>CAIGQW010052735.1:2112511-2143324 GCA_903798125.1 Danio choprae | reverse complement strand
TGTGTGTGTGTGTGTGTGTGTGTGTGTGTGTGTGTGTGTGTGTGTGTGTGAATAAGTGAGTGTGTATGGATGTTTCCCAGAGAAGGGTTGCGGCTGGAAGGGCATCCGCTGCGTAAAACATATGCTGGATAAGTTGGCGGTTCGTTCCACTGTGGCGACCCCAGATTAATAAAGGGACTAAGCCGAAAAGAAAATGAATGAATGATAGTTATTTTAATATTTAATATTTAATAATATTTATTTTAAATTTAATAATCAGGCATTGGAATCAGAATGTTAAAACGCATATCTTAAATGAATAATAATAATAGATGTTAACAAAAAGGTGCAAGGTAAAGAGTAACAGAGACTGCGATATCTGCTACCAGATGTATTTTCAGTTGTCAGACACCCACATGAAATTATACTATAGTAATTTATAGTAAATACTGTAGTGTTTTTTTAACCATACTGACACTGACACCTCCAATAGAGATAGAGAGGTTGCACAATCAGTTAAAAAGTTGCTAGAATCCGTTTTTATGTATGGGCGATATATATTGCATCACCAAAATTGATTGCGCTCATGTCCATGTGTTGTGCGATAAGTCGATATATTGATTATTGTGACAAGCATAGTACAGTCTATGGGTAGTACATTTGTCTTAGCAAGTAAAACTAATTGTAAAACTGTTCACTGTACATTTACAGTAGTAGCTAAAATTGTCTCTTTGTTTGCCAGATATTTCTCCTCAGATTGAATTGCAGTGTTGCACTGGACAGAGCAGAAAGACCTCCATAGCAGAACAGGTAGATTGCATTAGACTGCTCATGCTATGCCCGTAATCAGATTTCAATTTCTGCATTGTACCTATGTGGTTTTTGATTATTATTTTATTTTATAATGTGCAGACAAATGGCACCATGGTTTCACCAGCAAATGCTTCAAGGTCTGTACACCTTTTTTTTATTTGTATCTTTCATTAAAGTCATAATTTCCTAAAATAATTAGTTTTGCTCTGTGTTTATCAGAGATCAAGCTGTACTTAATAAAGAACAAAATTCTCTAGGAAGAGATCGCAGATTATGCAGTGAAGGTAACCCAGCTGATGCACAGAAACTACAAAAATAAAGCTTTACATTTTAAACAATTTACACAAGACCCACCAAGTGCTTTAGTGCCTTGCAAGTGTAGACTGCATAGTTGTTAACAAGCCATAATTTCTTTTTAAATGTCAGCTTTGCACCTGATCCACCCTATTTCATGGAGATTCAGTAAGCAGTTTAGACTTTAAATCTTTTTCTTATGTAACGTCTGCCCTCTAGTGGTGAGGCCCAATCCCATACAGGACACCACCTCGCTAGATGCTCCTCAACGGCAGCCTGGGCCTGTTTTGAGACATTCAACAAGAAAAACTGTCAAAACTGATCTGTTGGCCCCAATGAAGAGTCTTCCACTACAGAATACTCAGCGCAGGTCAGTTTTAAATGCACAATATGGAATTAATAGATATTAGCAGTTTTCAGATATCACAGTCTTGTTGACTTGTTGCTAGGAAATAAATGACAAGTAAAAACATTATGTGTAATAAAATCAGCTCAAAATATCAAATTATGTTTGATATTTTCCAGCTGGATGAAATCATAGTCTGAAGCTAGAAAATCAGTCTTTGTTCATCGTACATTTCACTATTTTCTGTGAAATCTGTCAACTCTGACTGCCAGAATTCTCAGAAAACTCAGACTTTTGTCAACTACTGCCATCTTGTCCAGTCTGCACAGTAGAACAAAAAATCTGTTCAGCTTTTTAGTTTGTTCCAGCCTTAAACCTACTTGATATAATTTGGGACAAAAAAAAGAACATAATAAAAAGAAGAATTTTCTTAAAATCACCTCAGACTTTTTAATTTCACTGTACAGTATGTTATTGATTTATTTTCAGCTCCCTTGTACAGTGCAAACAGACTCTTGGTTTTGTACATTTACTGTGGATGTAATATTTACAGGTCACTGCCTTCTAAAAAGAAGAGTCCAGACACTGTACCACTCAGTACAGCTTTACCTACACGTGATAAGCAGACTAAGCCCAACTTAAGTCAAGGCAAGTACGCAAATCTGATCACATGATTTAAACCTCATAACCGTGTTTCATTCTAAACAAATTTCTTATGTTCATTTCTTGGCGTTAGTACAGAGGCAGATATGTACCCTTGTGAGCAGTGTTTAAATTGAGCGGGTCCTGCACATTGTTCTCACACAAAGCAACATGATGCAGTGAGGGTGTTAAAACCCAGAGTAATTCGCCATAGCTTCCTTTGAGACTTTTGTGTTCAATTCAAGGCTTATAGGAAATATGTGCCTCAGCCTATATTTTAAAAATACGTTGCTCTGATTACATTTTATTGCACGTTTCAAATAACAATATCCCAAGAGGGTGCTGTCTACATTTTACTAAATCTGAAATACATTTAGGCAGCATGGTGGCTCAGTGGTTAGCACTGTCACCTCAGAGTAAGAAGGTCACTGGTTCAAATCCCAGCTGGGCCAGTTGGCATTTCTGTGTGGAGTTTGCATGTTCTTCCCGTGTTGATGTGGGTTTCCTCCGGGTTCCTCCCACAGTCCAAAGACATGCAGTATAAGTGAATTGAATTAACTAAATTGACCGTAGTGAATGAATGTGTATGTGAATGCGAGAGTGTATGGGTGTTTCCCAGTGGGGTTTTCCCCTTGCGGCTGGAAGGGCATAAAACATGCTGGAATAGTTGGCGGTTCATTCCGCTGTGGCAACCCCTGATAAACAAGAGACTAAGCCGAAGGAAAATGAATGAATGAAATACATTTATACTTCTGGCTCCAGTGCACCCTGATGTGCACCTCTCAAAAAATTGCAGAGCGGAAGATCAGATTTGTAGCAGCGACAGGTGTGGGCGTGAGTGTTTAACAAACCCCACCGAGGAGTTTGTTTTGTGTTTACTCTATGATTAAAATTGTTGACGTTCAGCAGTTCCCGCCACTTTCTTTCCTGAATGAGTTAAAGTTTGAGCTACTTCTACAGAAGTATTGCTTACATTTCCCCAAAACACCAGCAAAGAAACTCAACACAGTGAACATAGAAACCACACCGCCTACTAGTGTTTCGGAAAGTATTATTGCCAGAGCATCACAGACAAAAGTATAAATGCTCAAAATGGAGTTGGCTATGTGCAAGGAATGCACCATTGATCACTCGATGCCGAATCAGGCTTTAGGGTACATTTTGTTACACATCCTTCTTGCACACATCTACGAGAAGACGGGGCTTCTCGTACAGATCACCTAGGAAACCACTGACCTAGGTGGTTCTAGTCTTCAAAAGTGAATATTGATTTTATAAAGCTTTTGGCAGTTCATTCCACTGTGGCGACCCCTGATAAATCAGGGACTAAGCTAAAGGATAGTGAGTAAACAGCTTTTAACTCTTTCGTGGAATCATGCTTTACAGAACTCGAACCCTAGCATTTTTTGTACAACACCATACAAATTTAGTTACCGGGCCAACTGACAATGGCAGAAAATTTGTTCATATGGAAAAAGACAGGTGAGGCAACCGTATTCGATTACAAATCATAGACACTGTTAAGTTGTTTCGTGGTATTTATTTGGTGTTGTGGGAAGAACTTGACCAAAAAAATCCTTTATTCTTCAATAATATGTCCCTGTAAATATCATTACTGTGAAAAGGTGAAAAAGTTTCATAAAAATGTAGACTGAAGCATGCATTTCCAATGAGCCTGTGTTGAAATTTTTTATGCGGTTTTATAATGGGTGATTTCAGTTAATGAGTAAAATAAGTTCTGTGGTAACCATAACTCGACATTAACTTTTTGTTTCAGAAAATAAACCGCAAAGACTTGCACCCAAATTGTTTTTGCCTAGTTACTTATTTGAAATATCTTTTATAAAATACACATAACAGCTTCAAGCTTCACATTTGCAGTACAGTTGTGTCTGATTTACATTATACAGCAACATGTAAAAGTATTATCACGTTAAAGTATCGTCAGGTTATGTTATGTTTTACAGTATTTGACTCAAATATCAAACCTCCTTTTAAAAACCACATGATTTAAAACAGCATGATTTAAAGCCTCTTCAATTTAGATTATGATCAACCGAACATGATTGTCTGAAGGAATGGCAGAATGGATTTTATTTTAACCTCATGATGACGGTAAGATCATTCTTTTTGTTTTCTAATTTACAACTGAAAACCCACTATATTAGTATAATTTTGATTTTGATATGTATTTTTAATTTTTTTGTATTTTTATTTATCTTACACAATGCTAGTTCATTATCAGTCTGTTTTAATTTTTAATTAGACGTTTATCTAAGATAATTCTTAGAAAAATAACATTTCAGGTGGATTAAGCAAACCATTGTTGTTTTTTTCCAATAATAAAATTAGAAAATAAAGTAAGTTGCTTAATTTAAGTTTTTTTCTATTCTGTCAGTAATAAGGAAGAAAATATGATTTAATAATAATTACACAATGTTAAACCAACTGCCAAAAATATATGACCTGCATATTTTTCCTTAGATACTGTATGCATATGTTGATGCCATATTTGATCACTCACTCAAAAAGTCCACTATCTTGAAACGTTAATGTGCTGCCACTTATGACTTTACTAAGATGTCATAACATTGTGCAACGCAATCTCACGGCAATTCGTGAGATTTAGTGGCTAATTCGTATGAATTCGTACGATCTAATTCGTACAATTTAGTACAATTTCCTCATCACCCAATGACGGTTGGGTTTAGGGGTGGAGTTGGGTGCCATGCCTCCTTTTTAAAAGCATACGTTTTCGTACGACTGAACTTCGTACAAATTATCCACTAAACTGACAAAACGTAAAATACTTACGGTTTTCTCGAGATCAGGCTGCATTGTGCAAGCTCTGATTGTAAAAAAAACACTTGATTTAAATTCTCCAATAGTGTAACCTTTTACAAATGAGAATGTGTTGTTTTGTGTGTTTTTAGGTATTAAGTTGGTATTATTTTAGGTGTTAAGTATTAACTCAATATTAGTTTTTGTTGACATCTTGACTGTCATAACTTTTTAATGTTTTGTTATAATTACCTGCTGAAGTGTATTGCTGATATAAGCTGCGTCCCAAATGGCACACTATGCACTTATGCACTATGTACTTATGCACTTACACACTCAACAGCATAGTATATGTATGTAGTGTCGTCCCAAATGGAACACTAATATTTGGGATTTGGGACGCACCTATAGTTATACATACGTGGTTATGACTACCGTTGCAGACTGAAAATGAACATGCACTCAAGTCTTATTGGTGGTCAATTCAATATGTTGAACGATTGAGAAAAAGTAGACCATTGAAACAACCGATGTGTATTACACACACACACACATACGTTCGCGCACACATGTTTGTTTGTGTGTGTGTATACAGTAGATGCCTCAGGGCACTTGGTTCTGTCAGAAAAGAGAGTAATCAGGTACATTTAAATGATTTACTATAAATCTAATTGTTTACTATAAATTAGTTTTGATGCATAGGTGAAAATGAATATCTGTGCGTCTCTGTGCTCTATTTTGATCAACTCTGCATGTATATTTATGTTACCCACAATATAATGTAAATGAGTTGTTTTCCAAGTATATTCACAATAACAACATGCAATATTAAATTATAATATTAATTACTTTACATTGTTCTTTCAGATCTGAACAGCAGAAAAGGAAAGAAGAGAAGATTGCTAAATTTATTACAATACATTAATTTTAGTGAAGAAATGTCTTTATCAACAATGCCGTGCAGAGTAAATGCTCAGCTGCATACGCATTCTGAAAATCACAGAATATAGATAACAAATAGTGGTGTGAATGAATGGTGTGAGGATCCCCCCAAAATTTAGACACTGCTTATAAGGTATCTCTAGCTCAGGGGTGCCCCTACTCTGTCCTTGGATGCCTGGTGTCCTGGAGAGTTTAGCTCCAACCCTAATTTAACACACCTGAACCAGCTAGTTAAGCTCTTATTAGATATTCTAGAAACTTCCTGGCAGGTGTGTTAAAACAAGTTGAAGCTAAACTGCAGGACTCCGGCTCTCCAGGATTGAGTTCAGGAACCCCTGCTCTAGATAGACAAAAATCTGTTTCTTATTTTTTCATGGTGAAGGCATTATAAACCGAAAGACAGGGAAAGCCCTGTTACGAAATGCCATCAACAGACGGAATAAATTTGGAGAGACAAAACTGCATTTAGCTGTAATGCAAGAAGACATTCAGGACGTCCGAGACATGATCTCAGTTGGTGCTTCCATCAATGTAGCAGATTACGCAGGTAAAACTCTCTTCATATTTGAACATCAATCATTGAACATGAGCTCATTTGCCACCATTATTAAAGATTAATGGTCGAAGTTAGCTCATACGTCCACCGGATGGCATTGTAGACATTATAGGCCTGTTCATTTTCAGGTTGGACTCCACTTCATGAAGCAGTGAACAGAAACAACTATGACATAACAGAGGTTTTACTCAAAGCTGGAGCACAAGTCAACTGCAGAGGAGATGATGGAGTTACACCTTTACTTGAAGCCATACAGTTTCAGTATTGCAAAGTGTGTATATTGCATTAAGTGCATTATAATTATAAAAACTTGCATATGGAATACATAGCCAGATAGTTATTGAATGCATATCTTTTACAGATTGTAGATCTACTTTTGAAGTATGGTGCTGATCCATTATTGAAGTGTGACAGAGGGAAGACTCCAATGGACATGATCACTGACAGATCTATGTATATAGTGGTGGAGAAATATCTGCAAAAGACTAAAAGCAATCCTTTTACAGGTATAAACCTCAGCCTACACAAAACACTCACACTGAGTCACAAAACATTACAAATGTAAAAAGTATAAATCATGATGATGACGTTCAGTTTTATCATAGTTAGGATTTATGTATCTAAGCATGACTTCATATCTCATGTCTTCATGTTTTTTTTTTCATAATTGTAACTATTTTTGTACTGTGATTTTAAGGGAGTTCTCTCAATTGTAACTTTATTTATCATTGTTGTGATTTTCCTCTAGTTGTAGTCTTTTCCACAGTTTAAAATAAAAAATAATTAAAATAAATCTTAATTGTGATTTCATATCTCATATTGTGACTTTATACCCAGCATCTGTGACTTATCTCAGAAGCATATTGTTTTAAATTCCTAAATATATCTTCAAGTAACTAAATTTACTCATTCTCCACTTGGTCCAAACCTGTTTGAGTTTCTTTCTTCTGTTGAACACAAGGGAAGATAAACTGAACAATGTAAGCTGCCATTGACTTCCACAGTATTTTTTGTTTTTACTATGGATGTCAATAGCTATGTTTCCATCCACCTATTTTTATGCATTTTGGGAATATTACTTGTAAAAATGTTTAATGGTAATGGCAAGATGTGCATAAACTGTGACAATGCGCATAAAAACGGAGTAGGATAAACGTTTTATTTAGTAATAAAACATTCAGCATGCACATTAAAAAAAGTAATGAGATTTTGTTTTAGCAGTTCATATGATGACAAAAATGTGCACGTTGGTACGCAATAATGGACAAACCCAAAGACCGACCACATTTTAAAATATTAATTGTGTAAAATGTTCATTGAATTTTATCTTCATTTTCTGAGGTGCAAGTAATTTATTATACAAGAGAAAACGGCCCACAGAGGCTTCTCCAACCACAGCAAAGCCTATTTATCTTTTTAATATTTGGCACCAGCTTATCAGGAAGTGACCATTTTTTTCCTCTTTGACTCATTGGATAGAAATGGTGCATTATTCTTACATTTATTACCCGATATTCCAGTATTGCGCATAAATCTAATTTGCATATTTGGATGGAAACATAGCTAATGGCTGTTTTTTTCCCCCACATTCTTCAGACTATCTTGTTTCAACAGAAGAAAGAAATTAATGAAAGTTTAGAGCCAGTTGTGTAAATGATGATGAAATGTACATTTATGGGGTGAACTTTATCCTTTTAAAATTGTAAACACGTTATTTTGCTGTATTTTGGAATAGCTGATATTTCACCCAGGACCACTGATTCTGGAGTCAATCCAAGTGTGGGACAAAGCAGCAACCAGAACCCTATCAGAGTAAGTCAGGTGTCATGCATCATTGGATAAAATATCTGCCGTCACTGAATCTGGCTTCATTACATGATCTGATTACTAATCTGTTACTTTTTAACTTTGAGGACACAAGATCGCCTCTTCAAAAGTCTACAAGAACTGCTGATAAAAGTGAGCATGAAGGCAGTGTGCAGCCTAGTGCAGCTGATCTCATTCCTGGTCCAAGCAGAGAACAGCCAAACTGTGAGCATCCATAACATTTCAGACCACTTTCAAAGGTTCTCGCCTACTTTAGTCAATGGTTACGGGAACTAGATATGGCTCATGCTAAATTTAACACCAGTAAATGATAGTGTGTCATCTAATCAATGTGATGATGCCAACCGTTACCAGACAGTGAAATAAACATAGGTTGTTGTCAGTGTTGAGTAAGTTACTTAAAAAAAACAAAAAACATTACAATTGTATTTTTGCAAATTACATTTGTAAATTACTTTCTCATTACTGTGTCTGAAAAGTAACTTAGTTACTCAATAAGTAATTTAAAAATGTAATCTGTAAAAAACACTTTTAGATAATTAAAAATCAAACAAATCCACATAAATCTCAATTCATAGGCAATATAAATTTACTTCTGAATTCTTTAAATTTGAGTCAAACAAACCTTTTAGTCTTGTTTAAAAAAATAATAAAGACATATTTTATACATATCATATATTGACATACATTTTTTAAACATTCATTGTTTCTTAAGCATGTGCAATTATTGGCCAAATCTAACCTTTTTTAGTTTAAAAGGTAGATATAAAAGTAAATTTATAATTATAAGAGTTATTATGCAAAATATCTGAAAAAAAAAAATATATACATATATATATATATGTATATATATATTATGATGAACAAATTTCACAGTTTCTTTCTTAAGCATATATCTTGGAGATAAATGTTTTTCTTTTGTTCTCCAATATATACACTGCAATAAAGGGAACACTTAAACAACACAATGTAACTCAAAGTGTTCCCTTTATTTGTTGAGCAGTGTATATATATATATATATATATATATACACTATATATATATATATATATATATATATATATAGTGCATCCGGAAGGTATTCATAGTGCTTCACTTTTTCCAAATTTTTTTATGTTACAGCCTTATTCCAAAATGGATTAAATTTATTTATTTCCTCAAAATTCTACACACAATACCCCATAATGACAATGTGAAAAAAAATCTTTTTTAATTGTTGCAAATTTATAAAAAATAAAAAACCTGAATTAAAAAGCACAAACCAAGCATGAAGACAAAGGAATTGTCTGTAGACCTCTGAGACAGGATTGTCTCGAGGCACAAGGCTCCGCTCATTATCAGGCTAATACCATCCCTACAGTGAAGCATGGGGGTGGCAGCATCTTGCTGTGGGGATGTTTTTTAGCAGCAGGAACTGGAAGACTAGTCAAGATAGAGGGGAAGATGAATGCAGCAATGTACAGAACCATCCTGAATAAAAACCTGCTTCAGAGTGCTCTTGACCTCAGACTGGAGCGACGGTTCATCTTCCAGCAGGACAATGGCCCAAAGCACACCGCCAAAATATCAATGGAGTGGCTTCACAACAACTCGGTGAATGTTCTTGAGTGGCCCAGCCAGAGCTCAGATCTAATCTTATTGAACATCTCTGGAGAGATCTGAAAATGGCTGTACACTGTCGCTTCCCATCCAACCTGATAGAGCTTGAGAGGTACTGCAAAGAGGAATGGGCAAAAATTCCTAAAGACAGGTGTGCCAAGCTTGTGGCATCATATTCAAAAAGACTTGAGACTGTAATTGCTGCCAAAGGTGCATCAACAAAGTATTGAGCAAAGGCTGTGAATACTTATGTACATGTGATTTTTCAGGTTTTTTATTTTTAATAAATTTGCAATAATTTAAACAAAAAAAATTTTTTTTTTTCACATTGTCATTATGGGGTATTGTGTGTAGAATTTTGAGGAAATAAATTAATTTAATCAATTTTGGAATAAGGCTGTAACAAACAAATGTGCCGATATGGTCGCACTCAAAACCACAGTGCATTTAAAGGAGAGTAAATTAAATCAATATTTTGCCAAAGAATAAACAAAAACTGCTTAAGTGTGTTTTGTTTCTTCAAATTTGCGACGTGTCTGAAACTACCATTTCAGTACATTTATTCACGGTTTCACCACTGTTTGCTGTGGCCGCTATCTTTTAGGACATATAGCCTATTACTGGTGAACAGAAAACTTACCAAAAAACAACAGTATTTACAGAAAATACATTCTGGTGATCTGCTGAACCATAAAGTCTACCTTCAAAATTGGTGAAATTTACATCTTTGTTCACAATCCACTCCAAACAGCGAAGCTCTCAGGGCATTTACAGTGACTATCACTACTTCACATCAGGATGCTTATCATTCAAAATGTATTTGAAGATGAAGTGTACCTGATCACAGAAAGTGTTGTACATCTCAGGAATAAACATGACATCCACAATATTTATTTGTGTAATAAACATGACAGATTGCAACACTGTGCTCGCTTGTTTCTGATACACAGACCCACATGAGGGAGAGCATGCTCTTAAAGAGCAACACATAAGTGCATCAGAAAAAAAAATCCCAGGGCATTTCTGGACAGATCATTTGTATGTTAATCAAATAAGATTACAATCCAGCACTGAACTATGCACATTTGATGTTTCCGAACAGTAAAAAACCCAACAAGTAGCAGCATACTCCATCATTTTAGATTGTGCAAATAAGAATAATACATTGTTTAAAAGTGTAAAAGGGCTATTTTATTTGTTTGATCACAATTATAACAAAAAAAAAGATTCTAAAGAGCTTTTATTCAGTATTAAAGAAAGTCAAGCGGTGCGATTTATGCTGTCTCTACAAAGGCACTTTAATGGTCATCAGCATCTTAAATATTTGAAAGTTTTTAATATTTAGATTTTTTTATATGTATTTATGTGTGTTATATCATCTTTGCATCAAATTACAAAAAACGAATTTCCACTTGTGCGAGGCATTTGTAATGCAGCATCTATGGACAGGACAGTAAATTTGACGTTGTTCTCTCTTCTAATAGTCTTCTAATAATTTTTTTTCCCCCGTTCTCTGAAAGTCTTGATAACACCATAATGGAGTTTTTCTTTTATTATTTTAGCAAACAGGATTGTAAAAAAAAAATCATTTGTTGTCCTCTGTCATTCATTGTGCGTTTAAAGTTTACCTAACTATGACGACTTCTGCTACTGAGAAAAGCATCATTAGTCGAGTAACAGAAGCATGATCGTGGAACTGGATAGCCTGTTGGTCAAGCACATGTTATCAATTACATCAGAACACATTTATGTAAAAAAAAGTAGTTAGTTTACTGGTGCTACTGAAGCAACATAATTCAGCTATTTCAGGACCACAGCAGATTGACAGCATAGTACAGTTCGATCACAAAAATGCCCGCCGCATCACTGTGACGTCACATGGAGCCAATGGATTACCCTTATCTTTTAATTTAATTATATAAAACTGTTAATGTACATTAACATATTCATGTACAGTATTTAAGGCAAGTATAAGTAACTATAATTAAATTATCTAATTTCAGCAAATTAATTAATTAACTAATTTCATTCATATAATTTCAGTACAAAACCGTAACTAGATACTTTGCAATTAATAACACTCAACATTGGTTGTTGTAATATAGAAATTGTGAAATTGATTGGTTTATGCTTATAATAAAGTGTGAGTTAGATTGTGAGTATGTGGGTATTATTGTCACTCAAATGTGGGTATTGTGTCTTCTCATTTTGCAGTGGAACCGTCACGTCAGACCAGCACCAATGAGCTTTTTGTGAGGGACCAAGAACAGGACTTTTGTAGCCAGGGTTCCTTACTGCTTCAGGATCAGGAGAGTGAGGGATCAGACACCTCAAGCTGCCTAGACAGCGATCTTACATTGGATTATATTGAAGATCATTCATCATCACCACAACACTGGACTCTATGTGCCACTCAAGATTTCTCTGCTACTAATATCGGATAAGTTCACCAAGTTGACATTTTATTTTAAATGTTGGATTATTTTCTGTAAGTCAGTTCTCTTATTATAACGATTGCCTCATTATCTGTTCTTTTATATAATTGTTTTGATGGAAGTGACATCATCACCTTAGCAAAAATTCTTTTGCAGTCCTCAGCTACAGTATAGTTATAAATGTAAAGTAAATGTGCAACCACATTTTTGATTTGATAATTGCATTTGTTTTGTGTTTTGTTAAAGCATACAGGTATAGTTAAAGTGTAAACAGTTGTACAAGTATGTAATTTAAAATTGATAATAATACATTTACTGTAGTTTCCCCTGTTGGCAAATTGTTGAATTAAAATACTTGTTTGTTCTTTTGAATTTTCAGAATAAAGACATTAGATCACATAATTGCCTCATGAAAATTGTTGTCTATGTAAACACAAAATATAACATTGTTAAAGTGTTATTTTCATTGTTTTTTTGTTTTTTTTACTTTGACCATAATTCTATCTTTATTTGTTTCTATTTATTGTTCTTAGTAGAGCCTGGTGAAACCCTGATGAATAATGCCAGTTCATTGGCTGAAGAGACATGCTCACATGATCTCAGTGAACACAACTATTCAGTGAGTGGCATCTTTTAAACCAAACAATGTCTGCCCTATGAATTTTGCATTGTAATATAAACTCCTCTGCATTTTTATTTCATGGGCTTTCAGATTACTGATAAGAAAAAGCCAAGTCAGGGCGCAAGTGGAGATTCATGGAAAGTTTGCTCTGCTAAATCTACATCAGCAGGAAAGAGAGTATCAGAAGAAAACCAAGACAATTATGAGGATGATAGTGAGGAAGATGGAGAGTCTGCCATGGCTAAGAAAAAAATCAAAAGAAAAAAATGTAACGATCAAACAGAGCAGGATTTTTTGGAGTACTTGCTCAACTTTGATATGAACCTTTCTTCTGTTGATTCTGAAATGAAAAAAGATGCAGATGGCACCTCGTGTAAACAGAATGAAGATGAATGCATTGATAAACAGTCAGCTGTTGATGTTCACCAAAATTTGCCATCGGAAATCGTGTGCATTTCTGACACCAACAATGACAGCAGTCAAGAATGTAGCATTTCTTTGCTGCCTCCTCATTTAAATGAGCTAATTGACTCATGTTTACAAGAGACATTCAAGGGTGAGGCTGTTGTACATCCATCTGAAGCAGTGGTGGAATCACCGTTATCAAAGGAAGAACAACTTGACTCTAGCAGTCCTGGTTCATTATCTCTGCTTATGTCCATAATCCATAATCAAGGATTAGCGTGCAGTCCAGAGTGTTTAGAGAATAAAAAACCATTAGTCACAGCCAACAAAAAACTGGCAGACACCGAGACATCAAAAGAAGCATGTATGCCATCAACCAGCCCTGCCATTGAGTCTCTCCAAAGTCTATCTGACTGGTTAGAAACCTGTGTAGGCATGCCACATAACAACTTAGCACAAATCACCACTCCAGAACTGCAATCTCCTAAAGCTCTATTCCTAAACAAGGATGAAGAACCAGAAATGGTTATTACTGATAACCAGCAGAGGGTGGTAGAGATAACAAACTCAGCACTTTATGCTAGTCAGAGATACGCTGCGGTGCATGGTATAGATTGTGAAAGGCTAGTTGGTGACACAAATGCAACAGATCACAAAGGTGTCCTAGAAGTGGGATCACATTCTTCTTGCAGGGGGGCAGTTAATGAGATAATGAGTGATGTTTCGTGTTCTCTTTCACCAATGCTTTGCTATGCCAAAGTAGATTATGGACGTCCAGGAAATACCTGTATTGTTGTTGAGGATAAGGCATTACAAAACTCAGCTGATTCAGACTGCACTGTTGTGGAATGGTCCAACACTACTGACAATCAAGGTGTAGCCATCAAATCAACTCTGCGTAAGGTCTCTGGTTCTGAGGAGAGGCATAATGAAAAGGAACCAACACACATAGTGACCTCAGCGAGTGTTTTACCTGATGATTTCTGTGCACGTCCTTCACTGGATTGCAATAAAGAAACATCACGTTCAAAACCTGATTCACATGTAGTACTCAGAGGTATCAGCAGTGGGCCAACAAGGAAAAAGAAAAGTGCAAGAAAGCAAAAAATACAAGACTTGGTGAATAGAACAGCTGGCCCAGATGCTTCAAATAAAGGTGATTCATTGGGGTTAATCTTAAAGTTTGCATGAAATCTTAATTTAGTATTTAATTTGCTAGCACACACTGCTTCTGGAAAGGCAGTCCTTCTCTGGTGTCAGTATGATTGATTGGGCAAAATATGCTTAGCCACGCCCCTCCAACCATTAGTTTATTGCATGTAAAAGAAGAGAGGCAGGGCTTAAAATTAAAACCCCGCCCACGCTCAATATTTAGTTTCAATTGGAAATATGTCATTATACATAAATACAATTCAGTAGCAACTTTCGGTTTATGGAGACTTTACATTTTATCAGCACTAAACAGAACAAGGATGTCCAGTCCTTTCCCTGCAAGGCCAGCATCCTGGAGAGTTGACTGATAACACAAAAGTTATTTTTGTATAAAAGTTGTTTGAGTGTGCTTAATTAGATTTGAAGATGAAACAAGGGACAGTGGCCAGGATCTGGCTTGGACATCACTGATTTAAATTGTTTTTATTTATATTTAGTGTTATTTTGTTTGTTAACAGTATCAAAGAAGGCTTTAAAGATTTCTCAGACTGCTCTTCACAAGAAAAACGGGTTAGGGGAGACTTACCTTCACCGGGCATGCATAAGAGGAGACCTCCAAATGGTCAAAGACTTGATTGAAGCTGGGAGCAATGTTAATGCATCAGATAATGCAGGTGGGGAAAATATTTGTTATATTGCTGAATTATTAGCATATAATCTCTTCAATGACTTCTTGGTGACTTCTTGGGCAGGATGGACTGCCCTTCACGAGGCATGTTCCAGAGGTTTTGTAGATGTGGTGAAGCAGCTCTTGGAAGCAGGTGCTGATGTGACCAGCAGAGGGATAGATGGAAGTAACCCACTACATGACGCTGTTAATTTGGGCCAATATGAGGTTGCACTTGTATTTTCTAATAATCTATTGCATTTTTAAAATCCTTCATTGGCTAATGTGGTGGCTTACAATTCTTCACATCAGTCTTCATTTGCTTACATAATTTTATGCACATTATACATGTTTCTTTATAATGAAAATATAGTGATCAGTGGATGGGAAGTTCTAGAAAGCCCATACACCGTATTCTTCTGAAGCCAATTTCATTACTTGTGTAAGTCTTGTTATAATCACAGTAAGCTCTGCCATTCCAGTGTAATAGAACTTAGTGTGAGAAAAAAAATGTAATCAATAATTTAGTACACCTCCAGTTTCCCCCACAATCCTAAAACAGTGAAGTCAAAAACTGAGGAAAGAGATTTTACAGTATGATGTAGCATTCATTAACAAGGAGTTATACTATATAGTATACACTTTACTTTAGTGTAGTTCAAAAACACTATAGTATTTACTATGAATTACTATATATGTTTTTCATTATCTTCCAGACGTCCTTATGCATAAAAAAAACAGATGAAAGCATACAAAAGCGTGGACACATAGCCTAAATTACAATTTTTTGTTGTTGTTTTCAGTGAACAAAACCCTAGAAATCTCCACACTCAGAATCGTCCTGCTCACAAGAGTAACACCTCTTTTATGTTTGGTCGATGAACTTAACCAGCAACAAACATTCAATGCTGCATAATACATAATATAATACATTAACATAATACACAGGCCTATATATATATATAATCTTATTAGTGCATTTGTACACATGGATGTACTAAGAAAATGTTTATTACAAGCCACCTTTTCGTTTTTTTCAGTCAGTTTTTAACTTTAATGCCCTTTATGAGCAAAAACGTTTGGAACTTTCTAAAAGCTGTTTGGCGTTTCTCATTTTGGCAGATTTAAACAATTATAAACAACACGAAACATTTTGATGTTCTGATAGAGATTGCTATGTAGAAGAATCACTTCCTGCCCTCCATTTGAGTTCCGTGCGTCATTAATGACGTCATGTGGAAACAACCTATTCACATTTTGAGTTTGTACTCCAATTTGCAACTTGTCCTCCCACCTATATGAACATGTGCATTGTTTTTTACGTTTCTGAAATACAAACCATTGGAGCACTTACTAAAATAACACTGTACCCTTTTATCTACACAAATATGTTGGATTTGTGCATTTTAACTGGTAAAGCATTGTATATATAGTGTATACAGCAGCGAGTCATGGGCTCGATCCCAGCGAAGAAAGACTAAATTGTGTTTCACATAATCACAGTCATTATTTACACCAACAAGAGGTCAGTTAACTAAGGGTTGCATTGCTCCTTGCACAAACAACCTATTCTGCCATTTTTTACAAAGGAAACTATGCAGTGTGAATTCAGTTAAAAAGCAGTCATGGTCTTGATGTTTTATGCATAGATTGTGAGGCTTCTCCTTCAGTTTGGCTCAAGTGCTCATGACAAGAATATGCTGGGACAGAGTGCATTAGACCTCGCAGCAGATGAAAGCACGAAAGAGCTGCTTTTGACATTTAAAGGACCTTTTCGTAAACCTGGCCAGACAACTGACACATCCGAAGAGCTTTTGACTGTAGAAGACTTGCAGCCAGGTAAAAGTATTTGAATAGAAGATACAGAGAAAAGAGCAAAGATGGCTTATTTTTACTTAGATATAGTCATGTATTCACCCATATGTTGTTCCAAACCTGCATGGACGAATTTCTTAAATGAAAGCAGTGTTTAATGTATGTTTTATTGAGTTGACTTACAGTTCTTCCCAACAGATCAGTGTTTGCACTCAGAAGAAACAAGGATCAATTTTAGTGGCAACAACAAGCTGGCCTGCCTTATTAACGATGGAATCATCCAACATGGGGATGATAATTTAGAGATGACACTTGAGGTACCTCATTAACCATTTGAGCTAGTCATTATCAAGTTATTTGGTGTATTTCATAGAGTTTTTCAAATTTAGGGCTGTAGCCACAAGGCCTCTCTTTTGGAAAACGGATCTATTAGAGATGTCAGAGGGAGAGTCTTTCCCCTTCTAGAACAATGGGTTGAATCAGTTCTGAAGCATCAGTCCTCAGCTCCTATCACCTCAGATTTTGCCTGGAAAAAGGTATAAGACAATTACGCTGAACTATTATCTATAATAATACTATTTGTGATGCATGGAAAGTACACTCTTAAAAATAAAGCTTTTCCTTTTAATACAAGTGAGGAACATTGAATGATGTGGTTTAAAGTAGTAACCTTTTCTTTTACTTGATAGGTTGAGTATCAGTCAAAGTCACTGTGGAATTATTTAAATACAAAGAAAACAGCCAAGGGATTAGTACAGCCCAAATGTTACACAATCAACATCAGTTCATCAAAACCTGCTGTAAAAGGTTTGCCAACTGGACAAGTTTTAGTTCTACACTATTAGAACAAAAAGAATACAGATTGGAATTTTAGTTTCATACATTCAAATGTCATCTGAAATGACTCTAGTTTCTCATGAAACTTACAGATTTGTTAAAGGATTAACAAAACATATGTGAGCTTGATCCTTAAGTTTCTTTCAGAAACGTCTTCTCATTTCTTTAAAACAAGACAAATATTTTCAATGACATAGCCTATTTTTTGTAGTTTGAAATACACTTTTAAATTAGGTTGTTTTGATCATTTATTTGTGTTCAATAGAACCACCCAAAAGTGACAGCGAACCATCCAAAAGTGGTGTTTTCATGAACATCAGGTCAATTCACTTGGTCAGCGATGAGGAGTTTTTTCCAAGCCATGTGATGGACAGATACTGGGACTTATTCGCACAGAGCGAAGAGTGGACCTTCGAAACTTAAGCTGGATTTGTAGCCCAAGCTTTTAGAGCCTCAGAAGAAAACTGTTCCAAGTTTCTAAAATATTAATGTTCTAGTTTTTTTTATGTTGTAAGATGTTAAAAGTGCTATTCATTTTAAGTTTGTAATTATATGTAAATCTTGACAAGAAGTTCTTGATAAAAAATATTTTCAGTTCTTTTTGTTTGTGTGTGTGGTTGTATCCACCCTGAGAAAAAAATGCATATAGTGTTTGTGTGTTAATGGTGGCTTCCTCTTCAAATACCATTAAAGCCAATGTCTTTTAATAGTTCTGACTTTGTTTTTGGATTTGTTTTTTTTGTTTGTTTTGTTTTTTTTAAGATGAGAAGGAAACATGCACTATTACCGTTTTTAATATAATTATTGCAATTATAGCTATTAAAATATTCTATGAAAGTTTCATATTTTTTATGTGAGTTTTGTTGTTTGTTTTGTTTTTTCTTTTCTTATAAATGTATACATCCATAGCCGTTGTAGGAACATGTTAAGTCACTTGACTTGACTTTGTACGTGTGTTCTACGGGGACGCAAAGTTTGACTAGGTTTTAGCAAAGAGCTCGAAAGGAGTGGGCGGACAGGACTTTCCTGGCGTCCACGCCTCATCTCTTGAGTCAGACTCCACAAAGTGAAGTCAGTCACTGAACTCATCTCGAGTGAAGCGCAGGGAAGGAGTGACTCGACGCAGCCTCTACAGCAGTTGTAAGTATCAGAGAAAGCATTTAGAGATCGATAAGACAATTCAATTAGTTATTCGGCAGCATTGTATTATGTTAGCAGATATACAGTGCAGACAAAAGCGCTAAAATGAGCGCAAGATCCCTGCCGTCTATTTATTGACCTTTTTCTTGATACTAAGCCGTTCAATGTTAGTTTTGAATAGCAAATAGTAGTAAAATGTTTTCTTGCGTTTCAGACTGAATGAGGGTACTGTATCTACACTATATTCTTTATGTACGTGGCGCCACATGGCTGCCGTTTTAACATTTAATATAGCCTAATAATTCAGTTGATATGGTAGTTTTGAAGATACCTACAATTAGGCTACTAATCGTTAAATACTGCTTTATTAGATACTCATACTTGGATATAAGTTATTCATTAACTTAGTACTTATTTGTTAGATATCAAATAGATACTACTTGTTCATTGGATACTTTATTCTGTAACCCATTCTTTCTTTGTCACACAGGTTCATATTTTTTGTAATGTTGAGAAGCATTTGATGGCAGTGACACAAAACAAAAGACCGGCTGTGTGCAAGGTAGGCAAGTTCCCTGTTAAATGATATGAAACAGGGTTTGCTTTTTCTGACTATTTGTATGTCTTCTTCCCACAGAATGAGAAGATGTGCTGTCTTACACCGGTTAAGATGCAAGTTCTATGTGTTTGTCGTGTCACTGTTTGTCGTGCTGAAGCTGGTGTACTTAAAGATTTCAATGGACAACAGTATCTACATCGAGCCCTATGGAGTTGCACGTAGATCACTCAAACCTCAGCCTCTGGATGGCATTAACTGCACAGCCATTTATGAACTGGAACCAGTGGAAATTGGCAAGTCATTGGAGATGAGGCGTAAAAAAATTGTGGAAGTTGATGATGGGAGAATTGCTTCGTTCACTGCAAACTGCAAAAGCTACATCGAACAAAGGCGCTACAATGAAGTCTTGGTTACTGATGAGGAATGTAACTTTCCACTCGCATACTCTTTGGTGGTGCACAAGAACAGCGCAATGGTGGAAAGGATACTTCGAGCCATCTATGCACCTCAGAATATTTACTGCATTCATTATGACCAAAAGTCCACAAAGGGTTTCATTGCAGCAATGAAGAACTTGGAGAGTTGTTTTCCAAATGTCTTCATCGCCTCTAAAATCGAGTCCGTCCAGTATGCGCACATTACCAGACTTAAAGCAGATCTCAATTGCCTTTCAGACCTGCTGAGTTCAGAGGTCAAATGGAAATATGTCATCAATCTGTGTGGTCAGGACTTTCCACTCAAGTCTAATTATGAGCTGGTGACTGAGCTCCGGAAACTAAATGGTGCAAACATGCTCGAATCAAGCAGGCCCAGCAAAGTAAAAAAGCAGCGCTTTCAGTTTCAATATGAATTGAAAGATGTATCATATGAATATCAGAAGATGCCTGTTAAAACCTCCATTGCTAAAGACCCACCGCCGCATAACATTGAGATGTTTGTTGGAAGTGCTTACTTTGTCTTGACGTGGGATTTTGTGACATATGTTATGAACAACCAAATGGCAAAGGATTTTCTTCAGTGGTCAGTCGACACGTATTCTCCAGATGAACATTTTTGGGCATCAATGGCAAGAGTTCCTGGAGTTCCTGGGGAGTTAGCCAGATCTGAGCCTGATGTGTCAGACCTGAAGAGCCGGACACGTTTGGTTAAATGGAACTATCTTGAACAGCGCTTGTATCCAAAGTGCACTGGTACACACAGACGTAGTGTCTGCATCTATGGTGCAGCGGAGCTCCGGTGGCTTCTGGAGGACGGCCATTGGTTTGCAAACAAGTTTGATCCCAAAGTCGACCCTGTCATTATTAAATGTCTTGAGGAGAAACTTGAGGAGAAGCAACTTCAACAATGCTTGAAGAGAGTGTCCTAAAAGAGGCTTTGTTTAGTTGAAATATGCATCTTTGCTGCTCGTATCTCCGTTCAAAGCACCAGCAAGTGGAAAGGTTTAGCTGTATCTCAAAGTTATTCCTTTTTGATTCCATTCATGTTCATATTGCCGTCTGCTACATATGCTAGGCCTGTATGCTAATGCGTTTGGAAGTGCCTTACAGCTTCAGCTTTAATACTTTACACAAATTGATGAATGTGTCGGGGAAATATTTATACATTTTAATTAAGTATTTATTTTTATTTATTTAACCAAGAATGTCATGCATGAAGAATCTATTGTTTACTGAATCAGTGGGGACAGTTTTACAACTTGATTGTGTTATTCTTTTGTCATTGGTTTTTAAAATAAACAATGCAGCTAAAATGATATGCTGTGTAATATTTCCTGATTTTATATGTGTTGCATTTGGATTTCGGAATAGGCATCTCAAAACAGTCTGTTATTCTGTGACACTTTAGACAACTTAAATAACGTTACATTCTGTTTCAAACTATGTTATTTTAGTTATTGAGCCTTGCTGTCAGTCAGTTATGTAAATGTTATTCCGATTAGTTAAAAAATATTTTTGAACACTACTGCATATTGAAAACAAATAATTGTTAAATGCTTTACGGTTAGTGTTAAACTAATTTTGGCAATACTGAAAAATGTAATTTGCTCATTATTAAAGGGATAGTTCACTCTAAAATAAAAATTTTGTCATGATTTACTGGGCAGCACGGTGGCGCAGTGGGTAGCACAATCGCCTCACAGCAAGAAGGTCGCTGGTTCAAGCCCCGGCTGGGTCAGTTGGGGTTTCTGTGTGGAGTTTGCATGTTCTCCCCGTGTTTGCGTGGGTTTCCTCCGGGTGCTCCGGTTTCCCCCACAAGTCCAAAGACATACAGTATAGGTGAATTGGGTAAGCTAAAATTGTCTGTAGTGTATGTGTGTAAATGAGTGTGTATGGATGTCATCCCAGTAATGGGTTGCAGCTGGAAGGGCATCCGCTGCGTAAAACATATGCTGGATAAGTTGGCGGTTCATTCTGCTGTGGCGACCCCAGATTAATAAAGGGACTAAGCCGAAAAAATGAATGAATGAATGTCATGGTTTACTCACTCTTTACTTGTTTCAGACCTTTATGAGTTTCTTTCTTCTGTTGAACACAAAAGAATTGGGAAACCTGTAACCACTGACTTCCATAGTATTTGTTTTTCCTACTATGAAATTCAATGGCTACCGGTTTCAGCTTTCTTCAAAATATATTGTTTTGTGTTCTACAGAAGAACGAAAAGGCTTTGATCATCTTGAAGGTGAGTAAATAGTCTTTTTTAGGAGGGTGTAAACTATCCACTAACATCTTTTGGCACCTGATATATGGAACAGCGGTACTTTTGCTTGTGTGATTTTATGAAATGACATTATTTGCTCATGTTGAACTTCTATTTGCACAAACTGCTTTAATCACTTACATAAACAGGATGTCTGCCTTATCATCAAAGTCATTATTTAACTTTGCTTTGCTTTGTCGTTCAACTGAGACGAAGTTGGGCAAAGCTCATAGCAGCCTTTAAAGTGGAGATGCAAGAGCAATAAGTAAGCCTTTGCTCAACAAGTCAAAGGCTGGACAAAAGCACCTAAACTTTCACTGCAACAAGACACTCTCAAGTGCACACCCCAAACAAATTCCCAGAAGACACTATTTTATAACCGAAATGTCCCCGGAGATATTTTTAAAACTGACATTTTTTAAAAGCAAACTATACAGTCATTTGCTTATTTGTTATAAATGTTGTCAGATACTGTACTGTAAATAGTAGCTTGATTCTAAAAGTACATTTTTATTCAAAGCTTGCGCCAATGTCCTGAGTTTGCCCTGTGCTACTCTGTCTCTGTTTGTTACCAAAGGGTTGGAAACAGAGATCTTGAACCTACTTTTCTGAAAAGGTTTTCTGTCTGAGACGTAATTGTACAGCATGTTTGACCACTGAGGTAGCCAGCGAGGCTCGGTTTCCTCAATCTAAATGCAGTACGGCCGCCACAGGTGGCTCCTTCGGGGTGTTGACAGTGTAAGTTAATGCACCCTGGAATGTAGACGCCTGCCATTAAAGCCTCTTTGACCCTCTCAGATGCAAATAGTACAGAGAGACCTCTGTGTTAAGCTTTATTTACTTAATATCAGTTACGGGTCTACAATCAATAGTTTGACTAAGCTAGTTCACATGGTGTGAATGCTCTGAATGCAATATGGCATGTACATCTTCATAAACAGTGTGTGCTCTGAAGCAGGGTTAAGCAGAGTCAGTGACATGCTGTTTCCTGAAAGGAAAATAAGAGGAAGTGCCTTCTAACAGATGAAGCCAAATGATACACCACTTTGCTTGTGGTTTAAGAGGGGAATTAGTTCATCTTTAGCAAAAGGATGTTAAAGCTAAACTGCTTCAAAACAGGAAACAGGCAGCAGTGACCTGCAGTGACATGAGGGGAAGGATTGGATATTATGTAAATGCCATAGGTTGGGGATGATGAAGCTGGACATATCTGGTTAATATGCATAATTGCTTATATATTTATATATGAAGTATTTACCTATTGTAAAAATGTTATTTGTGAATGTCAATGTGTTTTGATCACTAGTGCTGCACGTTTCAGCAGCGATATCGCAATGTGCGAATCTGCAATGTCACATTAACCCTGTTAGAGTGAAATATTTTCATTTTGGATGTTCAACATTTCAATTAAATTTAAACCATTTGGGCACAAGAAATGATAAAGTTTGCAGCTTTAACAAAGATCTGTTGTATTTAATTATTTATCAAATGAATACTATGACTATACAGTGCTATTTTCATTTCAAAATATTGAATTTCTATACTGGCGACACTGTGGCTCAGTGGTTATCAATGTCGCCTCACAGCAAGAAGCCGTGTTTCAAGTCCCGGCTGGGTCAGTTGACATTTCTGTGTGGAGTTTGCATGTTCTCCCCACGTTGGAGTGGGTTTCCTCCGGGTGCTCCGGTTTCCCCCACAGTCCAAAGACATGCGCTATAGGTGAATTGAATAAACTAAATTGGCCGTAGTGTATATGTGTCAATGTGAGAGTGTATGGATGTTTCCCAGTACTGGTTTGCAGCTGGAAGGGCATCCGCTGTGTAAAACATATGCTAGATAAGTTGGCGGTTCAGTGGCGACCCCTGATGAATAAAGGGAATAAGCCAAAGAAAAATGAATGAATTTCTATTGAGCTCAATTGATAACAACCAGCTTAATGTAGATTATCTTTCTTATTAATTACATTGATGCTTAAGTAAATAATAACAACATAAGTAAATAATTGTATTCAAAATACCGATTTGAGCACATTTAAGGGATACGCATAGCACTTTTTTTTATTCTGGAAAGGGACAGAAATGACAGAAATGTAATAATTTTTGCTCATTTTCCTCCATGGGCCCTTGGCAAGTAAACACTATCACTAAACAACAAAAACATGAAATAATATGTATACCCATCATATCAGGGTCAACAAAAAAAACCTGTAAATCGAAATTAACACAACAATGTTTACAGAGTTGAGTTGATTTTAAATAACTTTAATTTTAAAAGACCAATATGTGCACGTCCTTATGTATTCTGGTAAAGCACTCCAATGATTAACAGATTTCATTGGGAAAGATGATAATCCAGAGCCAGAATGATGAAAAGCATCAACACAATGATTTATAGACGATCTAGTAGGTCTTACAGAAACTTTAGAGAGGAGACACAAAAAATGTGAAGTATGGACTTTAAAATTTAAATACCATGTACAATTTTGTCTTAAAATGTCAAAACTCTTATATTTCTTCCTAATTATTTCTTTATATTTTCTATTTTATCCGAATGATTTTACCAAACACAGTTTATCACGATGTAATTATGGTAACCAGAGATATTGATTTGAGCAAGGGCGGACTTAACCAATAAGCGAGGTAAGCAGCCGCTTTGGGCCCCAGGGAATTAGGGGGCCCCAACCAATGCCAAGAAGCCTATATTAATCATATAGCTCTTTTCTAAATTTGTTATAATATGTTGTAAAATCCCTCACAGTGGCGCAGTGGGTAGCACGTTCGCCTCACAGCAAGAAGGTCGCTGGTTCGAGCCTCGGCTGGGTCAGTTGGCATTTCTGTGTGGAGTTTGCATGTTCTCCCTGTGTTGGCGTGGGTTTCCTCCGGGTGCTCTGGTTTCCCCCACAAGTCCAAAGACATGCGGTACAGGTGAATTGGGTAGACTAAATTGTCCGTAGTGTATGAGTGTGAATGGGTGTGTATGGATGTTTCCCAGAGATGGGTTGCAGCTGGAAGGGCATCCGCTGCGTAAAACATATGCTGGATAAGTTGGCGGTTCATTCCGCTGTGGCGACCCCAGATTAATAAAGGGACTAAGCCGAAATGAAAATGAATGAATGTTGTAAAATCTGTCTATAACTGTTAAGATTTTACATTATTACTTCTTTTCAAAACTGGGGGCCCCCATGAATAATGGAACGTTCCTTCCATACTGCACATGTGCGAGGTGTGAGCGCTTCGAAGACACTGCCAGTCTGCCAGTCAGAGTAGAGCTGAGGTAGAGGTAGGTAGAGTGTGCAAGAATGAGAATTTAGAGAAAATTTGGTGGGGAAAAAAGCAGTAATAAGACAAACAATAAAACGCAGCTAGCTTCGCAATCTTTCTGGCAGATGATGAGCGCTGTGAGCTTGTTAAGAGAGGGCCTGTTCAAATTAAATACAATTTCTCAGTGAAAAGTAAGGGCCGCCGTTTCACAAACAGCAATTATTCAATTCATATGAAAAATGGTGACACGATTTGTTTGATCGATTGCAAATTACATTTCTTTAATGGTTTTTTTTAAATTTATATTACAATCTTATGACAAAAATGGCAAATTAACTGTACATAGTTTGTGAACTTGTTTTTATTTGTGAATTTATTGCATTTAATTTTCTTGACTGGCTCCTGGACGCCTACCTAGGGAGGTGTTCCAGGCATGTCCCACCGGGAAGAGGCCTCGGGGAAGACCCAGGACACGCTGGAGAGACTATGTCTCTCAGCTGGCCTGGGAACGCCTCGGGATCCCCCCGGAGGAGCTGGAGGAAGTGTCTGGGGAGAGGGAAGTCTGGGGTTCTCTCCTAAGACTGCTGCCCCCGCGACCCGGCCCTGGATAAGCGGTTGAAAATGAATGAATGGAATGAATGAATGATAATTTTCTTGACTAAGAAGATAAAGGTTTCTTTAAATATCTAAAATATGCTTAAAATATTTGTATATACTCTTTATATTTATTTCAATACTTTTTAACATGCAGTTTATTTACAAAAAAAAAAAAGAAAAAAATATATCTATAGAGAAAGAGAATGTTTTGAGTTTTAATTGCTTAGGGCCCTCAAATCACTAAGTCTGTCCCTGGATTTGAGATCAAGCTGATTTAAAAATGTTACCTGTTTGTTGTTATAATTCATTACAAAACTAAAGTAGAAGGCCACCATAATCCAGCCTCTAGTCTAGTGCCTTTGCTTTTATAAAACAGCTACTACACAAAATAAATATTAATGCTAACAATAAATGTATTTGTGTTCTTTTTTTTTTGTAAATCTATTAAATGTTATTGTTTTTGTTTTGTTTTTGGCTGGTCATAATCATGCTTTGTTGTGAATAAAACACATCTGTTAACCAATAAAAATAAAAAAAGACTGGAAATAACCATTTTATAGCTGTTCTGCCACGACATGACTAAAACACACATGAACTAAATGAATGCAAACTTGTCTTAGTGGCATTTTGTAGTCATTCTGAAAGCAAATTTACATGTATCACATGTATTTACTGAACAGTATTATAACTGAACTGCGATGTTCTATTATTCCTAAAAAAAATAAATAAAAAAAAAACTTGTTAGTTGCCAAAATTCTGATCAAATCTGCAAATATCACAAGCTATCAAAGACAGGTAATGTATTTAGAGCCAATATTTAACATACAGCGGGGAAAATAAGTTTTGAACATGTTTTTTTCTTGATAATAATATTTCTAAAGGAGCTTTTGACATGGAATTGAAGCAGATTTTGGTAAAAAGCCAAACAATACAAACATAAAAATAAAAAAACCAAACAAATCTGAAAAATGAGTTATGTGTAATAACAATAAAATGACACACGGAGAAAGTACTGAACTACTAAAATGTATTTAATACTTTATCTAAAAGGCTTTTTTGGTGATGGCAGCTTAAAGACGCCTCTCATATGGAGAATGAAGTCACATGAATTGCTCAGGTGTGAGTTTTTTACAGACTTCAACAGAGTGTAACAATCTTGATGGTTCTTTGGGTCTCGTCTGTCAAATCTGAACTTTAATTTGTATTTTATATTGGATTCAAGTCAGGTGATTGGCTGGGCCATTTAACATCTTGCTGAAATGTCCACCCTGGTTTCATCTTTGTTATCTTGCTAGTGTAGATGTTGGACTGAAGCAGCAAATATTAATTTACACTGATAAAGGGTATAGCCGTGTATGCATTTAGCTCTAAATTCGAAAGTGGATGTCCCATGGTCGATATGTAAGGTTTATTAGATGTTCTACAATAGTTACACAGTTACAGTTACATGTTTTTATTTTATTATTTTGGTGTTGTATGAGTGTTGGATTCATTGTGTTAAGTGTTGGTTAAATATTTGTGGAGCACCACAGAAACCTAAATGAATTGCCCCAAGGGGATTAATGAAGTTTAAAAAAAGTTGAACAGTTTAGAATTGTATCGCAATTCCCCATGGCCGCTTATCAATGGTTGAACATTGTTATGTGCAAACAGTCTAAATAAGATATTTGCATTTTAAACCGCATGTTGAAATATATGACAATAAAGCAACAGTGAACAAAAGGGGAACTGTTGTGTGAAGCATTACGGCATCTGCATAGCAAACCTCACCCTTTTTACTTTCCATGACATGGCAGTTTAACTACTATATTTGAACATTTCCGCTCTCAAAGCATTTGCGTCACCACAAAGTAAATACCATCTGCCTCTCTGGTTGAAACTGAAAACAGAACAAGCAGAGGAGTGTAGCTGAAGTGCGGTTTCATTGGTTATAGTTCCAAATGAGGGGTGATCCTGATGTGCGGACCCTCTCTGAGACCACACCTCTGTGTTATTCATGCTAGCGCTATTTAAAGGATGTGACATTATTAGCACTACCTTGTGTAGGTGTCCCCTCTGCCAGAAAGAAACTGGTGTGAAATCTCATTTACACCGACTGCTGTATGCCTACGACTGCCGCCTACACAGCTCCCCAAAACTTACATATATAGGGTTTCAAAAAGGGATTTTCTCCATTGTTTGAAGCTAAGAAGTGTGTTTAGAGAGCTGGTCAAGTGACTTACGTTTGTCAGTTCACAATCATATTTTGTTGTGATCATATTCAGCCTCAAATTTATGCATTAGATAATCAAAACCTCAAAATGTAGTTGCTGTTCTGTTATATTTAATTTAAGGCAGAATCAAGCAACAGTCGGACCATGGCCATGTCACACACAGCAGCTAAATTCGGTTGTCAGTTCTCCTTTTATTGTTTATTCCTGTTCTGTACACATTTATTTACCAGAATAAAAATCACTGACAATAAAAACTCCTTTAAAGGACTGTCTTGGCCGAGATATAGGCAGCAAAGTTTGCATTTACCATAATAAACATAGTTAGTTACAACATACCACCATTGTAAAAATAAGATATAAAAAAATTGGTTATTATATATTACAACTTAACTTAAATGTTTTCATTCAGGGGTCACCACAGCGGAATGAACCGCCCCACTTAAATTTGTAAAAACAATTAAGTTAACTTAATCTATATGTGTTGGGACAACATGAAGGTATTGTGTGGAACCCAACATTTTTTACAGTGTATGTTAATCAGGTTTTTACTGCATTTAATATGTTTAGTCAGTCTGATTGATGTAAGTTTAAACTTAAAAAAAGGCAGCAACTACTTTTTACAGTGAGCATATAACAACTCAAAACAATTAGACTCTCTCTCTAGATCAGAGATGCCCAAACTAGTGCCCGCGGGCCAAAGTTGGCCCATGGTAACCTTTAATTTGGCCTGCCATCCCATCTGAGAAGACAGAGAGAATGATGGGGAGGGTTTAGAGATTGTCAGTTGAAATGTAATGTAACCCTTTGTTTGCTTTATTGTTAAAAGCTAACTGAAATTTAATGTTTCAATGAAATAGTGTAAATTAATCAGATTTTGTTTAAATTCGTGAGTAGTCAAAGACAGATTCTGCTTGACTGGTGTATCCAGCACTGAACTCCACTGTGTTATCAATGTGATTGTTTGTTTTTTATTGCAATAAGTTATCATTTTAAAAGTTATACTGCATTAGTTAATACGATTTAAAGTAATATTAGGAAATAAATTAGGAAATTACCCATGGCATCTTTAATGTAATACAGTTTGGTATATTTACCTTCGGCCCACGGCTCGCAATAGTATTTGGCTCTTGGCCCTTCATATGAAAAGGTTTGGGCACCCCTGCTCTAGATTGTGTATTAAAAATAATATGTAACAATTCCTGAAAAAATAAAACTGATTGTAAAAACACAATTTGCAAAAAGCCTATACGGTGTAATTAAAATACTTAATATAAATGAAATAAGAAAACTTAATAGTAACACTTCATTTTAAGGTGTACAGTGTAACAATTCATTTAACTGTTGAGCAATAGTAATTAATGAATTACATGTATTTACTATGGTTAGTGTTTGAATGCGAGTAAGGTTATTGTTTAGTTGCATGTAATTAGGCATAATTAACGTGTAACATGGAAACCTCAAAATAAAGTGTTACCAGCTTTACTTTCTGCATCTGTCCACGATTATAACTCTATAAACTTTGGAACGTCGGTTTATGAACCAAGCCTAAACAGATGAAAAAAAGATGCTTATAAGTGGACATTGCAACACAGCAAGAGCGCGCTCTGTAAAGCAGCCATCCAAGCGTAAACACAACACATCACAGCTTTATTCATTCATTCATTCATTCATATTCTTTTCGGCTTAGTCCCTTTATTAATCTGGGGTCACCACAGCGGAATGAACCGCCAACTTGTCCAGCATATGTTTTACGCAGCAGATGCACTTCCAGCTGCAACCCATCACTGGGAAACATCCATACACACTCATTCGCACACATACAATACGGACAATTTAGCTTACCCAATTCACTTATACTGCATGTCTTTGGTTTTGGGGAAACCGGAGTACCCGGAGGAAACCCACGCCAACACGGGGAGAACATGCAAACTCCACACAGAAATGCCAACTTACCCAGCCTAGGCTTGAACCAGCGGCCTTCTTGCTGTGATCGAGCTACCCACTGCGCCACCGTGAGGCCACAGCTTTATTACATTGGAAAAAAATAGCAAGTACCACACACATGTTAGGAATAAGCTCTCTTAAGTACAATGAAAGATTTATGGCTAATTTACGGTTGTCGCTCCTGAATCTTTACAGTGTGATTTTGATCTAGTCCTTTTTACACTTAGAAACAAAATGCAATTCATCAATCCAAGTGTTATTTACAGGTGTAAAAAGAGTGTAAAACAATCTGGGGCTTTCCAAATTTTGACTACATTCAGAGTTCATCAGAAAAATGATCAGTTGTATTGTTTTCATGGTTTAAAATATCCAGAGGTCCAAAGCTTTCAAACAGCCACAAAGGGCCACCTACTCTCTGCCTCCTGACCTCTGACACATTATTGTTATGGAGGCTGTTTTAAGAAAGCTCACAAAAACAGGATACTCAACTTTTGCTGCATTGTATCAAAACACATGCTGCAGTGGAAATTGTGCCTGTCATCCACATCTTTGAAAGGCCCTGGAAGGGATGTAGAGCATGATAAAATAAGAAGGGAAAGCATATATTAATCTTTAAATGCATGACTGTTTTGTCAATCATTATTACTGTCACACCTCCTGCACGTTCTGTCAGCCCCGATCACCAGTCAC
>CAIGQW010052735.1:2100710-2112501 GCA_903798125.1 Danio choprae | reverse complement strand
ACTGTGTGAAAAGATATCCTTGTCTCTACCTTCTGTGATCCGTGACAATTACAAATTTGAGTAAGAGCATACAAAAGCAAAGAATTTTTTCTTTAGCTTGTACTTCTTGGGACAACAGATACTGTGTAATTATTTATTGAGTCAACAGATGTAATGATAAAATATAGAATATATAAAAATGAATTTATGTCATCGTCACTCTTACTATCTTCAACACCTATTAAATTTATTTCTGTTGAACACAAAAGAATATATTTTGAAAAATGCTGATCGCTGGCGCCCTTGACTTGCATTGTATTTTTTTCTTTACCTCTATAGAGGTCAATATGTGCCAGCAACCAGCATTTTTCACAATATCTTCTTTTGTGTTAAGCAGAAGAAAAATATCATTAAAGTAAAAAAAAAAAAACGCATGAGGGAGACTAAATGATGAGGTAAGTTAGATTTTTGGGTGTACTATCCTTTTAACCCTTATGTACAGTACTGTTGGGGATGTTTTCATCCACTCTGAGACGATTTTGAGTCTTAATTTGGCCATAACTTTTTCTGTGTTTCAGCTAGCAGAATGATTTTTGGGGACAAATCTTATTTTGACACATATTTAAGGAAAATGCTTTGCATTAAAAAAAGACATTCAACAATACACTGGTCAAACTTACTATCTTTTTGTTATGTGAGGGATGAAAACATCCACTGAATTATTCATTCATTCATTCATTTTCTTTTCGGCTTAGTCCCTTTATTAATCTGGGGTCGCCACAGCGGAATGAACCGCCAACTTATCCAGCATATGTTTTACACAGCGGATGCCCTTCCAGCTGCAACCCATCTCTGGGAAACATCCACACACACTCATTCACACACATACACTACGGACAATTTAGCCTACCCAATTCACCTGTACCGCATGTCTTTGGACTGTGGGGGAAACCGGAGCACCCGGAGGAAACCCACACCAACACGGGGAGAACATGCAAACTCCACACAGAAACGCCAACTGACCCAGCCGAGGCTCGAACCAGCGACCTTCTTGCTGTGAGGCGATCGTGCTTGGGTTTCCTCTGGGTGCTCCGGTTTCCCCCACAAGTCCAAAGACATGCGGTACAGGTGAATTGGGTAAGCTAAATTGGCCGTAGTGTATGTGTGTGAATGGGTGTGTGTGGATGTTTCCCAGTGATGGGTTGCAGCTGGAATGGCATCCGCTGCGTAAAACATATGCTGGATAGGTTGGCGGTTCATTCCGCTATGGCGACCCCAGATTAATAATGGGACTAAGCCGAAATGAAAATGAATGAATGAGTTGGCGGTTCATTCCGTTGTGGCGACCCCAGATTAATAAACGGACTAAGCCGAAAAAAAAATGAATGAATAAATGATTTCATTGATTTGGTGAATAAAACACACAAAATGGTGTATTTTCAATATAAAAAGTAATTATGGACTGGATTTTTTCTAACCGTTTATCAAAGACATGTGTAACAGCATTGCCTTTGATGCATTGTTTTTGATTTATTTAAATTTTTTCTCCCTAATTTACTGTTGGTGGCTGTTTTGCCCCATTGACTTTCATTATAACCACATTTGTTTGATTACAAAACCATGACACCATATAATCATGCATTTTTGATTGTTGGTGATTTTCCCTGTTAGGAAGAGGTAAAATTTGTAATTTTTATTGTTGATCATCAGTTGGCACCATTAACCCTTTAGATAGGCCCGTGCCAAAAAAAAAAGCTTAGTTTCTGGATTTTATAACAGTTTAACAGCAAATTAAAGTGTTTGTATGTGTGTCTGAGAGTGTGAGAGTGACTTTTACACACCTGATGTGTCTGAGAAAATCAAAATATGCATCTTAGCTCTCAGAATTACATGGAGTAAACAAAAACAAACACTGTATTTATGCACCATCAAATGTGGTTATAATGGAAGTCAATGGGGCAAAAACCACCACCAGCATAAATTAGGGAGGAAAAAAAGGAAAATCTAACAATGCATCAAAGCCAATGTTGTTACTAATCGTTCACATGTCCAAGACTGATGAAAGGTAAAAAGATATCCAGTCCACAATTACTTTTTATATCGAAAATAAGTCATTTTGTGTGCTTTTTTTTCACCAAATCAGTGACATCATCTGTGAACTAAGCAATTAAAGAGTTAAAATCCTGTAATTTTTAAAAACATTTATTAGTTTTGATCAGGACTGAGGTTGATTAACAGATTTATGCAAACAAATATATATATATATATATATATATATATAAACAATTTTTATCTGATGCATTTTTACAGCAGTTTATTTCTGTGGATATTTTCATCCCTAACATAACAAAAGGGTAGTAAATTTGAACAGTGCACAGTGCTTAATCCTACACAGAAAAAAAGTATACTTATAACATACCTCAGGTTGCGCTATACCCTATACTCATTTTGCCAAAAAAATCTATCATAAAACAGACTTTCTAATAATATTCTTTTATTTATTTGTGTTTATAATTATATAATGTAAATAATCATATAATGTTATAATAACATAATATAAAAATATAATGTTCGATATCTAACTTTGTTTTTAAGGGTTAATACCAGTTGGATAATACCAGTTTGACCAAGTGTGATAGGATCATGGAAAACACGTAAATAGCCGGAGGAAACAAGGCCTTTTATAACACAATTGCATCTTGCCTATGTTTAGCATGTAAACACATTAATCAGACAACTGGCCTTGCCACTTGCCAGAACTGACAGATGTGACGCACCATGTGTGTTTATGTACCTTTCATTGATTGGTGTACTTTCATTGTAAGGTATCTTTTATTGATTGAAGGCGATGTTTTCCAAGAGCATTGACATTGAAATCAATCAAAATAGATGTCCTGTAAAAGCCATTTCCTTGAGCAAGAGCTCTTGAATGTGTGCTTTTTGACCGACTCTGAACACTGTCATCATAATCACCATAATCATGGCTATAATCACGCCCATTGTGGGCCTGGTGATGGAGGCCCCGGGGCCCATGACAGATGAGCAGAGCCCTGCCGACCACAAGTGCTAGCAGGACAAGCCCCGTCACTCAGCATCGTGCCCAGAGTCAGCCAGGCCAACCCACCAAACTACAACAAAGAGCCTTTTTGTTCTTCTTCGTCGTTCACAGCACCGCAGGCTAAGCTTATGTGCCCCAAGGACTTTTTTTTAAATAGGATTAGAAATAAAGAACATCAGAGCTCTTCCTATTTTATATTATCTAATCTGAGCAATCAAGCGTGCCACTTGGCAGTCTTCAGTTTGAGTCAGGAAATATGCTGGACTATAACATCTAGGTGTTGAGCACGTCCTTGTTGTGATATCCAGTCACTTATGGTAATGTCTTAACGAGGTTTTAAAAATAAGCTTGAGTAAATATTAACATGCATTAGATTATATTGTCTTATAATGTAATACACTAACTGATGTCATCGTTAGATTTAACATGGGAGCATGTCATCTGTGAAACTAAATATTCTGGTGTTACCAGTATACTGTTCATTTTTTTATTTTATTTAAGTCACAGTATTTTAAACACTGCAAATACTAAAGTAATCTTGAGTAAATATTGATATGATCAGCCTTCAGCAGTGACATTTGCATTACAATGATCTGAGCTAAATTGAACTGACCTTCAACAGTGACATTTTTACTAAACTGAACTGAAGCCGTTTCAATATAACTCTTTTCTTCATCTGTGTTTCCCAGAGATGGGTTGCAGCTGGAAGGGCATCCACTGCGTAAAACATATCCTGGATAAGTTGGCGGTTCATTCCGCTGTGGCGACCCCAGATTAATAAAGGGACTAAGCCGAAATGAAAATGAATGAATGAATTTCTTCATCTATGTTAAGCTGCTTTGACACAATCTACATTGTAAAAGCCAACCCAGCCTCATTCTGAAAACGTACCTCTATATATATTTCTGGAGAGTGCCAAATATGTTCCAGGAGTTTTTTGCAGTTTTTGTTTTTGTGAATCCACCTCAGGCCGATGTGTACGCTTTTTGAGATCTAAAATATCTCTCGCGAGTGCCATTCGTGCCTGCTGTTCTCGCGTAAATCCACCAGAGGCTGCTGTCGACTGACTGACTGAATGACCGATTGACTGACCCACCCTCCTCCTTCCCTAAACCCAACCAATAGTGTTTTCAAAAGCACCGATTGAACCAGCCACCCACTTCCCTAAACCCAACCGAATTTTCAAAAGCAATCCAGAATAAGAAAAGATTTTTACCACGTTTTTGAAACGTTTTATCATTGTTTTTGAAAACACTGCAGTTGGGTTTAGGGAAAGGGATTGGCGGGTCAATCTGTGCTTTTTAAAACACTATTGGTTGGGTTTAGGGAAGGGGGAGAGTGGGTCAGTCGATCAGCGGCCTCTGGTGGGTTTACACGAGAACAGCAGGCGCATATGGCACTCGTGAGATCTGAAAAAGCATCCACAGTGGCAGGATTCACAAAAGCAAAAACTGCAAAAAACTTAGCTCCTGGGACATATTTTGCTCTCTCCAGGAATGTATATAGCGGTACATAATCAGAATTAGCCTGGGTTGAGCCATTCATTATATAAAACTCTTTAGTTCACAAAATGTAGAGAGGAGCATTTTGCTGAATTAACGCAATCTCACAACAAATCTTTTTTTTTTTGTGGCTAATTTGTATGAATATGATCTCATTTGTACATTTTTGTATGATTTGATCATCCCCCCATGACAGTTGTGTTCAGGGGCATGCCTCAAAAATAGCTATGCTTCCTCATGAGATCAGGTGGGATGAATATGTACTGACAGGCAGATTGTTGTAACCAGTTTTTATACTTTTCAATCAAAGCAAATCAACTAAGTAGTGTAAATGCTTATGTATTTAACTCATCCCCCTTTAAAGTCTTCAATTCCACACACACACACACTCTCTCTCTATCTCTCTCTTTTCTATCCCTTCTCTATTTACACTCTTTCCTGAAAGCGAGCAGAGCAGGAAGTGGTGGTGTCCTTGACTCGGCAGGCTCTCTGCCTGTTCTTCTCCCCCACTGACTGTAACCCTCTGTGGAGTCGGTGACCTGTAACCACCTGGGCAGAAGAAGAGTCAGGATACACAAGACTTCATATCAATAATTGAAAGAAACTCTGCCCCCTCATTTTAATTTATTGATAAGCCCACCTCGCAATATTCCTTAATTACTCGGCCACCTGCAGGCCCACCCTATAGAATGCAGAGGAACGCATTACAGGAGGGCCGAAAATGATCCGATGTCTAAACAATTGTATCTTTGTGTAGCTAAGACGGAGAGGTAGGTGTTGGGTTGCATTGGTGCCCTCGTGTTGATCATGATAGGGCACATTTCTTTGAAGCTTATTGGCATTGCTCAAACAATAGGCCTTCACAAGCTGTCATGCCGCAATGACTGTGAATCGCTGCTAGTGTGTTGAATTCAGGTATTTAAAGAATCTCTACCATTACAACCAACCACTGCAAAACCAGTTGGTCTTCTTAATTAACTTAAGGAAAAAAACTATGTTAAAGGGGAACTATTATGCAAAAATCACTTTTATAATAGGTGTGAATATATCCAGCCTCTAATGGTAATGACTAAATAATTAAATTTCTTATAATCACAATTCATAGAAGACTTTGATTGACATTCTTTTGTACATGTCGTCGGAGGGGGAAAGCCCCGCCCATTAGTGACAATCTCCTCCTCATTAGCATAGACAGCCCTGTGTGAGAAGCAGCTGTCTGCCAATAGAGTTTTCACCTGCTGAAGATAATCTCAGAGACTCAGATGCATTATAAATGTTGAGTTTTAGGATGCACAAATGAACACCAGAGTCTCCCATCCTTCTTCTGAGACACGTTTTCAGTTTTTCACAGAGATAATGCTAGTTCTGTTTTTAAAGCTATGCTGATGCACAGACGTTAATAGCTCCGCCCTCTTTTGAAAAGAGCACAATCTCATTTGAATTTAAAGTGACAGTCACTAAAACGGCACAATTTAGATCAAAGCCTAAAAGGGGCCGTTTCAAAGAGTTTTAAAATATTATTTGTGTTGTATTTTGTGCTGAAACTTATCAAACATACTCTTGGAACATCAGAGACTTATTTTACATCTTGTAAAAAGGGGCATAATAGGTCCCCTTTAAGTGGACTTAGTAAGTTGTACATTCCTGTAAAGGAAAAGTTCACCCCAAAATTAATATGACCATATATACCATATATATTGGTATTAATAACTTTTTTCTTTCAGACAAACAAAGTATTTTTACATTTAATCCTGGCTCTTCCATGCTATTTAAGGGTGTTGGATAGTAGCTTTTATTTGGAATCTTCCAAAATAACCCATACGTCGCCAGGTTAATACGACTTTCGTATGACGTAAGACAGGTAGACTAGTCATATGTATGCTGCATTGTAAGAGTAATATACCGAATAACATTATAGAGTGATGCCAAGCCAACTGGTTTTCTTGTTAGACGTTGTTTTCTTTGGGAAACAAACTGTGTGGTAAGTTGTTCCCTGCATCTATTCCCTAAATAATTTTTGTAACAATTACACAATAATCTGATTCATAAAACATGTGTTAACTTCCTGTATAGTTTGATAATGGATTTATGCACTTTTGGAAGCTTCAAAATACAAGCCACTGTCCAAAAGCATTATACAACATAGAATAGTCAGGATATTTTTTTTAAATACCCACACTTCTGTCTTCGTCTGACAGAAAAAAAGTCATAAATACCAAAGATGGTTTTAAGGTGATTAGATACAATCTTAAAGTTGGTTGGAAATGCATTCTGGTCTATTTGAAATTATGTGAATAATTTGTTGTTAGTTAGACTGGATACTTTTTTGAACACACAGTGCATCCAGAAAGTATTCATAGCGCTTCACTTTTTCCACATTTTTTTATGTTACAGCCTTAATCCAAAATGGATTAAATTCATTTATTTCCTCAAACTTCTGCACACAATACCCCATAATGACAATGTGAAAAAAGATTTTTTTGAAATTGTTGCAAATTTATTAAAAATAAAAAACCTGAAAAATCACATGTACATAAGTATTCACAGCCTTTGCTCAATACTTTGTTGATGCACCTTTGGCAGCAATTACAGCTTCAAGTCTTTTTGAATATGATGCCACAAGCTTGGCACACCTGTCTTTGTGAATTTTTGCCCGTTCCTCTTTGCAGTACCTCTCAATCTCTATCAGGTTGGATGGGAAGCGATGGTGTACAGCCATTTTCAGATCTCTCCAGAGATGTTCAATAGGATTTAAGTCTGAGCTCTGGCTGAGCCACTCAAGGACAGGTTGTTGTAAAGCCACTCCATTGATATTTTGGCGGTGTGCTTTGGGACCTGCTGGAAGATGAACCGTCGCCCCAGTCTGAGGTCAAGAGCACTCTGAAGCAGGTTTTCATTCAGGATGTCTCTGTACATCGCTGCATTCATCTTACCCTCTGACTAGTCTTCCAGTTCCTGCTACTGAAAAACATCCCCACAGCATGATGCTGCCACCACCATGCTTCACTGTAGGGATGGTATTAGCCTGGTGATGAGCGGTGCCTGGTTTTCTTCAAACGTAACGCCTGGCATTCACTCCAAAGAAACCAGAGAATTTTGTTTCTTGTGGTCTGAGAGTCCTTGAGATGCCTTTTGGCAAATTCCAGGCGGGCTGCTATGTGCCCATTACTAAGGAGTGGCTTCCGTCTGGCCACTCTACCATACAGGCCTGATTAATGGATTTCTGCACAGATGGTTGTCCTTTTGTAAGGTTCTCCTCTCTCCAAAGAAGAAAGCTGGAGTGACAGAGTGACCATCAGGTTATTGATCACATTCCTGACTAAGGCCCTTCTCCCCCGATCACTCAGCTTAGATAGCCGGCCAGCTCTAGGAAGAATCCTGATGGTTAAACATCTTCCATTTACGGATGATGGAGGCCACTGTGCTCATTGCAACTTCAGAGCAGCAGAAATTTTTCTGTAACCTTACCTAGCCTTGTGCCTTGAGACAATCCTGTCTCAGAGGTCTACAAACAATTCCTTTGTCTTCATGCTGGTTTGTGCTTTGACATGCACTGTAAACCCTAAGAGCTTATATAGACAGATTTATGCCTTTTCAAATCATGTCCAACAAACTGAATTTACCACAGGTGAACTCCAATTAAGCTGCTGAAACATCTCAAGAATGATCAGTGGAAGCAGAATGTACTTGAGCTCACTTTAGAGCTTCACGGCAAAGGCTGTGAATACTTATGTACATGTGATTTTTCAGATTTTTTATTTTAAATAAATTTGTAACAATTTAAAAAAATCTTTTTTTCACATTGTCATTATGGGGTATTGTGTGTAGAAGTTTGTGGAAATAAACAAATTTAATCCATTTTGGAATAAGGCTGTAACATAAAAAAAAAAAGTGGGGAAAAAAGTGAAGCGCTATGAATACATTCTGGATGCACTTTATCTCATTAAGGACAGGTTTTGACTTCCAAAGAACTTGAAATGTTTGAACAATGCTGGTAAGACCTGAATTTCAAGTCACTCAAAATACACTCCCAGGATTAGCTTAAAGACATCATAGACACCCACACATTCAAAATCAAAATCTGCTCAAGCTTACTTTGGTAAATATTTTACTATTACATGAGCAATACTTTAAGTCACAGATGAAATTCTCTCAGGTTTTTCATGCAAATAGAAAAACACCAAGAAAATATCTTCATCAGTTTGACAACACGTGTATGAAAAATCTCATGGAAAAAAAACCACATGCAAATATTGCTGACCACAAAGGAAATGTGTCAAGGGACTCCAAAAAGTGAGGAACACGGCTGCTTTCTGTTAAGAGTTATTTATAAACTAATTTAAATGAACATTAATTGTGCAATTCATCAAATTATTAGGACTAAAAATATATGAACAACAAGAAACCATAAGACCACAAGACATGATGTAGTTAAGAAAGCCGTGCTGTTTCTTTCAATGTTCATTCAATGTTTTATCTTGCTATATCTAGTAAACCACTTTCACATCTGACTTCCTCTTCTCTGTGCTCTGGCAATGGATGGCACATTGTATGCTGCAACATGATCGATGTGGAAATGGTATTGGACATATTATGGCATGAATGTCTACTGCCGATTAGCTATTTTTACATGACAGAAGACTACTTAAAATGCTCAGCCTTGAAGGATTTTTTAAGCTAAAATACAGGACTATCCTGGGAAAAAATCAGCCAACAGTTGTTTACACTGGGTATTAGGATTAGCTTTGATTGATCAGATCACAAGAAGCCAATGGAGACACATTCTTGTTTACACCTGGTGTTTTAATCCATCTTTTTTCTCCACTTGTAACCACTTTTCTGATTTCTTTGAGGGGAGAGACTAAAAAGAGCACAGCTTTCTGCTCTGAAAGCCACAAAACTATGCAGAGCACTGTAAGCTTGTGTTATAATCAGGAATGGTAAGAAGCATGTATGTTTGTTTGTGACATATCAGAACACAAATGTGTATAATGACATAGATATTACAGAGAGAATGTGAAGTAAATTATGAGGACATTGCTGATTTCCCCGTTTTTTCCCCGGAGTAGAGCAATAAAAAAAAAAATCCCTGCAATTCACTAAAAGAAACTTTTTGTGAAAAAAACAATGACCCAGAATGAGGTTAAGGGGTGATAAACAGTTCAACATTTGGAACAGGGGTAAAAAACAGTGACAGTTCGTTAGGGTGGTGACGGTGGCAGCCAGAAGATAACAGGCTGGTAGAATGTTGAGGAAGAGACTGGCCCAGGCAAGAGGCGATGGAGGCCTTGTAAGGAGCGCAACGGAGCACCATGGATAGAGGGTAGCAGACTCAGAACCAGTCTTCATGGGTCAGAATAACCAGCAGTCAGGGACTTACAGGAGGACAGCATGGACAGGACCAGAGAACAAACACAAGTCACACAACAACCACAGAAGACAGACAAGGCAAACACAAGCAAAAGCAAATAACAAACTAAATATAACAAAACTAAAAGGAAATACTATTAAAGTGTAAAGTGTAATAATATGCTAAGAGATATATACAAGAGATATAGAAAATATCTAGAAGTAAAACAAAAAAATATTTTACTATAAAACAAATTGCTAAAAAAAATTACTACATAAAAGCAAATCAGGCAGGGAATATAAAAGACAACTTAAAAAATGATAAACAGGAACTTTGGCTGAGTACACTCTAGGGGCTGTATTTTAACGATCTAGGCGCAAAGTCTAAAGCGCATGGCACAAAAACATTAAGGGCGTGTCCAAACTTTTGCTATTAAGGATGGAAAAATACGCTTTGCTCTCTGGCGCATGGTCTAACAGGGTTGTGCTTATTCTCATAATGAGTTATGGGTGTGTTTTGAGCATTAAGCTAATCAGAATTTTATATCCCATTCCCTTTAAGAGTCAGTTGCATCGCACCCTGGCACATTTGCTATTTACATGGCGGACTTTGTAAGTGGAAAAACTGAACGCTTCACTAGCGAGAAAACAAACCATCTGCAGCGTGCCACTCCCCGCCTGGAATTTGGCAAAAGGCATCTGAAAGACTCTCAGACCATAAGAAACTAAATTCTCTGGTCTGATGAGACTAAAATTTTACTTTTTGGATTGAATGCCAGGTGTTACATTTGGAGAAAACCAGGCACCGCTCATCACCAGGCTAATACCATCCCTACAGTAAAGCATGGTGGTGGCAGCATCATGCTGTGGGGATGATTTTTTAGCAGCAGGAACTGGATGAATGCAGCAATATACAGAGACATCCTGAATGAAAACCTGCTTCAGAGTGCTCTTGAGCTCAGACTGGGGCGACGGTTCATCTTCCAGCAGGACAATGACCCAAAGCACACCGCCAAAATATCAATAGAGTGGCTTCACAAGAACTCTGTAAATGTTCTTGAGTGGCTCAGCCAGAGCCCAGACCTAAATCCTATTGAAAATCTCTGGAGAGATCTGAAAATGGCTGTACACTGTCTCTTCCCATCCAACCTGATAGAGCTTGAGAGGTACTGCAAAGAGGAATGGGCAAAAATTCCCAAAGACAGGTGTGCCAAGCTTGTGGCATCATATTCAAAAAGACTTGAAGCTGTAATTGCTGTCAAAGGTGCATTAACAAAGTAAAAATAAAATCTTTTTTTCACATTGTCATTATGGGGTATTGTGTGTAGAATGTTCCGGAAATAAATGAATTTAATCCATTTTGGAATAAGGCTGTAACATTAAAAAATGTGGAAAAAGTGAAGCGCTATGAATACTTTCCGAATGCACTGTATGTATAACAATTACAATTAACAAATTAAACAAAACACAAACAAGTCAAGTACTATTGAAACTAACTAAAAATAGGCTGCAATATATATATATGGCTGCACGGTGGCGCAGTGAGTAGCATGATTGCCTCACAGCAAGAAGGTCGCTGGTTTGAGCCTCGGCTGGGTCAGTTGGCATTTCTGTGTGGAATTTGCATATTCTCCCCGTGTTTGCATGGGTTTCCTCCGGGTGCTCCGGTTTCCCCCACAAGTCCAAAGATGTGAGGTACAGGTGAATTGGGTAGGCTAAATTGTCCGTGGTGTATGTGTGTGAGTGAGTGTGTGTGGATGTTTCCCAGAGATGGGTTGCAGCTGGAAGGGCATCCACTGCGTAAAACATATGCTGGATAAGTTGGTGGTTCATTCCACTGTGGCGACCCCAGATTAATGGAGGGACTAAGCTGAAAAGAAAATGAATGAATGAATGAATGAAT
>CAIGQW010052735.1:2075511-2100610 GCA_903798125.1 Danio choprae | reverse complement strand
ATATATATATATATATATATTTATTTATTTATTTATTTATTTATTTATTTATTTAAATATTACTAGATAGCGAATGTCATGAGATAGAGTACCCACCAGACACACTAGAGGGCACTCCAGCTGTATGTAATCTCCACCAGCCGTTCACTCAGACTATACATCCCATCATGCATTGAGCTAATTAACCATCAGTTATCGATCCAGACACTGATTACAATAGCAGCAAATATGATGTGCTTTGAGGCACAGTCTGTCACACTCTTTTATTTTTCATTAGTTTTTGTTAATCTGTGTATTATTTAAGTGATACATATTTAGTGTAAGGGATTTAATTGAATTATATTATTATAAACGAATGTAGCGGTGGTAGACTAAGTGGTGAAGGGCAGCTGGCACTGCCACAACAAGATTATTAATAACAAATAATTTCCCTAATGGATTTTTAGTCCAATATCTAAAGCTGAATTTATAAAAGCAGGCAGTAATATAAATTAACAATAAATAAATGTGTAATATATGCAATAAAGTATGTCACCAGGTTAAGTGGTTCTGTGTCCTGAACTGTGCTAGGAAGGCTTTTCCAGAGTTAGATGCAAGATATGAGAAAGATCTACCGCCCACAATATTTTGAAATTCTAGGAATAATCAATTGTCCACAATTAATTGAGCGAAGTGGACGTGAAGGGCTGTAATACACCAGGAACTCCCTCAAACACTGGCAAGCTAAGCCATTCGGGGTTTATAAGTAATGAAAAGATTTTAAATTGTATGCAATGTTTAAAAGAGAGGCCGAACCGGGCAGAATCCTAATTCTTAGTTCTAGAAAAAACTCTAGCAGCTGCATTTTAAACCCCCAATAGTATCTGGATGCAGCCTTGATTATGCAAGCTGAAACAGACTTGCAATGTAAGACACAATGCACTCAATGTAGTGACGTCACTGTGAGGGGTAGGGTTAAGGGTGGGGTCAGGTGTGAGCATTAAAAAGCATTGCATGCAGCTCAGATTGCAGCTGCATCAGGTTTGCATCCAGACCCCTCCCTTTGAACCAGCTAAAGTTTGTTGATTAGCCCTATAGGGCAACTACCTAGTAACGCATTACAAAAGTTTAACTGAGAGGTCAAAGTTATGAATATGCTTTTCTCCATTAAGATGAAAAAAATGTTGTCTTACAGATGCTTGAAATATGGCCTTCAAATGACAGGTTGCTATCAAATATCACCCCAAAATTTTGACTGGCAATAAGGGACTTAACTGAACATTTATCAAGATGAATTCAAATGTACTAGATCCATCATGTTGTTATTATGACTTGACCTACTAATCAATTGCTTTACTTCCAATCATACTGTATATGCTCTCCCATGGCCTCTTAAGACAGTAAATTATCTATTGAATGCATACTTCAATATCTCAGAAAAGATTCAGATTATTGTTTTTTGAATACTGTGAATTGTGATGTGCCACTAAGACAATTTACTTTTATTCATTCATTCATTTTCTTTTTGGCTTAGTCTCTTTATTAATTTGGGGTCACCACAGCGGAATGAACCGCCAACTTATCCAACATATGTTTTATGCAGCAGATGCCCTTCCAGCTGCAACCCATCACTGGGAAACATCCATACACACCAATTCACACTCATACACTACGGACAATTTAGCTTACCCAATTCACCTGTACCGCATGTCTTTGGACTGTGGGGGAAACCGGAGCACCCGGAGGAAACCCACACCAACACGGGGAGAACATGCAAACTCCACACAGAAACGCCAACTGACCCAGCCGGGGCTCGAACCAGCGACCTTCTTGCTGTGAGGCGATTGTGCTTGTGAGGCGATTATGACTTGACCTACTAATCAATTGCTTTACTTCCAATCATACTGTATATCCTCTCCCATGGCCTCTTAAGACAGTAAATTATCTATTTACTGCCCAATTTACTTTTGTATAGTAGAGGAAATCTTTTGTGGGTTTTTGAACACATTTTTTACCACATGAACATTTATACAATGAAAATAAAAATGATTGAAAATACTTTCAGCTGCCTCTGTAAATGGTCGATCATTGACAATCTCTTTGCTGTCGTCATTCCCAAAGTTCTCTCTGTTCTTCTTTTGCTTGGTTTTCCTTAATTTTTTTTGTCATAAATGTTGCGAATATGAATAGACAAAGGGATATTAGCACACACAACCATTTAATTGCATGATTTGTATGCGCTCTTTCACTTACATGTATCCAACCCAACTTTAAATGATTGTTTATTGTTTATTAATAATTAATATTTGGAATGAAAAAAATAACCAGGCATTTTCTTTAAGAATTTCACAGGTGTCTAGCCATGTTTTGTATAATGAAGGGTAATGCTGTAGGGTATAGGAAACTTTTGTAATTTAACCGATAATATCCTGGCAGAAAAATCACAAGTAGTTCAGATTTGTTTTTACATATCTAAATAAATTAAAGTTACCAAGTTTTCAGAGAATAGTCCCGGTTTCCACATTCAAAACCACATTCAAAACCACATTCAAAACACCTCACATCGTGTAGAGATTGTTTTTACCTACAGAGGGGGCTACGAGCTACATTGACTATATATGTTCATTCATTCATTTTCATTTCGGCTTACTCCCTTTATTAGTCTGGGGTCGCCACAGCGGAATGAACCGCCAACTTATCCAGGATATGTTTTACGCAGCGGATGCCTTTCCAGCTGCAACCCATCTCTGGGAAACATCCATACACACCCATTCACATTCATACACTACGGACAATTTAGCTTACCCAATTCACCTCTACCGCATGTCTTTTGACTTGTGGGGGAAACCGGAGCACCCGGAGAAAACCCACGCCAACACGGGGAGAACATGCAAACTCCACACAGAAACGCCAACTGACCCAGCCGAGGCTCGAACCAGCGACCTTCTTGCTGTGAGGCGAACGTGCTATCCACTGCGCCACCGTAAAGCCTGACAATATATGTGTATATGCCAAAGTACCACCACATAGGATAGAAGGTGACTGATCTGCTTGCAGACATGAGCAAACTGTTTGTTGATATCAACTTGTACATGTTTAATTTAGAGTTTGGGCCGTGATTGCGTTTCATATACTTAACCACATTGATGAAATTACCAAATGTGAATAAATAATATTAAAAATAATCAGCTAAACATTTACAATTACACTTACAGTCAAATTCCTCAGACCATGATACTTTTGACTACAACAAATATGCAACACTATCAATTTCTATGAGCATAAAATGACATTTGGAAAGTAAAAATGTTAAATACAATGTTAACAAGGTTACATTTGTTAAATGCAGTATTATTTATCATATGTTCTCATGGTTCTTTTGTTTTATTTTATTGTGATTTTGTAAAGTGTTTTTTGTTATAATGCTGTTTTGATGTTTTGCTATATAATGTGCTTCATAGTGTGATCAAATTGATCAAATGTACTTAAAGCAATTAGTTTCATCTGCACACATCATAATTGTTAATTTTAATATTATTTTAGTTTACACAAAATTTTATTAATAATACAATTGCACTATAGTAAATGCACAGGAAAACTGGCCACCATAAAACAAACAGCAGTGTTTTAATGTGACTTTCATTTGAATACGAGTAAGCCCTATTCAGTACTGGGATCTAAAAATGAATATTGCACGCCACCTAGTGATTGTACAGGGTACATCGCAAGTTTTGAATATTTATTTTAAATGACATCTACTATTTTAAAGTGCACGTATAGGCCATTGGAAAACTGCAAATTTATCAGTGTTAAATTCAGCAAAATTATTACTGGAGTGTTTTATTATAATGTATTTTAATTAAGTAAAAGTCTCCTTTTTCTGTTATTAGTCTCTATTAAAAATGCTTATTGAAATGTTAATGCAAATATTCTTATTTGTATCACTTTTAGACATTTTAAAGTTTGTAATTTTGAAGATTGTGCTATTTGTTGATGCATTTAGTTCAGTTTTTCCACCATGAGTGTTTGCATATTTGACAATATCTTTCAAGGTGTTGCTATTAACCTAAATGTCTCTATTTGTACATCTGCACTCATTCTTGACTGTGCATTAAAAAGATTTTTTTATTGAATAAATAAATAAATAAACAAATAAATACAGGTCATTTGATCTTAATGTACACTTTTGTAAAATGTTGTTTTGATACAAAAGGTATGTGTTTCAGTTTTGTTAACTTAAAGGTCATTTAAGACGTGGAAATATTTGAAGAAAGAAACATAAAAAAGGTCACTAAATTATAAAATGCATATAAAATAATTAATATATAATTTAATAAATATTCATTCATTCATTTTCTTTTCGGCTTAGTCCCTTTATTAATCTGCGGTCGCCACAGTGGAATGAACCGCCAACTTATCTAGCATATGTTTTACACAGCGAATGCCCTTCCAGCTGCAACCCATCACTGGGACAATTTAGCCTACCCAATTCACCTAGTGCATGTCTTTGGACTTGTGGGGGAAACCGGAGCACCCAGAGGAAACCCACGCAAACACGGGGAGAACATGCAAACGCCACACAGAAATGCCAACTGACCCAGCCGAGGTTCGAACCAGCGACCTTCTTGCTGTGAGGCGGGAGCACTACCCACTGCGCAACCGTGCTGCTTTATTAAAGATAAATATTTAAAAAAGAATGAATTACAAACAACCAATAAATAAAAATAATTGCTTAAAATAGTCAAATAATGCTAAAATTATTAATTCAAAAACATCATTTAGCCAAAAACAAATTTCATGTGAACTGAAATTAATAAAAATAAAAAAGACTGCTATATGTAAATAAATATGCAAATGACTGAATAGAGTAGCTTATATCATAAGCAAAAACAATATTCAACTGTATTAACTAAATATATTTTAATTTAGACCCACGCAACTTATAGGAGTTTGTTCTCCCCGTGTTGGCGTGGGTTGGTGTTCCGGTTTCCCCCACAGTCCAAAGACATGCGGTATAAGTGAACGGAATAAACTAAACTGGCCGTAGTGTATGTGTGTGAATGAGTGTGTATGGGTGTTTCCCAGTACTGGGTTGCAGCTGGAAGGGCATCCGCTGTGTAAAACATATTCTGGATAAGTTGGCGGTTCATTCCGCTGTGGCGACCCCAGATTAATAAAGAGACAAAGCCGAAGGAAAATGAAAGAATGAACCTATAGTATGTATGTGTGTGTGGCATATTAGTACAAATTGGATTTTTAACAAGTAACTATGGTCTTTTACATTTTTGGGGGTCTGAAATGATTGGATACCACAGATTTAAGTAATAGTTCTTCATTAGTCAAACAAATGGTAAAAAAACCGAGTTAAGGCCTCTCAAGGTCTTCCTTTACTGTTTCGACAGTGGGCAGATATCATTTCAGTCGTCGTTGCTCATGCTCTCTGAACATTCTCTGGCTTCTCTGAATAAATTTCCGCATCAGCAATTTTTGTTCGGGCTATTCATTTATGACTGTCCAATATCGAATGTTATCTGATATGCCTACTTTTTATGATTTAGTTACGCACTTATAAAGTCTACTAATAACGCATATGTGTTTACGTTGTGTCAAATGTATTCGTTTTGAATATAAAACGCGTTCCAGATTTAGTATGTGATTGCATAACGCGATTGTGCGCTTCTCTCCCGTTGGCTGCTCGTGCGCTTCTCAAAGTGGAGGGAAAGAGGGGGAGGGAGCTCGGGCACGCGCGTACATACACAACTATGTAACAGCCACGTAATATTCATGCACGGAGATTTACGAGAATTAAAAAAAAAATTGTCATAAACGACGGGAATTTTAAAAAGCCAGGTAAGTTCTTCTTGCTTTCTATGACACATTCTCGGGGGTTAATTTTGTTCTTCAAATCAAAACAACAATGTAAATGGCGCGACGTGCCAAATACGCATCTTCAGCGCACTGGATTAGTGTTTGTTTACTAAGCTTCTCCTGCTCGAGTTCACAGGGTGCAGTGTTTATAGTGAATGAATCGTGCACATTTATTGAAAAAAATCACTTTTGCTCATGTCTGACCCTTTGTGTTGATAATCATTTTCAGAAAGCTGTTTTAAAACATTAGTTTCCCCCCTGCAGAGCTGCAGAACATAACAGCACGACTAGAATGTTTAATTAAATTACTTCATTATTAATGACATATGTGCGCTGTGTTATGCAATTGCAAGCTTTTCGGTTCTGGATGTTTTGCCAGTGTTTTGGGCTACTGCAACAGAATCCTGCTCAGTTCAGCTAAACAGTAGCTTGAAATCACTCATAAATCCGACATAAGGCCGACATAAATCCTCAAACATAGATGTTAAAATATAAATGGTTATGTTTGCAAAACGCACAGCTATTCTTACTCAAACCCACCAAAACGCGTTTCGACTAATTCAAAAACATAAACAAAGGGTTCTGGGAGTATTGGTGTATTTGGTTTGAATTGTTTTACAGATAAGTTTTGCTAGTTGAGATGAAGTAACTTGTGCAAAAGTGTTGGATTGGTTAGAGGTTGGTTCTTGGGATTCCTGCAGCGAGGTGGGACACATACACACACCCACGAGTTTAGGGCGCTTTAAGTACACCGTGTTACCAAACCTTTTGTCAGGGGAGCCAAGTACTGACGACCTTATATTCTCTGAAATAAACGTAGGAAAGCTGACACTGTTGCAGTATTTAAATATTATAAATGTAATGTACTTTTTGAATGTACAGTCCCAGTGACAGCTTTGTAAATTCTGTGAGTGTACAAACTTTAAAGACTTTTGTTAGCATTGTAACTAGACAAAGCATTCGCTCTGTGTGAAACCTGTCAGAACGTTTGAGTGTTTGTGATTTCTTTATTGAAATAAATAAAAAACTTCATTAAAATAGGCATATGCATTTACAGGCTACAGTATCATAGAACATGATGATATGTTACAGTTGGTGGTATTGTTGACACTGTAAAAAAATGACAAAAAGTCATGACAACAAATTATTGTATGTTGCTTTAACTTATTTTAATACTTTGTTTTTTAAGTTATACAAAGTTTACCTTAATAATTTTAGTCAGTTTGAGTGATGCAAGTTGAGATGACTGAAAAAGTTAATTTGATTCAACTACAAAAAAAGGCAGCAAGAATGTACAGTGTAGGTAAAGGCTCCAGCGTCAGTGAAAACTACATTTTAAAACCATTTTATCATTAATTAATCCCCTTGTTTAGTCAAGAACATTTTAACGCACACTGTAGATCAAAATGTTACCAAATCTATTTCAAATTTTAGTGATTCTAAATCTGTTGATCCACACGTATACATATATTTATTTCAAGACATAGAAAATACTATAAATGTTGAAATGAAATGTAAAGAAAGTACAACAGCACATGCTAATCATGAGTCTGACTTTTTATGTTGACCTACAAACTCACATGCAAATGCCATGTGCAAAGCACCTCCCATGGGCAATATTAAAATTGTTCTGTACAATGCATTTTTTATTAAAAATAAAACAAATCTGCTATTATAAAAGCAGCTATTTATTCTGATAACCCTGATACCTTTGAATTGATTGCATGAATCTATACATTGACTTATTGTTATCAGTGTTGTTAATCTGGCACATCATGACAACCCTGCTAAGTTGTGGTGGTAGCATAAGCAATACTGCTATGTTTGATATCTTCCAGACAACCAGTTTTCGCAGTGGTAGTTTTTTGGTGAGCGTGTTTCTGCAAAGAGCAGATATTCATATTTAGTTGCCCTGAAGGTGTGTGCATGAGGAAGGTGTTCATCTGGTTCAGCAAACCCAAACGCATAGACACAAACAATGCTCGCTTTTCTGCCTCACTGGTAATGCAGTCTGACAGAAGGCCCATTGACTCATTCATAGCCTTTAAATGATTTTCCTATCAAAATATGTTCACTGTAGAGGCACAAACGTGAGCAAACACACTTGGTTATGTGGCTTAATAACAACATGTACTAGTATTGACTAGTTTGGGCAGAGCTAACGTTCAGTTTGTGCTTGTGAAGCTTCATTTTTTACGTGTTGACTTATTCCCAATGAGAACTTTCAATGTTTTTATGCATCTTCTATCTTTTTGTACATACACAGTGTTTTTTAAGCAATAAATGAATGTGCCAAACCAGAAAAGGAGCCCACAGCACAAATGTGCTTGTTTATGTGTTGCAGACATTGATTTTCCCACTTCTCCAGCTCCAGCGCCATATTTGTGCAGAGCTGTTTGTTATGAAACACATGGGCACTACTATGCGGTGTAGTTGAGTTGGAGGTGTGGCACACCAGAATAACTCATTAAGTTGATATATTTTTCTTTCTCCTCTGCAATTATTGTCAAAAGCAGCTGTCAGCTGTATCACTCAAGGGCAATTCAGCTTTATGTCGCAACAGCTTTTACCGCATTCCTAAACCACAGTTAAAAAGGTACACACATCAAAAAATATGAAGAATGTGATATGATACGCTTTTGCTTTTGAATCATTTTTTTATTACAAGGGACCTTTTTGTGTAAAATGGATTTTTTAAACAAATGTGTGTTTTAAACAGTATGTTCAAACAACCCCTCTAAAATAATAAACATCCTTCTTTTAGTCGATATAAATCATAAGCAATGCCTCAGAACAAACCATTTGCAGACAATGTTCAATGTGACATCACAGTTTACATGCCCCGTCCACAACGGCTGACGGATTGTGCCAAATGAACATCTTGAGTATTTCGTAGTGCATGGAATGACAACAGAACTGTAAGGATAATTTGTTGTGATTCCCATCAAGATTTTCCTTTAGGGTTTTACATTATTAAGTAAAATAATTGAAACATGTTGATCTACAACACATATGTCAAACTCAGTTCCTGAAGGGCCGCAGCTCTGCACAGTTTAGCATTAACCTTCATTAAACACCCCTGATCAAACTAATTGAGTCCTTCAAGCTTGTTTAAAACCTACAGGTAAGTGTGTAGAAACAAAGTTGGAACTAAACTCTGCAGGGCTGCGGCTCTCCAGGAATTTCTCACCCCTGATCTACAACATAAACTGCACAGACTTGCAGCCCAAATGTTTGATTGATATAAGTTAAGAACAACAATAACAACAACAACAAAAAAATATATATATATATATTAAAAAAAGTAATTTACAGTATATGCAACAGCTCTAATGTGTAACTAAGTGAAAATTAAGTTTTAACATGATTTTATATTCATTCATTCATTCATTTTCTTTTCGGCTTAGTCCCTTTATTAATCTGGGGTCGCCACAGCGGAATGAACCGCCAACTTATCCAGCATATGTTTTACGCAGCGGATGCCCTTCCAGCTGCATCCCATCACTGGGAAACACCCATAAACTTCCATTCACACACATACACTACAGACAATTTAGCTTACCTAATTCACCTATAGCGCATGTCTTTGGACTTGTGGGGGAAACCGGAGCACCCGGAGGAAACCCACGCCAACACGGGGAGAACATGCAAACTCCACACAGAAAGGCCAACTGACCCAGCCGAGGCTTGAACCAGCGACCTTCTTGCTGTGAGGCGAGAGCGCTACCCACTGCGCCACCGTGCTGCCCATTGATTTCATAATTAATTAATTAATTTAATTTTCTGAAATAGACATTTAGAAAAAAGATTAAGTATTAAGAGTCTAGTTTATTAAGTATTCTCAAACTATGTTTACCACTGACATTGTTTTTCTAAATTGAAAAAACTATTAGGAAAATCTTAAGTAGTTTTGACATTATTGACGTCAATGATGGATAAATCATTATAACATTAAAACTGACAGTAGGCAGTGACAAAAGTATGAGTAATTTACTGAATCAGTTTATTGAAGCTTTATGATTCTGGATCACTGAATCGTTGACTTATTCAATTCTTCCAACACTGATTTGTTCAGAAATGAAACACAGGAGTGTTGCTCTGAAACAACAGTGTTCTGCACCAGCTTTTTTTGAACAGTATTAACTTCTTAATTGTTGAACTGTTGTATAAAATTAGGATCACATTTTCAATTACACTTTCCCCATGATAATCAGGAAAATGGCACTCTTGGTTATGTGATTAATCTAACTACATCAGGTTTTATAAATATAAGTAGGTAAGTTTTATTTTTTACTTACATATCTGCAATAATAGAGTCTTTCTGACAGGCTTATGAGTCTGTCTTTCTGAATACTTTTGGATTCTTCAGGTGTGTTTTGCTTTTAGATTCTTTCTTTTTTTTCAATGTGAGTGACATGCTTGATAATGTCAGGTTGCATATTGTCTGAACAAAACTACAGTATAATCAAGTGACAAATATTGCATCGTATTTTGTACCATATTTCTGTTGAAGTAATGCAAATATTGGTGATTTTTCACTGTTGGTCGCAATCTACATTTGTAAGTCCAAAAAGCTGTGTTAAAGTAGTCATGGATGTCGGCGCAATAGCCTAGGGGTTAGCGCGCTGACATATGGTGCAGTAGCGTCCCGAGTTCAAATCCCGGCTCGAGGACATTTCTCGTCCCTACCCCCTCTCTCTCTCCAACTTTGCTTCCTGTCTGAAATACTGTCCTATCTACTTAATAAAGGCCAAAAATAAGTCTTTTAAAAAAAAAGTAGTCATGGACAAATTTTGACTTGTTTTATGTGAGTGATCTTTCCTATTCTTTTTTTAAGCAGTTACAATTATTATTAATATAACAATCTACTACCATTTCTTCCATAGGATGGCTTTTCCTGTAGATATTCTGACAAATGTGGATCACGAGTCCTTAGAGCAGGCAGCAGAGGAATACATGTCTCAGCGTCCACATAGAAATCCTGAGTACCTCATCCTGCCTAATTCCAAACAGGTAAGATGAGAATCTAAGATGTCATCAACTGCATAATGTCTGTCTGTTTTTCTTTCAAAATATTAACTCTTATGAAAGCTTATATTATTCCCTTTTTAGTTCTGTCATGATACTCTATTGGGCGTGCAGGCTGATAGGTCTTAATTCTATTTTTAATTTTAAATAGCTCAGTGTTATTTGTGCTGACAATCTGTAGTGCATTTTGGATACCCTCCTCGACCCCCGCTCCACCTGTGTATAGATCTGTCACATACAGGGGCACCGCTGGCCGGTACGGGCCCTATGACAAGATGGTAGATGGAAGTGAAGGAGGGGAGTGGATTGGGGTGCCCCTAATAGTAACTCTGGGGGCCCCAAAACGGCGTGGGCCTTTGGATTCGTCCTAACTCCAACCAACCCCCCGCCCCTCCCCCAGCGGCGCCCCTGGTTATATGTACATGTTTGCAGCAACGATGTGTTATATTCCCAGAATGTTTGTGTTTCGGTGTTTGCTCTGCACTAAATAATTACTTATTTCTGTCATGACAACTCTCAGAGACTGTATAGTTCGAAATATAGTAAAGACACTCACAAAAGAAAGAAAAAATGACAACATTTATGTTTTTAAACTTCAAGCCTAGTTAGAATTGAATTATTGCTGTTCAGCTTTGTGGCTAAAGCAACAAAAGTCCATTCAAATAGATAAAGGTACCTCTTTCTTCATTCTTACATCAGTGCATTAACATAGATACAATGAGACAATTTGACGGCAGTCATTTATTTTTATATCATTTTTTGACACTTTCTGTTATTATAGATATAGTACCAAATCTCTCTGAGAGTTGTCATGACAGAAATAAGAAATAAATTAAGTAATAAGAACAAAAGTTATAAGAAACATTTTAACACTTCCAAGTACGTTTCCTCATTAACAGATAGAGATTGGTCTCTGCAATGTGAGTTTTGTCCCTCTATATGGGGCCGATACTGAAAAGAAGATCCTTGCATTGTTCTCGCCTGACGACTCCTTTACAGGTAATATGGCTATAAAATCGGAATCATTTGCACATAATGTGATGTTAAAACTATCTATTTTATGTGACATTGAATTATATCAACTGTACAGTTGTAGGGCTTTATCTGCTGGGAAAGTGGTGGGGTGTTGAAGAGATTCTTAAAACAGCAGAGCCTTCAAGGACAGGCCTGATCAAGGTCAGTTGTTCCTCTCTTTTATGCAATGTTTCAGTGACCTAAAACTGCCATCATTAATATTTTGTTTAACTGCAAATGTATTTATTATTTGAAATAGCGTGCATAACTACTACAGCACTACTGCCATGTTTATGCCAGGTCAGCACTCTTGGGGAGAGGATAGTCCTATATGTCCTCAACAGAATTGTGTTGAGAAATGAGAAGAGCAATGAAGAGGTTTTCTTTCTCTGCCATGGCGAGCATGAATCTGCGAAAATACTATGGAATGATGGAGTGGCCATTGGCTTTTACTCATTCAAACCCAAAGGTAATGATAGTTCTTATAAAGCCTTGTACAGTGTTGCCAGATTGGGTGGTTTCCTGCCAAATTGGGCGGTTTTGAGTTTGATTATGTGGGTAATAAATGGCATTGGTGGGTTGACAAAATTTGGGCTACTCTATTCAGTTAGTAGTGACCAGTGCATATCGCAAACCGTGTGGGCCCATCCGCAAGAGCAGGTGAAGGAAAGTTATATTGAAATCTGACTCCCCCTCGTGTGCACGCGCATCATGCAGCGCCTGCAGTTAAACTCACAGCGGTTTATCATAACTATATATTGATCATTTTTTCTGCACTTGACACCAAGAACAAACATAGAAGCGTTGTCTGACAGCATCTAATTATGTTCAAAAGAATTTAAACACCAAATGAGATGAATTTATACCCCATTTTGAAAGTAAAACATTCTCTAATAGGTAGCGTAATCTACACAACAATAAGTGCAGTGAGTGGGTGAGAGGGGGGCAGTGTTTCGATGTGATCCAGTTATATTGTGGTTCTGTGACTGCTGGCGTTGGTTGCTGTATAGTTAAAAATTATGACAGTTAAAGTAACTAGGTTAATTTTGATTTAAATAAATTAAAATTAAATAAAGGCAGGACGGTGGCGGAGTGGATAGCACATTCGCCTCACAGCAAGAAGGTCGCTGGTTCGAGCCCCGGCTGGGTCAGTTGGCATTCCTGTGTGGAGTTTGCATGTTCTCCCCGTGTTGCCGTGGGTTTCCTCCGGGTGCTCCGGTTTCCCCCACAATTCCAAAGACATGCAGTACAGGTAAACTGGGTAAGCTAAATTGTCCGTAGTGTATGAGTGTGTGTGTGTGCCTGTGAATGAGTGAGTGTGTATGGATGTTTCCCAGAGATGGGTTGCGACTGGAAGGGCATCCACTGCCTAATACATATGTTGGATAAGTTGGCGGTTCATTCCGCTGTGGCGACCCCAGATTAATAAAGGGACAAAGCCGAAGGAAAATGTTGCATATTACAGTACAAATTGGACTTTCAACAAGTAACTATGGTCTTTTACATTTTAGGGGGTCTGAAATGATTGGATGAATGAAAATGAAATGAAAATGAATGAATGAATGAATGAATGAATGAATGAATGAATGAATGAAATAAAATATTAATCTAATATTTTGAGAATTTTTTTTGTGCATTTGGGCAGGTTTTGGATAGCTTTTGGGCTGGAACAAGTCAACTGTATCTGGCAACAATGGCTTTGTCTATACTTTTACAGTGATGATACATAGGGCAACTTTTTGAGCAATATTTCCTGGTGGTATTGCAGAGTGATGATGCTTGGCTACTTTTCTATTAAGAATGCACAACAAAACTGGATGTGCTAGATCAGTCGTCTGCAAATTTTGACATCCTCCAATCAGAATGCTAGCAGCGAATCACGTGACCAGCTTGGAGCTGTCAGTAGCAGTTGCTCAGCGGCAGTGGAGCAAGGAAAAAGGAGCATGAACTCATAGCTTATAACTAGTAAATTGTCATGTGTAAACACAAAACGGTTTATATGTAATGCAATGCATACAATTCCAACAGTTGTGCAATTTAACCCTTTCACGCATACGATCACGATCATGATTAGAACATTAAGAACGCATGTCATCAACTGGTAAATTCAAATATTCTTTCCTGTGATGGTATATGCTGTGGTATAGAAAATCACAATTTATCAGTGTTTTCAAACAAATAACATTTATTTTATGTTTCAGACATTTAAATACACATAAGTACTAGCAAAACCTAACATTTATGGTTTGTACAATACAAGCTGATGTCTATGGATACATCCAGGGCCGCTGCTGGCCAAAAGGGTGCCCTAAGTGAAATTTTACTGTGGTGCCCCCCACAGAGGAACAAAAACACACAAGGACACACACAAACATATGTATTTAAAAACGTGTATTTATTTGAATATATAAATATGAATATTAACACTAAAAATTATACTTAAACATTCAAATATTTACATTACAAAATAATAGTTTACATCAAAATAATCACTGACATGTTTTCTGCAGAAGCATTCCCATCTTCTCTCTGTACCTGTAGAGATGGACGGGCTACATCCTGTTTCTGTGTCTGTATCTGTGCAGCTTCTGGTGCCTCTGGAGCAGTGCTGTATCAGGCCACCTCATCTTCTTTTGTGACAAATTTCAGCATTGAATCTTCATGACCAATGCAGTAGAAATTAGTCGTTTAAAGAAAAACTCATGACATAGAAAATGGGCTAGTTAAGCACTCTTCATAATGCTTACAAACTGCAACCAAAATGTGGATTTACTTTGCACTATAATCTATGTGACAAAAATTGGCAAAGACATTTGCCTTTTTAAAGAATTAATGAGTGTACTTTTAAACAAAAACTTATTGTTAACATTCAGAAAAGTTTAACATTAAGGAATCCATGCAATAAAAACGGTTTATGACCTGTGGCTTACAGTAATTTGTCTCATTTCATGCTATTGATGTTTCAGAAATCACAGAATAGTTTTGTTATTTCATATAGTAATGTACAAAAATGAAAAACTGGCCTATTAAAAACTAAAAATCCATGGATATAAAGACTAAAGAACTTTGAACTTTTACTCAGAGAGAACAGCAGCAATAAGGAACAGACAAAACAATAAACAAAGATAACTGCACTGAATTATAATAAATAATACATACAGTGTAATAATTTTGCAGTGTGCAATTTTGCAGTTAACTGGTGTGCAAACAGAATTGTAAAGTATTGCACAAGTTATAAATAATAATAATAACTGAGTTTGTGTAATTAGCATTAACCTGGTGAAGAGGGGCAAACAGATTGATTTATTATTATTATTTATTACGAAAAAGTCATAAAACATGTCCTATCATAGTTTAAAGCACAATGCATAGCAGCAAAGCAAGAAACTGAATGTAAACAACAACAAATCAGGCAGATTTGGCGGAGTTGTGGCGAGTTAAACATTAATTAGCCTCACTAATTTACTTGAACAACCAAAAATATAATGTTTTCCAGATTCATGGACATAAGTTACCTGAAAGTGATGCACAGGATTCTTCTTGTACTTTTTCCTCTTCTCGGCTCCAGACTGCTGTTGTCTTTTCCCGGGCATAGAGTTATAACTTGCATCAAGTATAATCATATGCTGCTAGCAGCCGCAAACGTAAGTGTGCCGGAGTGCGCAAACGTGCGCACGAAAAAAAAAATTACGTCACATGTTTTTTTTGCGTTCGTCATAAAATGCATTTTTAAAATCAATTTATCAACATATTATCAATATATATTTTTATTTACACTCAGTTCATGTTAATATTACTAAATAAATAAATATATTTTTTTGAGCAACCGAGATGGTGCCCCCCTCCGGAGTTGGTGCCCTACGCAACCTGCGTACTCTGCGTATAGGGAGCGGCGATACTGGATACGCCAATAATAATAATTTTTAAATAGAATTGAACGGCCTTTACTTTATTCCTCTTACAGTTAAACAGCCACTTACTTTCATGTATTTTGGGAGAAAATGATGAATTAACATGTTGTAAATCCAGCAGCTCTGATCTCTCCTACAGAGTAGACTAACATGAAGGTGCCCATCGACCACCCGTTATTAACCCGTTTTACATGATGAAATACGTGTTCAAACACATATTTGACAGTCGGAATATCAAATATATCAGAATATCAGATCTTTCACAATATAATTGGTAAATTTGTCAATAATTGCAGAAAAGAGAAAAAAGAAATGAAAAGTAAGCGAACAGGAGGAGTATTTAAAAACTACGTGTGAAAAGGTGCAGTAAGCAATTTAGCTTCCTTGTATACTTTTGTGTAGGTCTAAAGTTTCTGTGTTTGTTTTGTGCTTCCTTGTCATGCATTCATTATATTAGCTTTGTTATTATTACGCTTCACTTCTGCTATGATAAATAAACATCCACTCTTGCATTCAGCTAGTGAGAGCTGTTCAACAACATTAAACTTTACGACTGGGGCTCTGAGCAAGCTTCTGAGAGCAGATGGTAACAATGAATTTTTTTGCACTAAATAGTTGACCTGTTTCCCAATTGGTTGCCCGTTGACAGCAACATTGCCAAGAGTTGCCAGGCAGCATTGCACAAAAAATTACCTCATGCATCATTACACTTAGACCTGCAATTTTTGGAAACATCATATTACTTTTCATTTACAGGTAGCTTGTGCAGAAGCTTTGTGACCCAGTGCTATCAGCTTCCTGTCATGGACACGGTATTTGTCAGGAAGCGTCACCGAGGCAAGGATCATGGCGTAAAGATACTGAAAGATTTTGTTTGGAGCTTTAGAAATGAGTTCACAGGGTTAAAATTTCCTCTTTCTGAAGCTATGTATAAAGGTATGAAAACAATCCTATATTCTGGTCATCACCTTTTCTTACATTCTAACAGACAATGTTCATGGAATCAACTGTCTCGCTTTTTACAGTTTGTGAAAAGTACTTGAGAATATATCCAGCAGACAAAGAGTTCCTGTGTGAAGTAGAAAACACAGGAGGCCTTTTCCAGAGAACTCTAATAGCGAACAGGCTACAAACGTTGAAGCGAATAGGTAAGGAAAATATCTGTGTTTTTGACTTTATATGCACTTTTTTCCTATTCTGTGCTTTTTTAAAGATATTTTTATTTTCTCACTGAAGATATTACCATTTATGATTAGTTGTGTGGATGAACTTATCCAATGGGATGTTCTAGTTAAAATGTAATGAATTTACAGCTCTATTATTGTAACACTTTGTTAACAGAAAAGGACCACGTTGTGAGCAAACTGATTTTTGAGGAAGAAGACGCCACTGCTCCAATGGAAATTGAGATCACAAAGATTCAGGAAACCACTGAATCCACAATGGAAATTGTGGTAAGATTTCATGATTATTTTACTGTTGTAATAATTAATATTCTGCTTATTCTGGATTGAGTAACAATGATTTGATTTAGAATATAGAAAGTATAAGAAAGCCTATTTACAGTGGTACAGTTGATAAAATGGATTAACTTAATCCAAAAATCACAAAATTAAAGTAGGATCTCAAGATTAAATATGGAAAAAATTCCTTAGTTCGTTCATTCATTCATTTTCCTTCGGCTTAGTCCCTTTATTAATCTGGGGTCGCCACAGCCGAATAAACCGCCAACTCTTACAGCATATGTTTTACACAACGGATGCCCTTCCAGCTGCAATCCAGCACTGGGAAACACCCATGCACACTCATTCACACACATACACTACGGCCAATTTAGTGTATTCAATTCCCCTATAGCGCATGTCTTTGGACTGTGGGGAAACCGGAGCACCTGGAGGAAACCCATGCCAACACGGGAAGAACATGCAAACTCCAGACAGAAATGCCAACTGACCCAGCCAACTGACAACTGACTCGAACCAGTGACCTTCTTGCTGTGAGGCGACAGTGCTAACCACTGAGCCACCGTGTCACCTTCATTAGAGTTAGAAATAATAAATAAATTGCCACTTCATGAGAATGTTTGGGGGCAGCACAGTGGCGCAGTGGATAGCACAATCGCCTCACAGCAAGAAAATCGCTGGTTCGAGCCCCGGCTGGGTCAGTTGACATTTCTGTGTGGAGTTTGCATGTTCTCCCCGTGTTTGCATGGGTTTCCTCCGGGTGCTCCGGTTTGAATGAGTGTGTATGGATGTTTCCCAGTGATGGGTTGGAGCTGGAAGGGCATTCACTGCGTAAAACATTTGCTGGATAAGTTGGCGGTCCATTCCGCTGTGGCGACCCCAGATTAATAAAGGGACTAAGCCGAAAATAAAATAAATGAGAACGTTTGTCATATTCCTTTTTTTGTATTGAAATTTGTATTGATATAAGATTTTTCAGCCAATGCAATAATAAAATAACTGAATTGTTTAACCCACATTAACTGACTATTTGTTTACATTAGAAAAGAACCATATCTTAATATGAACTTGAAGTAAATCCATTGTGATGATCTCTATATTAACTTTACCACTTTAGGAGGAGACCATCACAGACATCATGAAAGGCAAGTGCAGTTTTGGTTTTAACATTAATTTACTCAGAAAAATAAATGAATCTTTCCAGCCAAATAAAACTGATGTTCTTTGCTGTTACAGAAGTAGATGACATACCTGTCACAAGACGTAGCACAAGTAGTAATCTGAAACGTAGAGGTATCAGAGAAAATTCAGAAGAGAGGCTTTCAAAGAACGTAATCAGGTAACATATCATGTGTCAGTACATTACTATATAACAGTATTATTTACTACACTATCTACACAATTATCTATGTCTTTAAAAGGGTGGAAGACATTGAGGCGGGAGTTGAAAGTCCAATTGAAGTGGCAACTGAGGGAAGTCTTGATAACACTTTTTCTGTAAAAGATTCTGAAACTGTGATCAGGGTATGTATTAAGCCAAATAAATCTTCATGTTCGCTTCATTGCATAACAGCTTGAACAATATTAGTACATACTATGTTTTCTTAAAGGAAAACTTTTTTTGGAAATAGGCTCAGAGTCTTGTGGGGGCATTTTTAGTATAGCTTGACATAAATCATTGACCTGGATTAGACCATTAGCATCACGCTCAAAAAAGACTAAAGAGTTCATTTTTCAAAAAGACTCAAGAGTTCAAGAATCATTTTTCTTTTTAAAGCTTGACTCTTCTGTAGTTACATCGTGTACTAAGACCAAGCTAATATTTTCGAAGCAATGGTACTGCAGCAAAGTTTCTTGATTATTACACCGGAATGATAGTTTCTAGCCATATTGGCCTAGAAAATAGCAACTTTTCATTTTCAGTCAGCCTTAGTAGACAATGTAAGACAATTATCAAAACTCTTTGATCATTTTTGAGCACGTGTTAAAAATCTGATTCAATGCTTTATGCTAACTAAGCTAAAAGTGCTCCTGCCAGACCCGGAGATCAGCTGAATGGATTCAAAAATGCTAAAACTCAACTGTTTAACTTTAGGGGAGTAGTAAAATGAGCATATTTCCAAAAAAAGTAGAAATGTGTTCCTTTAAAATGTAATTTTTCAATCTCAGTACATTAACATCCTTCTTCTTTCATTTGGCAGAGTACAACAGACACGGTAGCTGCTACTGTCACAAGAATTTCAGAGCTTAGAGGTTCACAGAAACAAATGGGAAAATACATAATCACAGCGACATCAGATGGGACTCCAGTCACTCACCTCACCACATCTGAGGAAATAAAGAGCAAAAAAGGCAGTAAAGAGGTATTTGAAATGGTTAAGGAGTGCACTGTTGAAGTACAAGGAGCCACTACTAATCAAAGCCAAATTCAGCCTGTGGTGGATGTAGAAATTGTCAAGATGAGTACAGGAACTGAAGAGGAACAACTTGAAAAGTTAGAAAACATTAATGAGGTTGAGGAAGATAAATCTCTGAGTGAGACAGGGAAGGGGGAAATAAAACCAATGCTGGATGAACGCCAAGGGGGAAAAGCTCAGAGTGAGACTGATGAAACATTTAGCAGTACTGAAGTTTTGAAAGCGATTACAAAGCAACCTGAAATACATGCTAAACCAAACGAAAAGGAACAGGTTTATTGTGATGTGGAAATAACAGAGAAGGAAAGAGAAGGAAGTGAGGTTATGGAAGATGATGGAAAGGACCTAATTGAGGAAAACAGAAATGACAACATAGGTCCAGAGAAGTGTGAAGCAAAGCATGAAGACACCGTTCTGCAGCAGTCTGTGGAAGTCAAAGACCAGACAGAGATGGAGGCTCTTTGTACTGAAGAGGTTATATGTGAACAAGAAAAACAGTGTGAGACTAAAAAAGACGTCTCTGAACCACACCAAAGAAAGACATACAAGGGCACACTATTTGAAAAAGCTAAGAAACATAAATTGGGCCCTGATGATACAAAACAGGTGTTCACCCAAAGTAAAATGACTCAGAAGAGAACATCACCTGAAACTCCTTCAAGGAGATCCAAAAGACTCAGGCATGAACCTGCCGAAACAGTTAGAACTACAAAGTCTGTAAAAACAACCCCACAAAGAACCAAACATCACAGCAAAGCAGTGATTCAAGAGGAAGATACTGAACAACCAGTAGATAAATCTGAACAAGATAGTTCTGAGGTTATTGAAGAACGCTCAGCTGTACACCAGGCAGAAACAGAGAATGAAGTTAAGGAATGCAAAGAAAATGAGCTTACAGTAGAAACTGCATCTATTATAGACAATGAAATCAGACAAGTTGAGAAAACTCTTTATGTAGTTCCTGCAGTTTCTGAATTAGTGGAAAGAGCAGAAAAATGTCACAAGGAAGCACCACAACAGTCATCTGTAGAACCTTTTGAGGTACAAGTATTGGAAACAACATTCAAAGAGCACGAGGAGAGAGTGGAAGATAGCACTGAAACACTGAGTGAAACCAAAGTTGTTATTGTAGAATTGCATGAAGATTCTCCTAAAGAGGCAGGTGATGATCATGGAGAAATGGATATTGTTGAACAAGACGAATTAAAGGACACTGTGTCATTTGAACAACAAATAGCTGAAGATACTTTGGGAATTGAGGAACAATATGGAACATTGGACATGGACATGAAACCGATGGAAGAACTAGCCTGTACAACAGAAGAATACATTGTAGCAACTGATGTTTATGTAACTCCAGAACAAGAGAATAAGCCAGAACTGAAAACCACAGATCTGATTGTCCTAAGCAAAGATGACAAAACAGAAACTGAACTTTTTGAATCTAAAAAGGATCAACAAGATTCATATGAAGAAGACAAATTGTATCCCAAACAAGGTGAACAAGCTTCAAAGAAAGGATTGACTGACATCTCAAGTAGAGACTTCATGAGACTTAGAGATCAACCTGTTAGAAGATCTACACGTGGCAAAGAATTGATACAACACAAAGTAAGTGAGCCACAAACCAAGGCAAAAATGTTGACCAAAGAAAGGCTTGAGATGGATGAAAATGGGGGGTCAGAGGAAAGTGAAATTACAAACACAAATGTTGATGAAGCAAGAGCAGTTTCGCCTGGAGGTTCAGAACTACTGATAGCTACTGAAACAGATGATAAAGCGGAATTACCTCAAACTACAGAGGCTACTGAGGAGGAAATTCCACTGGCAGAAGCAGAAAAAGATGATGCCACAGAAAAAGCAATCGAAGAAATCAAAAAGATAGCAAACAAGGAAATTAATTTAGCTGGAGAAACAGACAAAGACATAGAAATGAGTAGCCTTGTTCAGGAGCAGGATATCCATGAAAAGGAGGCCCCTGTCAGCACAGAAATAAGTCTTAGACATAGAACAATAAAGGTTACATCTACACCAAGAAAGAAATCTGGACGTGTACAAAAACGAGAAGATGAATTAGTTGTTGAACATCAAGAAAGACATACATTGATGAGCAAAAAAACAGTGACATATGAGCGACATGCAGTTATGGATCAAAATGTGAGTAAGATGGAGAACACGGAAGCAAGCTTAGCTGAATTGGAACCAGTGGAAAAAACTGAGATAAGTAGAAATAAATATGAAGAAATCTCAGCAACAACAGAAGAGTTTGTAAATGTCTGTACGCAAGACATTAGAACAACTGAGACCTGTCTCGAAGAAATCTCAAACACAAATGTTGAGGAAACTGCGACAGTTGAAATGAAGAGTTCTGAAACAGTGATTGGTGTAGATATAGATGATAAAAATAATAAAATTCAGATTGTAGAGGGTCCTGAAGAGGAGGTCTCACTTGTAGAAGCAGATCCTGATGAGGGGGCAGAGATAGAGGGCAGTACTCCAATAATAAGATTACAAAAAGCCACAGTAGTACTTGTAGATTTGAGTCAGGTTTCCCAAAATAGAGAAGATGGTGAGAGTCCAGATGTCTTAAGACATCCCAAAACGGAGGAACAACTGAAACTAGATGAAACAGAAAGAAATGAAAAAGAACTGGAAGAGGATGAACAGCAAGAACAACAAAAAAACGAAGACACTGAAAAGAATCCTGAGGGGGAAAAAACGGAAGACACAGTTGTAGAAATATACGAACTCGGTAAACTCAATGAGGAGCAAATGCCAACAGAAGATCAGAGTAAGAATAAAAAAATGAGCAGTCTTGCTCTAGAGAATCCTGTTCAGGAAAACCTAGAGGAGGCTCCGGTCACCACAGAGAGAAGTCTTAGACGAAGAACAATACAAGTTCACTCTCCCCCAAAAAGGAAATCTAGGCATATGCAAAAACAAGAGGCTGAAACTTTGGAACATACAACTGAATTAGTCCTAACAACAGAAAAAAGAGCTAACAAAGGGGATCAAGCATGTGCAGAATTAAATGAAAAGGACAAAGCACCTCAAAAATTAAATGTAAAAGCTACTGAGAAGGGCATTCCTGTAGAGGATGTTGCAGAAAAAGAAACTGAAGAAATAAACAAGATGGTCAACAAGGAAACAAGTTTACATGTGACAAAGGACACAAATCAGGAGGCACTTCAAATTAGAGAAGAAGCCTCATCAGAGCAACAGGAAAATCATCCACTGGCACAGAATGAGGAAGAAACAGCTGAGACAGAAAACCTGCCAGAGATGAACTTAGTAGTTAGCAAGGAGCAAACAAACATTTCAAAGGGGACCATCATTCATGTAGAGGAAGAGGTCTCACAGGTGGAATGCGTTGAACCCAATCAAAAAGACCATGAAGGGATCACAAAAAGAAGTCTCAGGCTCAGTACAAAATCAGTTAAAACTACACAGAAAACCAGAAGATCTGCATGTCTTCACAAAGCAATGGCAGAAGAGACTGGTAATGTCTGTGAACTAGTAACTACAGTGGAGACCAACTTGGAAAGTCTTGATGAATTAGCAAACACAAATGTTGAGGAAACTCCAACTGTTGAACCTGAGAACTCTGAACTGCTACTGGGTGTAGAAAAAGATGATAAAGAGGAGGAACCTCAGACTGTGAAGGACATCCTTCTTGAAGAAACAGAGCCTGATGACTCAGTTGAAAAAGATGACAGAACTTCAGTTATACAACTGCAAAATGCCACAGTAGTACTTGCAGATTTAAACAAACTTTCTCAAAATACAGATGGAGAGAGTGATTCTCCAGAAATCCCAACACATTCTAAGATAGAGGAAAACATGGAACTGGAAGAAACCATTTACAGTGAATATCAACTATGTTATGTACCACCAGAAGAGAAAGAACAGCAAGAACAACAACTTGAGAAAGACACTAAAAAGACCCATGAGCAAGACAAAATGGAGGAAGAAAACACAGATGACGAGAAAAATGAACCCAATAAACAAGATGTGACATTTGATGGGCAAAAACAAACAGAAAATTTGGAAGAACTAATTGATGTAATAGAGACAGACATCATAGAGGGTTATAGTGCTGTAACATCTGAAGATAATCGAGAAATAACAAAATTGGCAGACAAAACAAATATAATTCAGGAGATAGAACAAGATCAAGATGTTTCTTTAATAGAGAAACAAACAGACAGTGAGGCTGAGATGAGCAGTATTGCTCATGAAGCAGCAGAATCGGTCCAACAGATCATAGAAGAGGACACATACATTAGCACAGAGCGAAGTCTCAGAAGAAGAACAATAATAGTTCAGTCTCCACCAAGAAAAAAGTCAAGACGTGTACTAAAACAAGAGGCAGAAGCCTTTAAGGATAAAACTGGAAAACACACAGTAACAGGAAAGGTAGTTGAAGAAATTAATAAAGAAATTACAAAAATAGAAGATAAAGCGGAAATACCTCAAAAATCAACATTAGAAACTACCGATGAGGAGATTCCACTTGCTGAAGAGGAACCTAAAGAGTGTGTAGCAGAAAAGGTTGCTGAAGTAATTAACCAAGTGGAGAACAAGGTAACATGCACAAATGAGGAGATTATAGAGATGGAAGAAGCAAATTTAGTGCAACAAGATAATGATCCACTGGTAATAAATGAGAAAAAAACTACTGAGACACAAGAATCCTTAGAAACGGACCCTGTAGTTAGCAAGGGGCAACCATGCATTGTAGAGGGGACCACCTATCAGGTAGAAGAAGAGGTCTTACAGGTGGAATGCATTGAACCCAATCAAAGTGATCATGAAGGGATCACAAGAAGAAGTCTCAGGCTCAGTACAAAATCAGTTAAATCTACACAGAAGACCAGATCCTCTACACGTCTCCACAAAGCAGTGCCAGAACCAGTGAAAGAAAGAGATATGCATAGAGATGAACATGAAGAATCCTCAGCAACAACCGAAGAGACAGTGAATGTTTGTGTACCAGTAATTACTGTTGAGACCAACTTGGAAAGTCTTGATGAAGTAGCAAACACAAATGTTGAGGAAACTCCAGCTGTTGAACCTGAGAACTCTGAATTTCTACTAGGGGTAGAAATAGATGGTATAGAGGAGGAACCTCAGACTGTGGAGGACATCCTTCTTGAAGAAACAAAGCCTGATGACTCGGTTGAGAAAGATGACAGAACTTTAGTTATACAACTGCAAAATGCCAAAGTAGTACTTGTAGATTTAAACAAACTTTCTCAAAATACAGATGGAGAGAGTGATACTCCAGAAATCCCAAAGCATTCTCTCACAGAAGAAAACATTGAACTGGAGGAACCAATTTATAGGGAACATCAACTATGTAATGTAACACCAGAGAAAGAACAGCAAGAACTACAAATTGAGAAAGACACTAAAAAGA
>CAIGQW010052735.1:2054959-2067773 GCA_903798125.1 Danio choprae | reverse complement strand
ACACACACACACACACACACACACACACAAAAATACAGGCATATTAATTTTGTCATCATTTACTCTCTCTTCACTTGTTTAAAACCTATTTCAGTTTTTTTCTCCTGGGGAACATAAAATAAATATGTTGTAAAATGGTGGTTGCTGGGACCCATTGATTTCCATTGTAGTTTATTTTTCCTATACGCTGGAAGTCAATGGATCCCAGGAACAAACATTCTTCAAAATATCTTCTTTTGTGTTCAACACAAGATAAAAACTCATAAAGGTTTAAAACCACATGTTAACCCTTTAAGTAACATTACAGCTACATCAGTAAAGTGATTAATTAGAGACAATTACATTGAGCCAAAAAGGGCCATTCTTGCATTTAATATTATAGGCTTGTATATTTTGTATATGTCAAAATATATAAATTGTATTATTAATTAGTGCACATAAAGTTGTATGTTGTATAAAAACATGATAGTGTATTTCAAGTAATGTACAGCCTCAAATTATAAAAAGTCGGGACAGTAAGTACATGCAAATAAAAAAAAAGAAAGTACTGATTTCTAAATTACTTTGTCTTGTATTTCATTGCAGACAACATGATCACAAAATTTCATGTTTTGTCTGGTCAACTTCATTTATTTCCTTTTCAGCTTAGTCCCTTTATTAATCAGGGGTCGCCAAAGCGGAATAAACCACCAACTTATCCAGCATATGGTTTATGCAGCAGATGCCCTTCCAGCTGCAACCGATCACTGGGAAACACCCATACACACTCATTCACTATAGACAATTTAGCTTACCCAATTCACCTACAGCGCATGTCTCTGGACTTGTGGGGCAAACCGGAACACCTGGAAGAAACCCACATAAACGTGGGGAGAACATCCACACAGAAATACCAATTGACTCAGCCGAGGCTCGAACCAGAGACCTTCTTGCTGTAAGGCGACAGCGCTACCCACTGCGCCACACTGGTCAACTTCATTTGATTTGTAAATCCTTTCCTGTCATTCAGAAAATTTGGGGTTGTATGAGTTAAGAAGGAAAACCTAATGTTACAAATACACCTGGTTCCCCAAAAAACGGACTTTTTTTCCAGTAGACTCAGTTATTAAGCAAGCAAAGACTTTCATTCTGAAGTTCAATTAATTTTAAAAATGACCTTTTTCCAATAATAAAAAATAGTGGCAATGTGATTTTAGTGGACATATAAAATCTCCTCTTTTCACAATATCTAGTTTTTGTTTTTTATATTTTGAGATACGTTATCGTTAAAATGCATTCCACGTCGTTTATTTATGTATACTGTTTTGATTCTTTGAGCGAGGGACTGTTGGAACTTTTATTTTGAAATGTGAGCGATGCAGCCCGGAAACACTGGTGAACAGACCGTTGTTTTATTTACAATGTTTAGTGGTTTTATTTAAAGCATAAAGCTGTCGTATAGCGCATGGCAGTATTTATTTGTTTTTTATTTTCTTGAGCAACTCCGGTTTTAGCGAAGATTTTTATTAATAATATATTGCAAAAAGTCACAGCGCATGTGGTCGTGAAAGCAGCACTGTTCACCTATGATTGCGAAATTGCTGAGGAAAAACTAAATCAAGGTAAGTAGTAGAGGATGCATTTTCTTGCTTGAAATGAATGAATGCGTATGTAGTAATGACAGTATATGTTTTGCTTTATGGATGCTTGTGTTCAACAGTCAGGATTGAGCATGCAGTGTGTTAAACTGCCCATCAGTGTGACAGTGGAGCTCAATGTGTTGCTGCTGGCGGTTACATCACTTGCGCTCTTTACTCGACTTTATGGCATTCACTTTCCCAAAGCTGTAGTGTAAGTGTGCTGTTGACTATTATATTTAAACATTGCATTTTAAATATATTATTAGCGTTTATTTAGTGAAATAATCTCGCATGTGTATCATCTTTGTTTAGGTTTGATGAGGTTTATTATGGACAGTTCCTGTCGTTGTATATGAAGCAGGTTTTTTTCATTGATGAAAGCGGTCCACCTTTTGGCCACATGATACTTGCTTTAGGAGGTGAGGAGTATTTATCACTTGTAAATTACTTTCATGAGGTAAGCCACTTATTTGTATATTTACTAAAGTATGTTCTTCATCTGTTTAGCGTATATAGGAGGATTCGATGGCAACTTTGTTTGGAACAGAATTGGAGCAGGTGATCATCTCAAACACACTTATGTCAGGTTGACAAAGCAAACAGCTGTTCATTTATAACCTCACGTTTTTTTCACAACTGAATTTAGACACTAGCTGCCTCTAGAGAAGTTAAATTAAACTTTTTTTTTATTTTTTATTTTGACCAATACAAAACAAAACTACAAACACAACATAAAATGCCTGACACATAACTAAATTGCACATACAGTAATATACAGTTGTGGCCAAAAGTTTTGAGAATGAAACAAATATTAGTTTTTACAAAGTTTGCTGCTAAACTGCAGTTTCAGTTGTTTTTGTGATGTACTGAAATATAATTACAAGCACTTCATGTTTCAAATGCTTTTATCGACAATTGCATGACATTTATGCAAAGAGTCAGTATTTGCAGTGTTGGCCCTTCTTGTGCAGGACCTCTGCAATTTGACTGGGCATGCTCTCAATCAACTTCTGGGGCAAATCCTGACTGATAGCAACCCATTCTTTCATAATCACTTCTTGTAGAATTAGTGGGTTTTTGTTTGTCCACCCACCTCGTAAGGATTGACCACAAGTTCTCAATGGGATTAAGACCTGGGGAGTTTCCAGGCCATGGACCCAAAATGTCAATGTTTTGGTCCCCGAGCCACTTGGATATCATTTTTGTCTTATGGCACGGTGCTCCATCGTCCTGGAAAATGCATTGTTCTTCATTAAACTGTTGTTGGATTGTTGGAAGAAGTTGCTGTTGGAGGGTGTTTTGGTACCATTCTTTATTCATGGCTGTGTTTTTGGGCAAAATTGTGAGTGAGCCCACTCCCTTGGATGAGAAGCAACCCCACACATGAATTGTCTCAGGATGCTTTACTGTTGGCATGACACAGGACTGATGGTAGCGCTCACCTTTTCTTCTCCGGACAATCTAGATGCCCCAAACAATCGGAAAGGAGCTTCATTGGCGAATATGACTTTGCCCCAGTCCTCAGCAGTCCATTTGCCATACTTTTTGCAAAAGATCAATCTGTCCCTGATGGTTTTTTATGAGAGAAGTGGCTTCTTTGCTGCCCTTCTTGACACCAGGCCATCTTCCAAAAGTCATCGCCTCACTGTGCATACAGATGCGCTAACACCTGCCTGCTGCCATTCCTGAGCAAGCACTGCACTGGTGGCACCCTGATCCCGCAGTTGAATCCTCTTTAGGAGACGATCCTGGCGCTTGCTGGACTTTCTTGGACGCCCTGAAGCCTTCTTAACAAGAATTGAACCTCTTTCCTTGAAGTTCTTGATGATCGTATAAATTGTTGATTTAGGTGCAATCTTAGTAGCCACAATATCCTTGCCTGTGAAGCCATTTTTATGCAATGCACTGATGGCTGCACGCGTTTCTTTGCGGGTCACCATGGTTAACAATGGAAGAACAATGATTTGAGCATCACCCTCCTTTTAACATGTCAAGTCTGCCATTCTAACCCAATCAGCCTGACATAATGATCTCCAGCCTTGTGCTCGTCAACATTCTCACCTGAGTTAACAAGACGATTACTGAAATGATCTCAGCAGGTCCTTTAATGACAGCAATGAAATGCAGTGGAAAGTTCTTTTCAGGTTTAAGTTCATTTTCATGGCAAAGAAGGACTATGCAATTCATCTGATCACTCTTCATAACATTCTGGAGTATATGCAAATTACTATTATAAAAACTTAAGCAGCAACTTTTCCAATCTCTTATATTTATGTAATTCTCAAAACTTTTGGACACGACTGTATATAGGGCAATAGCCATAGAGCATTGTGCTAGCTACAAGATGGCAGGATCAGTAGAAAGTTTGGTCAAAACAGAATACAAATTGATATTTATGAGGAAAATTTAACTATTTTAAGGGCCATGGTGGATAGAGAGTATTATGGAAGGCTGTTTCATTAAAATAATTTTTTTTTATTCTGTTCTAATAAAAACTAATGACTATTAGTTAATAGTAAACTTAAAAGTTGTAATTTAGAGCATTTTTCCTTGCATAAAATAACAAAAAGATGCTACAATTTTCAGACATGTTTATATCAATTTTTAGATGACAAAATGCCAATGTTTTAATGTCTGAGGAGTTATATTTGGTGGAATAACAACAAACATAACTAACAACAAATCATTTGTTATGTTCAGGAAAAATATATATTTGGGGGGGAAATTCGGAAGAAAAGTGTTCAAACCTTTATGAAATAAAAAAAAAAGTAATATTTTACCCAAGCCTATAAATATATAATTATTCCATAGAAACTCTCTCTTAATTCCATAGGAAACTCTCTGTACAAAACTCTCTGTATTTTGTATGTACAAAATATGTATAATTTTAAAGTCATCCTTTGCCACCCCCACCCCCCTTTCAGGATGTTTTCCAAGGCCCCTGTTTGCATATGGAAACTATCTTAGTTGAGTCTTTCATTCTGCTCTGACAAATGATCAGACTTTACTGTCTAGCTAGCAACCTTCTAGTTAGAACACCATAGTAACCTTTTTAAAAGATGTACATCTCATAAAGCTGTATATCATTAAGTATTTAAACTACATGGCCCATTAAGACTTCCAGAACAAAACATTTTAAACATACATATGTTTGTAACATAATGCAGGCTTTAGTCTTACTGGTTATGTTTTTCCATTTTAGAGTACTCCAGTAATGTCCCTGTTTGGAGTCTTCGACTGATACCGGCTCTGGCTGGCTCTTTTTGTGTACCACTCGCTTATCTTGTAGTGGTGGAGCTGGGATACTCCCACTTCTCGGCACTGGGGACCTGTGTGCTTCTCCTCATGGGTAACCACTTACTGAATCATTTAACTCGATGCCTGAGGATGCTTTGTGCTAATGTTAAGTGTTTTCTTCCAGAAAACTCCCTGATTGTGCAATCCCGCTTCATGCTGCTGGAGTCGGTTTTAATCTTCTTCTTGCTGTTGGCTGTGCTGTCTTACCTCCGTTTTCACAAAGCACACAAGTAAGACTTTAGGCAAATCTCTGTTCCTTTCAAACTTTGATATGGATTAGCTTGTCAGTTTGCTGTAATTGTAGTTATTGTATTATGTGCTCTGTCTTCTTTCAGCTCATCTTTCAAGTGGTTTTGGCTTGTGATCTGTGGGGTCAGCTGTGCATATGGAATTGGGTATGTATGGTTAAAAAGCACAACTTGTATCTTACCTTTTGTGGCATTTTCCGAAAGTACAAAAATCATTTTAGTTTAGTTTTAAGTACGCATAGAACTGACGTCTTCTCTATATGATTATTTCACGCGGCCGCCATTTTAAAAAATGAAAGCGAGGCTGCGGTGGGAAGAAACCCGGAGTTATAGGATCAGCACTGTAAACATTGCAACAACATGCTGTTGCTGTGATTTCAAAATGCAGATGTGGTGTAAACATCACTTTAATATCATTCAGTTAAGTTTAATTTAAAGGGCACCTATGATGAAAATCATCTTTTGTAAACTGTTTGGATAGAACTGTGTGTAGGCATAGTGTGTCCACAGTCATACTGGAGTGATATAAACACAATAAGTCTCTTTTTTTTTTTTAATTTCCTGATGTTAAAATAGGATCCAAATCCCTCCCATTTTGAGGCCGACCGCAACTTGACGTAGGAGTGAGGTTTCCCCACCCACTGAATTGATTGACAGCCGCATATTAACATGTCTCCGTAGTAACGCGTATAATCATATCAACAAGACAGGACGTGCACAAAGCAGTCGGGATTAAAAGATCTGTTCGGCACGTTGTGATCATTAATCATCATCAAATGTGATCAAGAATGAGTTTTACAAGTTTAAAACGTTTTTAAAACAGTGCATGTGTGTAATGAATTACAGCGATTTACTTCAGCTTTACTTTATCACCACAGCCGCATGTCAGTACAATTATAAAAGAAGACACTTCAATCCTGGTTTGTGGACGTTAAATCAGGTTTATTTTGTACATTAACATAAAGGAAATCCATACAGCAGTACAGCAATCCTGTCACATTTGCATGCAAAAACAGTGCAAAGTTAAACACGTGATGTGTCTGTGTGTGTGTGTGAACTTTGTAACGACATTGTGTGTGACTCATCGCAGAAAGGCTTGAATTAACTCCACAACAAATACATCAAATAATCATTGGGAAAGTTCTTACTGTAGTATTTCTCACAAACGTTACGTGAGATCTGCTTCCTTCATGCCTGTCTGATATCTGACACAGCTGAGGCAGAGACTGAGGCACACTCTGACAGGCACGTGGGAATAGTGGGCTGGGAGAACCAGCATTAAAGGCACAGGCCACCAAAACAGCTACACTGTGTTAAAAGCAAAAAAATCCAACATTCTAAAAGGTATAATAAATAATCTGATGGGTGTTTTGAGCTGAAACTTTAGACACATTAAGAGTAATACGCTTAACGTTAAGTGTCCTCCTAGGCTTTAGTTCATGGCACCAGGTAAACACTGTGGGAAAGCCTCCCTGCATCAGCTTATGTAACCCGGTGAGCGATAAAACAATGTAGTCCTCTGTAGCACACCCTCATGTTGGCTGGAATAGTGTTGCACTGGTACTGAAAATTTAAAAACGTCCATTTCCCGCTAACATTTAAGTGCCGCTGAGCTCGTTCCTAAACACCACTGATATGCCATAGTATTCACCAGTGTGCGCGCGTGTTCAACAGAAATGACAGTTATTGGCCGTGAAGGTCATCAGTTCACCACTTTCACAGAGTGCAAACACAAATACAGGGACACTAGAGCATTGTAAATACACGAAGATTGATTTGCACTCGGTAAACATCGGTGAAGTGCAGTGAACTAAACGACCATCAAAGTAGTTTCTGTTAAGCACGTGAACACAATGGCAAATTAGTGGTCAACAGTGCTTAAATGTTAGTGGGAAATTTATGTTTTTTTTATTTTATTTATTTCAGTACCAAAATTCTGTATCGTGACAAGTCTAATATAGTGAAAGAATCAGTTAATTAACTTTAGTTGGATAGATGGCATCTAAAATGTGTGTTTGGGAATTTTTTTTTTAGCGAACTAGTGCCATTTTCTTTAACTTAGCTGAAAATGAGGTCTGAGATCCCTTTTTATTCAGAATGGACGTTCAGGTCATTCGGAAAGGGGTGAAAGGATAAATTTGTGTCACTTTCTCTTTGCTGTTAAGATATACAGCCAGGTACACAACATTCCTGTGTGACTCAGGCAATACTTTCAGGTTCTTCCCACCGCAGCCTTGATTTCGCTTTCAAAATGGAGGCCGTGTGAAATCATTCTGTTGTGACAAACACTCACTGGGTACTTTATTATACAGCTTGCTAGTACTGAACCCCCATTTCCTTTCAGAGCAGCCTTAATTCTTTGTGGCATAGATTGTGGCAATGATGCTGGAAACTTTCCTCAGAGATTTAAGTCCATATTGACATAAAGCATCACGCAGTTGCTGCAGATTTGTTGTCTAAACACATGATATAAATGCCCATTTCCATCACATGCCAAAGCTGCTTTTATTGGATTGAGATCTGGGGGTGTATTACAGAAAGATCCTAATTTTCAAATCTTTGGTAACCATGGTAATTTCAGTTAGGACCACGTTTAGTACAAAAGCTATTGAAGAATTTGCCTAAATGAGTTATAACTACAGGTAGGAATGTGGTATTACAGAAACATCCTAGCTTGACAAAAAATCCTAAAAACTTAGGACAACCTGACAGCTTTCAAACTTCAAAATTTGAAAGCTAATGAAAAAAAAAATGCTTATGATTGCTCTGTCCAACAATGGCATTATATTTATTAAAGGGCACCTATGATGCAAAATTTTGGAAGCAGAAGTTTGTAATAAAGAAAAGACAGTTAATTTGCTATGTAATCTAAAACCCCAGGAATCAACACACGTTTCAGAAAGGCTTGAATAAACTCCACCACAAATACATCAAATATGCTTACTTGGTATTTTTGACTAATGAGCTGGATTTCGTGTCTGTCTCTATCACTGACGGCTGTTTACCTGACATAATGCATGAGAAGCAGGGGAGAACCAGCTCATTTGCATTTAAAGACTAAAGATTTAAAGCTACAAAAACAGCTACAGTTTGGACCTAAATCGTTACAGACACAATCTGGAGACACCAAAGACTTCTCTTACATGAGAAAGACCCTTGAGGACCCTTAAGATGTTTAATTTCGATGACAAAACACTTATAAGTAAATACAGACTGCTGCACAGCATGATATTACAGATAGCAAAGGAACTGCAACCAGGACAAAGTGTCGCGGATCACTAGTGGTTATAATGCAAGTGACTAATGCCTATTTTTTTTGACAGATTTGTTCTTCCATTTTGCATTTTGGCTAACTCATTAGCAGCCTGTGCAGAGTTGGTTGCTTGGTAACAGACCTGAGAGTGGACTGTCGAACTTGACAATTTAAGATTTCCTAGCTAGTGATAAGATCAGTTTTGTAAGACAGGGTAAGAATCCCAGATCAATTTAAGATTTACTTCTGTAATTCACTTAAATATTTATATATATATTCACTGAAAAGAAAAGAAAATCACAATTTTATGGAAGCTGAAATTGTTTTCGTGTGAAGGTCATATGATCAGCAGGAAACTCGCAGCATCTCATTTCTCATATGGGTTCTTTGTGCTCGCGGTTCGAGTTTGTTCTTCCAAGGTAACCTGCAAGACCGACCGGTCACCACAAGAACGCGATTCCGTGCACAGACACAGCTATTGCCTTTGCTTCATTACCTGCCCCATTATATACCTGATTTATTTTGGAAATTGGAGCACGAAAATAAAACAGATCTATTCTTCAGACATAGAAAAACTGAGGGGAAAAATGACGACGAGATACAACGAGCATCGCTTTTAAGTGGTAACGACGACGATGATGTTAAAGACACAATCTAGTAGCACATTTATTGAAAATAGGCAATTACATATTAATAAACTTTGTCTACTTGCACGAAATATTTTATGTTTTCCCGTTTTTTTTTTTTCTAAAATGCATTTTACTGTAATGCAATATTACTCAAGTGTCTTTAACTAGCATATTTTGCACACTGAAAATATTTTTCCTGAAACATGTTATTAAGAGTTATGTCCTAATTGAATCAATCATCGTTTAATATAAGCTCTGGAGACACTAATTCTTATAAAAACAAAATGTCAAAAGAAGGAACAGGGAAGGAGACTGAAGGGAATAATAAAGTTTAGGTATTAACATTAACCCAGTATTTGTTAATTCCATTTTTCTTATGTTTTCTATATTAATATTTGTCATATTTAATTTAATGATAATATTTACTTATTGGTTTTATTATTTATGGATCAATCTTTGCATTTTATAATAATAATTGTTGTGTTGAGTTTGTAATGAGTTCAGAATGTATATTTTATTACTAAGTAATGCATTTTCACTTTTGGCTAATTATTGTTCAGTGTTGTTTCATTGCAGGGTTTTTGTTTTTGGAATTTATATATATATATATATATATATATATATATATATATATATATAAATATATATATATATATAAATATATAAAGATATAAAGAATCATCAATCTGTTTGCTAAATTATTATAATATGTTTTAAACACCTCAAGGACGCAAAGTAATCACTGGTCCCTTTATTAAAGATTGTTTAATCCTTCATTTTTTTAAACTGCTAGTTGACAAAAACAGTGCTGTTTTAAAATCATTCAGTTAGGTTTTTAAGTAGAAGACGTCAGTCCTTACTTTTCTGTTGCATTGATTGTATTTAATAAGCAATAAAATCATTGTGGGCCAGTTTGTAATGGCAGTACTCCACTATTCAGAGCAAAGTAGGGCCCCAAAATTATTCTACTTAGAGCCCCCAAATGTATAGGGCCGGTTTTGTTAAGACCTACGATAAGAAACTTTCTGTAATATATCACCTGGTGCCCCACAAATTTGAGTGTTGTTTTTTTTTTCTTTTATTGGTCTTATTTTTCAGGGTAAAGTACATGGGTATGTTCACATACTTTCTACTGCTGGGCCTGGCAGCTGTACACACCTGGCAGCTTATTGGAGATCGAACCCTGAGCCATGTATGTAATAGTTATCAAATATCCATGGGTTTTAGATAGCGCTGCACAATACTGGAGAAATATTGCTTCTTGCCAAATTAACATTTCCCTAGAAAAAAGCTATTTTTATAAGCTATGTTTTTAAATCATTTATTTATTTAAAGACATTAAAATAAATGGGTAAAGATATTTCTTCAGATATAATTATTTCAAATTCATACAAAAAAACTGTCAAGGTGCAAACATTTAGTCATTAAAACCCTATGAAATAAAATAAATGAAGTTTATCGCACGTCTATGATAACTTTGCAATCTATTGTGCAGCCCTAGTTTTAGAGCACTATGTGTATAACTTAACGATTTCTATCATTTGTATGAAAAGGGCAAAGTAATGTTCCAGGTTTTGGTTCACTTCCTGGCACTCGTGGTGCTACCTGTCATCATGTACCTTGGGTTTTTCTACATTCACCTGACCCTGCTATATCGCAGTGGACCTCATGACCAGATGATGAGCAGTGCCTTTCAAGCTAGCCTAGAGGTACAGGCCAGTTATATGACATACAACGCTATTCAAAATTTGAGATGTGTAAGGTTATTTTCTTTGATTTTAAAGGATTAGTTCACACAAAAATGAAGATTCTATTATTAATAACTCAAGCTCATCTCGTTTCAATCCCCTGAGACTTTCGTTCATTTTCGGGACACAAATTAAGATATTTTAGATGCAGTCCCAGAGCTTCATCATCCTCCACAGACAGCAATGTTTCAGAAAGTTAAGAAAAGCAACCAAAAACGTTGTCAAAACATTCAGTGATTTAACTGTAATCATATGAAGCTCCAAGAACACTTATGTTTGGCAAAAATAAAATAAGAATACGACTCTGTTCAACTATATTTTCTATCCCACGTGGGCAATACAACCCCATTGTCAGCAGCTCAGCAGGCAAATGTCATATTGCCTGTAGTAAATGCGCACCCTGATCTGATGCCGAAGACATTGGTGAACAAAGTAAATTTGACAGTTTTTAGGTTTTTTTGGCACACAAAGGTGTTTTTGGAGATTTGTATAATACAACCATGAAATGTTGTGACAATGGTTTTGGTTCCTTTTCTGGACTTTGAACATCTCTGGATCATTGCTGTCTATGGAGAATGAGGGAGCTCTTGAATTTCATCTAAAATATCTTAATTTGTGTTATGAAGATGAACAAAGGTCTCCAGTGTTTGGAACCACGTGAGGGTAATTCATAACAATTAGCTTTTTTGCGTGAACAAACCATTTAAGGTATTGACAAACAGACAAATTGACAGTTTTGAACATTACTATATTAAAAAATTTGATGTATTCATGTGATTGAAAAGCTAAGCACCATTACTCTAATTTTTGCACTGATATTTTTATGCACACTGATATTTATTTGTGGAAACCATAATATCACTTTTGTAGGATATTTTTAAACCAAAGTTAACTTGATTAATTAAAATTACAAATGTTTTACCGTCATTTTTATCACTAGACGTATTTGGAGGGAAAAGGAAAAAATCCCCAAATTTTAAATGATAGATCACATAATGTAATAGATTTATTTAAATCCACAGTGTAATAGTGCCATCTGTCTAATTTGATCACATGAGTATTTGAATGTGTTTGTATGGTCATGGTTTTTTATTTCTTCTGTGAAGGGTGGTCTTGCCCGGATCACTCAGGGGCAGCCTTTGGACGTAGCGTTCGGCTCACAGGTCACTCTCCGCACAGTCTCCAGTAAACCTGTGCCTTGTTGGCTTCACTCACACAAGGCTAACTATCCCATCAGGTGAGACATCAATAGTCTGTCACAAAGCTGTCTAGTTCACACCAGACCTGACCATCACACTGCAAGCTAGAAGCTCTCTACTCTTGATATGACAAAGAGACCATTGAAAAATCAAATGTTTGTCCTTTATGTCAGAAATAGAACAGGGCAGCAGTTTACTATTTAGGACTTGTCATGTTGGATCACGGTGTCAGTTTAATCTGCGGTCTGTTCTTCGTATGTGGAAATCTGGAAATTATCCAGCATATTTTTGTTCTTTAAAACACATCCAGGAGTCGCTTATTTCAAATAAAGAGGATTGGATTATGTCATGCGAAGGTAATACTGAAAGTATGTACCAAACGCTGATATTTTCTTTACAGTATTAAAGAGGGGAAAACAACAACATTGTAAAAAAAAATAAATAAAGAATTATACAATTATTAAATGGAAAAAAATAAATAAAAAGTGTTTTGATGTAACACACTGAAATAAAGTTACAAAAACCTACGTTTTCAAGGGGTTCAAACAGAACATTTGTGTACTTGTGTGGCTAAAATGTACACTTTAGGTACTGATATATATACTTAAGTTACCAGTATGGACCTTTTAGGCACTAACACACACTTTGAAAAGGTGCCACTTCAGCTTTAGTGTAAATTCTGAGTGTATGATAATAGACATGTTTTTTATATATATACAGATAATATTAACTGTCAACACTGCATGTGCATAACTCCTTTAAATTATATCATTATTTCTTCACCAAGAAATTTTTTTTATTTCAATCAGAATATATATATA
>CAIGQW010052735.1:2029256-2054559 GCA_903798125.1 Danio choprae | reverse complement strand
TATATATATATTCTGATTGAAATAAAAAAAATTTCTTGGTGAAGAAATAATGATATAATTTAAAGGAGTTATGCACATGCAGTGTTGACAGTTAATATTATCTGTAATAATATAATACATGATACTGCAAATCATTTAACAAACGGTTTCATTTACTGTACTATGAATTTGATGTCATTTTGCTCACATGGCTAATAATCAAATATTAATCAGATGATGTCATTACTCTGCTGTCTCACCGCTAGCCAATCGCCGGCACTGCTGATCATGATTTCACAACAAACACAAGTACACACCATAATCTTTGATCAATTTAGCCAAATATTTTAATCTGATTCCCAAACTTGTTTGAAGAACCAAATTAGCCAGAGATCACAATGAAAAGATTCAGGATCTGTCAAATCATCTTCGATCCTTTAAGAGAGGTGCAAAGAAGGTGCCAACACTGTGTAATCCAAAATAAGCACATCTTCATGCTCTTTATGAATGTTTAAAGGTATGAAAATGGCCGTGGAAGCTCCCACCAGCAGCAAGTGACCTGCTATCCTTTCAAAGACGTCAACAACTGGTGGATCATCAAAGACCCTGGGCGGTACTGATTTAGAATTTAAGCATTATTAAAAAACATTGATGGATGTTCATAAGACCAGTATGAGGGGTATAAATCAAGCTTATATTCATTGTGTTGTATTTCTTTTTTCCAGGCAAAGTCTTGTGGTCAGCAGCCCACCCAGACCTGTCCGACATGGAGATATCATTCAGCTGCTGCATGGAATGACAACTCGCTACCTAAACACGTAAAACAATTATATTTAACATTGATTTGATTATTTTATATTAATAGTAATAATTAAACCAATTCATTTTTTTCGATTGTATTTTCATTATCTCTTTAAACCCGTTTTAGTAATCATCTGCGTTTTTTGTTTTTAAGGCATGACGTTGCAGCCCCCATGAGTCCTCACTCACAGGAAGTGTCGGGCTACATTGATTTTAATGTGTCTATGCCAGCTCAGAATCTCTGGAGAGTGGTAAGAACACAGACCAGCGGGGCTGTAATGAATGATCATATTTACTTCAAATTAGTTTTATGATGTGTTCTTTTCATTGCTCTGTAGGACATCGTGAACAAGGAGTCTGAGAGAGAGATCTGGAAGACCATTTTATCAGAGGTGCGACTTGTCCACGTGAACACTTCAGCTGTTTTAAAGGTTTGTATAGTCATAAAATCAACATTACAATATGGGCATAACAATGACTTAGTTTCAGGGAGAAAAATATATGACATTTCTGAAATTATACACCAATTTATGCAGAAATATGTGGAAAGATCACATATACTCATATTGAATGTGAATCAATATTGATTGTTACTGACCTTTTGGATTAGTTCATCCCAAATATAAAACCTATTTCATTTACTCACCCTCGTATTGTTACAAATCTATAGGACTTTCGTTCATCTTCCAAACACAAATGTAGATTTGATTTGAAAAGTTTTCTGTCACCTAAAGGTCTCACACTTTAAAACGTTCATTAAGAGATCAAAAGTAAATTCACAGGAATCAGGCAGTTTAATCCAAGTCTTCTGAAGGGACACCATTGGCTTATATGGTGAACAGATTTAATTTGGGCTTTAATTCTTGTAAAATTCAGCGAACATGCACTTCAGCCATACTTGTTATGCTCTTTTGGAAATTTTCTGCATGGCACGCAAGAATCAACCCCATTGATTCTCACACATCAAGCAAGCATGCTTGAGCTTCTGTGACCCAACTTAATACTGTTCACCGATCACTTTATGTAAATAAAAGACATAATTAAAGCTGTTCATCTTCTAAAGCTTTGGAAGACTTGAATTAAACTGATTTTAGATAAAAAAAAAATGATGATCTCTATCGCCTCGTTTCCACTGAGTGGTACGGTTTAGTACGTATACTCCAAAAGGCAATGATAATAATTAAACATCGCTGTTTATTTGTTTTTTGAGTTGCTGAAAGAATCATTTTCTCCTTAGTTTTTTTTTTTTCATGCTTCACTTTCGCATTTGTCTGTTTCTGTTTCTGTGCCAGTTAATATTATGAGCTCATTATTTCAAATATAGACGAGCGGCGAGTGCACGCAAATAGAGATTAAAAAGAAAAAGTGAAACTTGCACTTTTCGATTACCTCGTAAACAACATTAGGCAGATTCTGTTCTTCTTGGCATGTAGCTTGCTTGTCACAAGATGACGAAAAAGTTTGTTTGAGCTTGGGTAGACCATGGCTCATTATTATATACACTACCTGACAAAAGTCTTGTCGTCGATCCCAGTTGTAAGAGCAACAAATAATAGAGCAGAAGGTCGATTATTCCATCTGTTGAACTACATCTCAATCATCCCAAATACTGCAGAAGACCTATTGGAACCCGCATGGACCCAATATTCTCACAGAAATCAGTCAAGTTTGGTGATGGAAAAATCATGGTTTGGGGTTACATTAAATATGGTGGCGTGCGAGACATCTGCAGGCTAAATGACAACATCGACAGCCTGAGGTATCAAGACATTTGTGCTGCCCATTACATTACAAACCACAGAAGAGGGCAAATTCTTCAGCAGGATAGCGCTCCTTCTCATACTGCAGCCTCCACATCAAAGTTCCTGAAAGCAAAGAAGGTCAAGGTGCTCCTGGATTAGCCAGCCCAGTCATCAGACATGAACATTATTGAGCATGTCTGGGGTAAGATGAAGGAGGCATTGAAGATGAATCCAAAGAATCTTGATGAACTCTGGGAGTCCTGCAAGAACGCTTTCTTCGCTTAACTTTATTAATAAGTTTTTAGAGTCATTGCAGAGATGTATGAATGCAGTCGTCCAAGCTTATCGGAGTTATTCACAATATTAATTTCACTGCACCATGACTTTATATTCTACATTGTACATTATTTCTGTTAAGTGACAAGGCTTTTGTCTAAGCAAAGTCAGACCTTACTGTCCTAATTAAATCATTAAAAATCAAGGCATGATCATGTTTTATTTTGGTAAAATAGGCGTAGTCTAGAGGCCTTTGCCTTTCATATAAGACATTTCTGATACCAAATGATCAACTAGAAGTCAAGTTATTATTTGTTGTTCCTAAAACTTGGATAGGCGACAAGACTTTTGTCTGGTAGTGTAGATTATTATGATGTCTTGGGCTGTGAATTAAAAAAATGGTGCTTTCTTTGTTTTCATTTCCTGGCTTGTTGCACGCAATGGTGACGATTCTCTGTAAACCAATATGGTTCAGATGCAAGTCTAGCTTCCAGATTTTGGATGAACAGACTTTCAACACAGAGGCACAAAAATCTTTGATAATTTTTTGTAAACATTTATAGAAAAATACCTTAATTTGTGTCCTAAGATTTCTTAGGTGAGCGGACCCTTTCAGTTATTTCTGCTTGTTTTATTAATTGTTATTGCAGCTCAGTGGAGCCTCTCTGCCGGAGTGGGGTTTTAAACAGCTGGAGGTGGTGGGTGATAAGATTTATAAAGGCTACCAGCAGACCGGCATGTGGAACGTGGAGGAGCACCGCTATGGCAGAAGTATGAAAATTAATTGCTTGCGTTATGCTTTCCTGTTAAATGCATATCTACGAGCATGAGTACGTACGGTCATGGAAAACTCATGGAATTTTGAAATGGCATTTTCCAGGCCTGGAAAAGATTTGGAAAAACAAAAACCCACAAAGTTTTGGAAAAGTCATAGGTTTAACAAATATCTGTATACATATACAGGTTATCTGTATAACAACAATACAAATATCTGTATACATATACTTCTTTTCTGTCCTTGGCCAATCACATGCTCTCACATTATTAGTGCTGTGCAAGCATGATTTAAATCAGTGTTTCTCAACCACGGCCCACCAGCACTGCATGTTTTGGATGTATCCTTTCTTGGTTACACCGTTGTTTGGTTAAGGAGACATGGAAAATGTGCAGAGCTGGTGGTCCTCCAGAAACGTGGTTGAAAAACACTGATCTAAATAAATTTTACATAGATATAAAAAACAAAATTGATTATTGAGTGTTTTACGATATGCTGTAATAAATTTGAATGTGCATTGTTTTTCTTATTATTTACCACATACGTAGACATTACATGAAACATTGGGTCATGAAAATTTACTTGAAAGTCTTGGAAAAGTCATGGAATTTTAGAAGTAAATCCTGATATTTGTACAGCTCAGGAACCGAAGGAAAGGGAATTGGAGCTGAAGTCACCTACTCACAGCGACGTCAACAAAAACCTCACATTTATGGCCAAATTTCTGGAGCTGCAGGTGATTATTGAAGGGGCCCACTTCACTTTGCACTTTTAATTTTATTTAGTGTGTAATGTTGCAAAGTTAGAAAAGTCAATGCAGAGGGTGTTTTTTCTTTTTCTGAACTTTAAATGCTTTGACTGTAGTCCAGTTTTTTTCCGCAAACTTGCAATATTCCCAATTTAAATAATTCCCAAACTACGTGAAGTTTCATAAACTAATTTCGAGAGGAGCACGTGATATGATTGAGCACGACTGGCTGCTCATCTGTAATCAGTAATAATCCAATCAGATTGATCCAAGCTTGGACCGATTTTTTCCCTACTGCTTTTTATTTGATCTTCATTTTGGAAGAATCCCCCATTCCACCTCATCTCCTCCTTTTTCTCCCTTTTCTAAGGGGAGCTCTCGAGACCTACCCGATCTCTGACCCCCTTATATGCTTATTGACCGGGCAGGAGCATTGGGCTCAATTATCTCTGAGCTCATGTAACGGAGGCCAGCTAGTGAAGTGCTGTGCAGGTAAACCTCACTCCTTTGACCTACAAAGGTGCTCTAGCGACAGACGCTAAGGGCCATGGTCTTTAGCCTCCTTGTTAGAGCAACTAACTGCCATGCGGAAGGTCGCCGGTTCAATCCCAGCTCCGAGGGGGTTGGGTGGTGTAGGGCCGGCGAGGTTACATTGGTGCCGTGACCCGGATGGGAGTGAGGTTTAGGGGTGTGAGTGTAACAGAGGCCAGCTAGTGAAGTGTTGTGCAGGTAAACAGGGGTTGGGTGGTGTAGGACCCGGCGGGGTTACACTCAGGGTTCTCTCCCGGGACAGCATGCCAAACCTGCTATCAATGCCAAGCATATCCAAGTGGGAACTCTTGAAATATACGAGGAGTTTAAACTGAGAAGGCTTTAAAGTGTATGCATATGTTTTGTTTTTGTGTTCCCGGAGTAAAGGCACGTGACCACCACAATCTTTTTCTTTTTCCTGAGCTGAGCACATTTTTTTTTCTTGTTGTTGTCAATGGAAGTGGCATGTGTTTAAAACATCGACAGTGTAGCGAGGTGCTAAGTGTGTGTTTACGTTCAGCACTGAGCACTCTGTGTTTTTTTTTAAAAGCTTTGACTATTGGAGAAGTGTCTACAACTAAGCATTTTAGCACAGAGGTGGGCATAAGGCTCCACCCTCTTTTAGAGAGAAGCAGCTCGTTTGCATTTAAAGTGACACGCATGAATAAGTGTTTGCTTCTTTTTGTCAATTGTTTAAAAAAATCCAGTTAGAGCTAGTTTTGTGTTTGCTTAACAGTGGAAGATGCTGACAGTAAAGAATGAAGAGTCAGAGCACAAGTATAGTTCATCACCTCTTGAATGGATCACAATGAACACCAACATTGCATATTGGCTTCATCCTTCAAGTAATGTATGTTAGCACCATTCTGTTGTTTATTTCTTGTGTTTGACTGAACGATAACAAGACTAATCTAATCTTTTCTGATTTGATACAGGCACAGATTCACTTTATAGGCAATATTGTTACTTGGACCATTGCAAACATTACACTGGTTGTGTACTGTTTTCTGTTTTTAACATACTTACTAAGACGAAGGAGGAAAGTTGAAGACATTCCACAAGGTATACAGACTTTTGTTTTAACCTTCAATCAGTCACATTGGCCTGACATATAACCCAAGCCATTTTTCCACTATTGTGCTGACTGAAACATATCGGCAGGGAGAAAACATAAGCATTGGCAATAGCACGGATGTTCGAAGTAGTCGAGTACAGGTTCAGTTGTATTTCCACATGAGCCAGGTATGGCACTATTACAAACCATTCTAGGCATGGTTAGACAACTAGGCTGAACTGGTACAGCACTTGTGTGTTATTTTGCCACTCTGTTGCCTGGCTGCCAGTTTCTGCAACTTTTTCAGTAATGTTATTTTCTGTAATACATGCTTCAGTTCACAGACTCGTGTACACTCCTTTTATCATTGGTTAAAACTTTCACAGATCAGTTTTGGCCAGTTAATCCTTCCCTAAATATAATATATTGCTTTTATTATTTTGTGAAAACGTTCACAGATCAGTTTTGGTCAGTTAACCCATTCAGAGAACCAATTGTATATATATTTTATTTAAAATACAACTAATTTATTAATCAAACATATTTACGTTTTCAGTGTTTTGAAGGATATTGAGTGTATTCTGACCAACAGTAACCTCAAATTGGCTATTTCAGCAGATATGTGATTCTCAAAGACGACTTTGAATAAAACAAACCCCTCTGTAATCCGCACTCAATGTTTACATTACAATTGCATTACCAAGGCATTGACTGAAACATTTATATTACATTCCAAAGAGCTCTGTTATCAGCATGAGCATGGAAAATGAAATTCTATCCATGCTGACATTCCCAGATATGCGCAGAATGGAATGGTTAAACACAGAGAACCATTCGGCTTGATAGTGGAAAAGCAGCTTTGTATGACTAAACTAGGATTGCTTTAAGATAAACTGTGAGCAATATAAAAAGTAAAGGTGTTGGCTTTTCCATTAACTGTTCTTTTTTGCTTTTCCTTCTCTATTAGACTCTTGGGAACAGTTGGTTTTGGCTGGTGTGGTTTGCTTTGGAGGCTGGGTAGTGAATTACCTGCCATTCTTCCTAATGGAGAAAACTTTGTTTCTGTATCACTATCTCCCAGCACTCACCTTCAAGATCTTGCTAATACCTATAGTTACAGAGCACCTGTACATCCACGTATTTAGGTAGGAGATATTTTTCCAGTCCAAAAAAAATGTTCACCCAAAAATCTTATATTGCGAAAGTTATCTAAATGTTGTTGTGTTTTTCAGATCCCCAGCTCAACAGAAAGCGTTTGGTGGTGTAATTTTAGCGGTCCTTTGTTCAGTATACATGTCCTACCACAGCTTGAGTCCTCTCACGTATGGCCAGCCAGCGTTAACATCAGATGAGCTCGCTGAGCTGCGCTGGAGGGAAAGTTGGGATATTCTCCTACGCAAACGCTGAAATATCCCTCTCATTTCTTTAAGAACAAGATCAGTTCATAATGATGTGAAAAGTTCAAATCAAGACAAATGGTAATGCCGATGAATTTTAGAGCTCTGACAAAAAAAAAAATTATATTCTGATTCAAAATGCATCGCTATTCTGTCTTGAATGGATTCTGAGCTCAGTTTTTAACAGGAGATTATAGTTGCTCTAACAAGGAGGCTAAAAACCATGGCCCTTAGCATCTGTCGCTAGAGCACCTTTAGAGGTCAGAGGAGTGAGGTTATATGCTTTACAAACAGCCACATTCTGCTTGCATCCAGTTCCTTACAAATACCACATGAATATAAAGTAATCATTAATGAAGTTAGGTCAAATTTAAGCGAATTACAAAATTGTCCATAGTGAGCTGTTTACATTAATCTTATGACATAAAAGCCAACGTGCATGAATCAGCCTAACACGCAAGTGAGTATAGGGTTTAAAAACTAGCCTAGAGTGCCATCTGCTGTTAAAAACTAAGCTTAAAATCGATTCAAAAGAGAATAGCGATGCATTTTGAAAATCTCAGAATCAATTCTGAGTCAGTTTCTTAAATTTCTCGTCACCGCTCTAATGGATTTCCAAAAAGCTGTGAAACACTATTTCTGGGTCTGTGCCCGAACATAATAATGTAAAAAACCCATGCTGCTGAATCTCAAAACTCTAAACCAAATGGACTCTAAAGCACAATTTTAGTGCTAAATTGATCATGCCCTTGTTTACATATTGTTCTGTTTGTATGGCAATTTTATTGTATTGTTTTAGAGACTGTTTCTTTAAATGCGTTTTGATCCTTGCACAACAGAAAAAGAAAGATTTAATAAACATTTTTATAACATTTAAACTTTATATTTGAGCTCTTATTCGTCCTTATGACCGTTATGTCAATAAGTATAGGAATCCAACAACATGGGCGCAGATAAGCGTGTAAATTTGCAATAGAGCGCAGTTGTCCATGTTAGACAAATACATGTCTGTACTGTCCTTTCGCTTTGAGGCTGTTTAAATCCTTGGCTTATATTGTCAGAGTTCATGAGGGTCTGGCGGTCATTCGGAGTTGAGCGAGGCGAGGGATTTTAGCTGACTCTGCCAGTGCTCATGCCACTGCTGCAGCTCTTTTTCCTGAGCGTCACACTCCCACTGAGCTTTATCCAGCTTCTCCTGAACCCTCCGCCCATACAGCTGGAGAAAGAGTCATTTATATTTGTTTATTCATCAACATTCAGCCTTGCGGCTGTTTCCATTTTAGGTGCAGTGCAAAATTCAATAGAAAACTCCACCTAGCAAATTTGTAATGAATGATGCATCAGCTGTTGCTGATTCATTTGATCTGTACTGACTTTACAGTTACAGTAGTTTATTATTGCAATGAAGCTTTTTAACAGTTGTATCTTAATTTTATTGGGCCAAGCACGAATGTACACAAAGACTACTTTTATGCTCTGTCAGGCATGCTTAGATGAAAACAAATTTGATAACTTTTTCTCATGGTTCTTGACAATGGTTTACATTCAAGATGGCTTTCAGTGTTTGGTGTAACTACTTATTGTAAATTACCTTTCCTTGAATTTAGTTCAAGACAATATACACTCACCGGCTACTTGATTAGGTACACCTGTCCAACTGTTCGTTAACGCACATTTCTAATCAGCCAATCACATGGCAGCAACTCAATGCATTTAGACATGTAGACATGGTCAAGATGAACTGCTGCAGTTCAAACTGAGCATCAGAATGAATAAGAAAGGTGATTTAAGTGACTTTGAACGTGGCATGGTTGTTGGAGCCAGACAGGCTGGTCTGAGTATTTCAGAAACTGCTGATCTACTGGGATTTTCACACACAACCATCTCTAGGGTGTACAGAGAATGGTCCGAAAAAAAGAAAATATACAGTGAAAGGCAGTTCTGTGGGCGTAAATGCCTTGTTGGATCTATCCTGCCTTGTATGAACAGTTCAGGCTGGTGGTTGTGGTGTAATGGTGTGGGGGATATTTTCTTGGCACACTTTGGGCTCATTAGTACCAATTGAGCATTGTTTCAATGCCACAGCATACCCGAGTATTGTTGCTGACCATGTCCATCCGTTTATGACCACAGTGTACCCATCTTCTGATGGCTACTTCCAGCAGGATAGCGTGCCATGCCATAAAGTGCGAATCATCTCAGGTTTCTTGAACATGACAATGAGTTCACTGTACTCAAATGGCCTCCACACTCACCAGATCTCAATCCAATAGAGCACCTTTGGGATGTGGTGGAACGAGAGATTCGCATCATGGATGTGCAGCTGATAAATCTGCAGTAACTGCGTGATGCTATCATGTCAATATGGACCAAAATCTCTGAGGAATATTTCCAGCACCTTGTTGAATCTATGCCACAAATGATTAAGACAGTTCTGATGTCAAAAGTGCAACCCAGTACTAGTAAGGTGTACCTAATAAAGTGGCTGGTGAGTGTATATTATTAAGCAAAGTAATTATATGTATAGTTTGCAGAACAATTCATTTTCTTGATTAAAGAAGATTACATTTGTCAATTGCGCATGCTTTAACAATGAATTTAATTCATGTATGAATTATGTCACTTTTGAAACATTTCATGCTTTGATAATGTTCACTGAAGTATAACATTTTTAAAATAAAAGACCATGTTTGACTTAAATTCATATAATCAAGAGTGCAATTTCTGTGGTGTAAGATTTTAAGTAGTATTGTTTCAAGTAATAAACTTGAACTTGACTTATTGAGTAAAATAATTACTTTTCATAAAAAGTAATTGGAAAAGTAATTTAAATACATTTTTATGACAATCTTTTTTTTAGGTGGTAACTTACAACACCCAACACTGAAGGCTATTTTGTGACTTTAAGGGATTTTAATGAAAACGGAGTCACAAGTTGCTTAACCTGGTGATCTAATACCATAAACTCTTTATTTCTTATTTTAGACGACAAAATTACATGTTTAAAATAATTGGCGTTCGACAGCAATCAAGCTTAGGCTTTCTAAAAAGTATCAGAGAATGATTCAATGCAATAAATAGTGTATATTTCCAAGTGTTCAGAGGTATATAGTAGGGTTTGGTGGAAAATAAACCTACCTTTAATGTATTATTTAATAAAAATCCTGACACAAACATTTTTGTGCCTGACTGCACATTTACGAGACTGTATTAGACCATTCACTCTGTCTCGTCACAAATCAAGTTAAAAAGAAATGTGAGTGCCCACACTGTAAGATACAATCTGAGCATACACACACTTAAATAAATGAGGAGCTGGAGGTGTTCATGGAAACTTATCTGGTGGTCTTAACTTTTTTTAAATAATCTTGATCAAAACAAATAAATTACAGATCAAAATAGATAAATTTTCATGAATAGACGGGTCAGATCAAGTTCAGGATTTTTGTTAAAAAAAAAATTTCACCAAATCATATATATCTTGCAAAACACTGACTATATACCGGGTGTCAAATGTGACCATCCTTTAAGACTTCTTAATTTTTTTTAAAGCCTAACACTGCTAGTTATTCACAACCAATTATTTACTTTTCTTTTTTGAACAAGTATCAAGTATAAACTCTGTATAATATCTCTGAGTGCAAAATATTTTACAAGTTTTTAATCAATAAATACAACAACAAAAACAGATTTGAAGTCAACATACCTCATGCATGGCGTCTCGCACTTCAACGGTCTTAAGATGTGCCAGTGTGGTTTTAGCTGTTGTGATAGTGGCCGTTCCCTGTGACTGTTTATGTTCTGACCTGCCATTAGTGGACGCGAAGTAACAAATGCCTGACCATGTTCTACAAAACAACACATGTAATTCAACAATCACAATTAATGTCCCATAAACAGTTTTTTAAGGACAATATTTCCACACCTGCTGCCTTTCTGTATCACAGCACTGCTCTTGTCCTCTTGCAAAAGGCCAGTTTGTGTCTGGCGGAGTAGAGTAGTGAAATTCTCCTTCTTTTGTTCAGCATCTGCTTTTTCAAAAGACATTCAGCTTTAATAACGTAAACTAATTATTGAAAGCTGTGTTGGAAAACAGTATTTTTATTTATTTTTAAGTTAATACTATTTTAGAAAATTATGATTTTAAATCTTTTAAATTATCAGCTACTTTACAAGGCGTTAAAAAATGCTATGTGATGAAAAAAGCTGATCTCTCAGGCTGATATCTGATGGAAAAGGAGATGAATGAGGGATAAAGGTGAGCCTTTGGTCACTCATGCCAATGTCAAACCTCGGTTTAAATGGTGCCAGCAGCAAAAATCTTGGGCTGTGGACAATGTGAAACATTTATGGTTCTCTGATGAGTCCACCTTCACTGTCCTTCCCACATCCGGTAGAGTTACGGTATGGAGAAGCCCCAAAGAAGCGTACCACCCCAACTGTTGCATGCCAAGAGTGAAGCATGGGGGTGGATCAGTGATGGTTTGGGCTGCAATATCATGACATTCCCTAGGCCCAATAGTTAGGCTAGTGCTAGATAGAAGCTTCCATGCCAAGGACTACCGAACCATTCTGGAGGACCATGTGCACCCAGTGGTTCAAACATTGTGTCCTGAAGGCAGTGCTGTGTATCAGGATGATAATGCACCAATACATACAACAGGATTGGTGACAGAGTGGTCTGAGGATCATGAAAGTGAAGTTAAACATCTCCCATGGCCTGCACAGTCACCAGATCTAAATTTTATTAAGCCACTTTGAGGTGTTTTGGAGGAGCAAGTCAGGAAACATTTTCCCTCCACCAGCATCACGTAGTGACCTGGCCACTATTCTGCAAGACAAATGGCTCATAGTCAATGTGCAGGACTTGTATCTGTCATTCCCAGAATGAACTGATGCTGTATTGGCCACAAAAGAATGCTCTACACTATACTAATGAAATATTGTGGTCTTTCTGTTTTATTGCCCAACCCCTGTATACATAACATATTCTCTTATTTCAGAACTCAAAATAATGCATCAACAAAAACACTCCTTTTGTCAGACCCGTGGTAAGGCATCATTTTACATTCCCATAGTGTTAATTCATATACTTACGTCCCACTTGAACCTCATGGATGGTTATGAGGTTGTCGAACTGAAATAGTAGGGCCTCTGCCAACCTGGCAAAAGCAGTGACAGATTCCTTTGTGTTTTTGATGACACAGGCCTGTCCAGAAACAAAACCAAGTTGAACTTTAGTGACTCAAAAAGCGCAACAAAGGCAGAAGAATGACTGAGTGAAAGTCTGAAGGGTTTAGTAACCTGAAGTTCCTCTCTGGTGTCATGGATGGCCTGTTTGTGATGTCTCTGTCTCTGCTCTTCCGCCTCCACCAGCAGTTTGAGTTCACTCTCACAAGCCGGGTGACTCAGACGCACACGCAACTGACCACTATGCTCTCTCTATGACAGCAGACCACAAAAAAGCAGAAACTTGCTTAATATTTAACAAATATATGAAACAGACATTTGATATTGCGACATGACAGTTATTGGTTTCTTCCCCAGCGAGGAACATGTGAGCAATTATGAGGAACTTTTCTCTGCCCTCACCATTGTTTCCATTTGTTCACTTACCCTGTTTTTTTCACTGTTCTGTAGAACTAGTTTTAAGCGGTGTTGAATTTGTATCATGCTTTTCGTCAGCTCCTCAAGGTATTGATCTCTCAGTTTAGAGAAAAGTATCTCCGGTACACTTGACAGAAACTCTTCAATGGCCTTTAACTGCTGGTGAAATTCTACACAGAGAGAAAGCGGTCACATATTTTTATGTAACGTAATTGTACATCATCTTGTGTAACCAGATCTATGTTATTGTTTATTATAGTATTAGCAGGGCAGCATGAAATTGATATTATAAAAACACTGTATTCAACTATCTATATCATCTCTTCCACTATTTAAGAGTAGACCCTAAAGGTGAATAGGGTAAAACATTCAATGAATAAATAGCACCATTTAGTGCTGTAGCAATGAAGCAAAACCCAGATAATAGTTCAGCACTGGTTCCCTTTAAATGTTCCAATGGGCTTTATTGTGTGTTTATAAGTAAATAACAGAGATAAGCATAACTTAATGATACTTGATCATTGACATTTTGCTCTACACAAAAATCTGCACTGGTTATGTGTGCAAGGTTTTTAATTTAGTCCAAAGTCTATCCAACTGAAATTGAATACTGAGTAAAAGCCTCAATGTTGGGAAACACCCACACACTCTCCCATTCACACACTATGGCCAATTTAGTTTATCCAATTCACCAATAGAACATCTTTGGACTGTGGGGAAAGCCAGAGCACCCAGAGAAAACCCAAATAGACGTGGAGAGAACAAGCAAACTTCACACAGAAAGGCCTCCTGCTTCAGCCAGGACTCGAACCAGCGACCTTCTTGCTGTGAGGCAACCATGCTAAACACTTAGCCACCGTACTGAATTGTAATATTTCTCCTTTTCAAGTAACATTAAGAATGAACCTTGCAGGCAGCTGTTGTGGTAGTCATGTGCCTGACGTTGGTAGATCAGAAGTCTTTTATGCATCTCCTCTGCACACTGATCAAATGTCTCCTGCAGTTGCTCAGGACGAGTGGTAGGGCGGCGCTCTTTCTTCTTATAGAACTCCTAATTGTGACTCACAGAATAGTACAATTACATACAAAAATGTACAACATAGACTCCAATAATACTTCACACAAACTGACTGTGTTATGTTTTTATAATACCTCTGCCACCATGAGAAGAACATCATTGGCTTTCCACAAAATACCAGCAATTGAGGCTTTGAAGCAAACACTGAAAAACAAATATATTTCTTAAATAAAACATGAAATTAAAAAAGCAAAATATAATACATAAAAGTACAGCAGTTGCACTTACTGGTCCTTCTGCTCTTCGGGTTTGGGGCCAAAAATAAGGTACTTCTTATCAAAGCGGTTGAGTTTTGGCAACCTCTTTACACTTACAAAACTGCATCAAAGAAATAAATGTACAAATGTTTAATTAACAAGAAAATTATGTCACACACATGTCGATTTTCAAATGTACACTGAATGGAGAGCATAATAATTATTACAGTAACAGCTATACAACACTATAGCTATAGTGTTCAGATTTGCTTGACTATATGATGATAACAACTTCTCTAATAGCATTTCCTAAATATCTTTCATCATATTTGAAATGTCAAACCTCTGCATGTTTATTGACTCCACTGACTTTCTGCGGACAGTTTCTACTCCAGACTGACTGAGGCTCTTTCCTGACCTTCGACCAGATTCATGTGGAGAGTTTAACCTTGCTAAAGGCAAAGAATTTTGAATTGTTAGAATGAAATACAAAACTGGTCACAGAATATAAAAAGGCAAACTAACGAAATTGCAGTTGTCCACAATAGCAGTATTAAAAAATGATGACGACACATGAACAATCTAACCTGATGAAGAGCGTTGTTCTGCTGAGTCAAAGTTTTCTTCCTTGAGGTCTTGAACTTTACCTACCCTGTTCACAAGCAGATATGATGCACGTAATGGGAAATAGAACGTTTCCACATTTATTATTAAATAAATTTAGCATGATGTCATTTATTCCTATCAGTGGGCACTGCAAATAACTGCCCAAATAAATTGACAAACATAATTGGTAATTGTTATTTTTCTCAAAGTAATGTATAGTCAACAATAATTACCTTAATGAACATTTTAAAGGAATAGTTCATGCAAAATAAGACATTTTTGAAGAATGTTGGAAACCACTGACATCAATAGTCAAAAAAAAAACTGCTATAGGTTACAGATTTTGAACATTCTTCAGTATATCAGAGCAAAAAAAAAAAAAAAAACTGGTTTGGAACAAGTCAAAGGTTGGCAAAATTCCTTTAAGTACACTAACTTGAGTAGGCCTTTGATAACTCCCACTGCCGCATCATCCAGGAAGGACACTCCAATGCGACTAGGATGAAGCAGGCCATCTCCATCTGGACTGCCTGTAATTTCCTGTGTACGGGATCTAGAGCGGGCTGCGACTGCAAAAGCCCCCTGAAATGGAGTCTCTGGTCGAGGGGCAGCCATTGAGGCATCCTATATTATATCAGACCATTAGCTATTTCAATAGGGATTACATTTGAATACTTCTGTAGCCATGCAGCGTATATTGCCATACCAAAAAGCAGTCAAGGAACTGACACCTCTTCTTCAGTTCTTCCATCAGAGAAGTTGTTAAACTGGTTATCTCCACTACGGTTACAATCTACAGTACAATGCAAAATGTTTTCTGTAGACCAGTATTATAGTGACATGAATAGAGCACAACATTCATCTTCCGCAATTAAAAACTACATTCATTTTTTCCACAGGGAAATACATTTTTTTATTTAAAATGTTACGTCTTTAAAGACAGCATTTGTGAGCCCTGAATTTGTGCATTGATTGTATATGCTTCTTGTATATGATTGATTGGTTGGGGATATGGCTTACAGCAAAGAAAGTGTATATAAATATATACACAGTGATGTGAACAAAACTTACAGATTTTTTTTAGTTTGTCACATTTTTATGTTTCAGATCATCAAACTAATTTAAATATTATTCAAAGATAACACACACCATCTAGTTTAAAAAAAAAATATTATGTAGGGAAGGTTTTATTATGTAGGGAAAACAAAGTCCAAAATTACATGGCCCTGTGTGAAAATTACATAGACACCCAAGTGTGTGTCCCATTATTTGTGGCAAAAGTAACATCGCTTTTTAGAAAAAGAACACCATACCAACTGTAAAATGTGGTGGTGGTGGTAATGTGATGGTCCTGGGGCTGTTTTGCTGCTTCAGCACCCGGACGACTTGTTGTGATAAATGGAACCATGAATGTTTGGCCATTTGTTAGTGACCTCAAGCTGAAGCGAACTTGGGTTCTGAAGCAGGACAATCACCTAAAGCACACCAGCAAGTCCACTTTTGAATGGCTTAAGAAAAACAAATGAAGACTTTGGAGTGGCCTAGTCAAAGTCCTGACCTGAATTGAATTGAGATGCTGTGGCATGATTTTAGGGCGTACTCTAACTAGGTACAGTTGCCTTGAACCTTGCCGAAGCGTGGTTGTGCCCTCCCCTCTCCCCCGACGACCTGCCCTCACAGTGCATCTTTACCTTCTGAACCTGAGCACACTTCCGTCATCGATGATGCAATTGTTCAGTTTAACAGAAGAGAAGCGCTCTCACTCAGCACAGTGGACATTGCTTTAGTTATATTGTTTTTTGTTGTTTTTTTGTCGTTTGGGATGCAGTGACACACAGTCAAATATTTTGCCGAACAGATCAACAACTTTTGATGCTCATAAATGTTCATGAAACGTATAAGGAGGTTTGCTGAAGGTATCAGCTGTTGTGCAGCGAGGGGTTTGCATCTTTAATAAACTACGACAGTTCGCGTTCATTGAAAAGTTATAATGATTATAAATTCTATATGAAACAGCCCCTTTAAAGTGACGTTGTGTCTCCAGTTTCGGGCTCAGGCGCGCTTTGCACTCACACTACAAGCGTACTGCACCAAAGCCCAACCGAACAGTGCTGTGGCACACCGCTTCCAACCGGGCCAGGGCTGGCCAACTGAAGGGCGCCTGGGCCCGATTTGGAGCACTCACACTTGTCAAACGAACTGGGAAACGTGCCTGAATATTTCCGAATATTTACATTTAACCTGTGTGTTTTTTAACTTGTTAAGTTTTGGGAACGTTGTGTTTTTAGTAAAAATGAAAAGAACAAATACATACACTATATATTAGCATTTTAAGATATTTACCTTCTTATCAGGACAGGGTTGGTAATACTCAGCAGTCATTTGTTTTAAATCACGGAGCATGCTATCAATCATCTTTTTTTGCATGTTACTCTTCAAAGCCTGAACAAACAAGCAAAAATTCAGCAGATTATGAACAAAAGACAGAACGAAGGAAATTGAATAACATTAATACTACTATGAAAGTACCTCGCTTTTAATCTGGACACGTGTGTTGGTAAAAATTTGTTGCATTTTCTCAAGAAACTTCAGGTCATTAGCGTGAAAACTGAATTTCTCCTCAAACTTCCTGAAAATATCCTTGGCCTGAGGAAAAACAGATTGTCACTGACTATCTGTTGGAACAATAGAATTCTGTAGTGTATGATCAAAGAGATTCACTTAAGAGCTGAAAATCTCAACCTGGTCCAGACACTTTGATTCTCTTTCCTCCATGTCCTGTATTACGGCCCCCTCTGCAGTATCAATGCGCTTATCCATCTTTTCCAGTTGTGACTGAAAGACCTCAATTTCTTGGGGTGTAAAATTCCCCCCCTCAGAAAACAATCTTGAGGAATAGATAAAGATTGTTATTAATATTTTCACTTGGCTTCAATAATATCCACCATACAGAGAATATTGATTTCATACTTAAAAGATCTCATTATCTGAACATTTGATTCCCTCAGACCCTCCATCCTGAACTCAATCTTTTGTCTGAAGTCTCTTTGTGAAATCTGGATAATACTGATGAGCTGGTCCAGGCTGGTTTGAAGTGAGTTCCAAAGTCTATTTAGGCTGTAAATAAAAATGTCCAGAAAAAGGAGATTGTTACATAAACTGTCCACATCATTACCATTATACAAAATGTATTTGCATTTATTTACTTTTCAGAACTAGTGCCAACGACGAAATCTTTCTCTCTTTTGTGGATTTGCATTTGAAAGTCTTCAGTCAGTTTATTCAGCTGGACCTGTAACTCCTGTAAGTCTGTCCGTGAGTTTTCTAGGACCTGCTGTATACCCCTGCAGTGTTGATCAACACGTTCTCGATGTTGCGCTAGCTCAGCTGCCAAGATATATGAAATATGGAGTAAACTTTTTCTTCAATTTGAGTTTTAAATCATTGTGTATTTTTCAAGATTTTAAAGATGTACACTTATTTTCTGATGACATCAGAAACATACCACAACACACTTGATTTCAGTTTTAACTGTTGATTAGTATTACATTTAATATATATATATATATATATATATATATATATATATATATATATTTCAAATGAATTACATTTACCAAATTTACCACAAAACCATGTCAGAATGATTAGCAATACACACTAACCATAGACAGCCAACCGAAATAACAAATAAAGAGCTATTCCAATTTAAGAAATTAAAAAAAGGAATAAATTACACATTTATATATTTTAAGGGGGACCTATTATTTCTCTTTGTACAAGATGTAAAATAATTATCTGATGCGCCTAGAGTGTGTATGTGAAAATTCAGCTAAAAATACCCCACAAATAATGTTTAATAACTCTTTGAAACTATCCAATTTCGACTTTGATCCAAACTGTGCCGTTTTGGTGACTGTTGCTTTAAATTCAAATTGTGATTGTGTTCTTTTCAAAAGAGGGCAGGGCTACAAACACCTGTGTGTCAGCATAGCAGCAGATTTAAACAGATTTAAAACAGGACTGATGTTATCTCTGTGAAAGACTGAAAACGTGAAAAGAAGTGTCTCAGAAGAAGGCAGTATATCGAGACTACAGTGTTCATTTGTGCTTCCTAAAGCATTTATAATCCTGTTAGTCGCTGACATTATCTTCAGAAGGTGAAAACTCTAATGGCGGACGGCTGCTTCTCACTCAAGGCTGTTTATGCTAATGAGTCTGCAGACTGTTTTTATCAAGTATGATTATAAAAAATAGAATTTATACATTTTTTACCATTAGAGGTTGGCTAAATTCACACAGTGCTGCCACACAACTGAACACATAACAAAAATTGAAAGTAAGACGAAATGAAATGTCAGAAAATATTCATATTTATTATTTTTTTAAAAGTATATATAGACACTTTAATAAGTAATCATTTATAAAAATGTTGAAGTTTATTTTTTTTTCCACAAAGGCTGTTGTGTTTCTCTAACCTGCTCTGACACTGTGAATGTCCATCTCTATTCTTACAGCACGAGGTTGGTGAAGCTGGATGCGAAGGTCAAATTCAGCTTTCAGTTTGTCCTTCTTGGCTTCCACAACAGTCATTGTGTTGCTTAGAATGATATGAAATCTCTCTTCCAGATCACTGAAAAATGTTTGTCTTAATCTGTGATGGGGCAACACAACAGAAGTTTTTCAATATTAATCAGACTTTTTATTTAGGAACTAAAGATAAAATATGAATAAAAAAGTAAACAACAAAGAAAAACTGCAAGCGAAAGTAAATTCAAATTGAAATGAGAACTGGAATTTTTTTTTTGCACAAATTTAATCTCAGATCTCCATATTTCATAATTCAAGCTTATGTAAGTATATCAGTCTAATATACACTTACTCTTTTAATACTTCAACAGTAAAAGTCTTTGGATACAAAACCAACTCAGTTTCCTTTAAATTTATCTCCTGTTCCTCATCATTAGTAGTACGAAACCCACAGCAGTTGTACAAATTTCCTTTTGCGGTGGTCAGAGTCTCTTTGGTCTTTGAGAATGAAAATGCTAAAGCCATAAAATGTTCATCATCCTACAAAGTAGAGGAAGTTCTATTATTGATGTAGATACAAAAATTAAAATGAGCAAACGTGCACATCCTGTTTACCGTTGCACAGGACAGGTGGAAGTTTGAGCTTTCTTGATTGTTGAAATGTGACTTTTCTTTGTGTCTTTCCTTTTTACCGGTTGTCAGGTTTTGATCTGCGTAAACATCAACATGAACATAATAAATAGTTATTACATTTACAGGCGGTCACATAGTACAGCTCATTGAGATTAGTTTTCAACTCACCAAGTTTAAGAAAAGGGTAAATTTGGAGAAAATCCTTATAGTCCTGTGACACAAAAAAGTTATTTTAACAATGTTTGTCCAACCACAAACAAAGATAAGCATTGTTCTTGTTAAATATGTACCTGACCATAAACCTCTTCAACACTGAAGAACTGGCTAACAGAAAGACTGTATGCATGTAGTTCCTGCAGTACTGTAGATGGGTAACACTCCATAGTGTTCACATGCTCCTTACAGATTTGCTCATACCTTAAATGACAAAGCAGAAAAATATTTCCAAAAAGTATGTAGGTTTTCTTTAATATTTTGCCAAAAAAGGTGATACGTTATTAAGTTCAAGTAGCTTCTTATACTGTGCAAACAATAACAACAAAAAATATTCAAAGAAATCTCAATGTGTTACCCATTCTTAACTTCCTCCAAACAGGTTAGTATTTTCTCTAATGAGGCTTTCAGAGCTTCTTCTGAACTTTCCTGTCGGAGTTTGTCTAACATCATATCCAGCTGGGCCTCTTTCCTCTGTTGGGTGAGACATTTGACATATCTATGTTCAGTGAACATGCTAAGGTGTGACATTTTACAAAATATTGCCAAAAATATAATAATAATATTAGAAAGAAATATAATAATTGAAGCACTCATTATAAATTGGTGTCCACGTGTTCCTGGATGACCAGTGTCATACAGGGTTCTGGTGCATCTGAAATCAAGTAGTATCTGAGTAGGTACTACATTTGTATTTGTACTCATTTCACGGCCATTAGAAAAGTATAGTCTAAATAGCATGAGTGAAATTTAGACTTCCACCATCCTGTCACTACTGCATATACAGTGCTCAGCATATATGAGTACACCCCCCACAAATTCCTCATTTAAATTAATATTTACTATAGAATGTTTTACAATATTATATTTGTGCATATACATTAGTTTAGTCAGTACTGAAGCCAAATCTGGAGCCAATCTAACAAAATAACTTACAATAATGGTTCAAAAATTAGTAGCCCAAATTTATGTTAGGGAAAATATTAAATACAATTTTCAAAAATAGCAAAAATCTAGAGAAAGAAAAAATATATACAATTTTGTTGAAATGTTGTAGTTTGTATCTTTCCATTTCTAAAGATGTCCTGAGACTAAAACATTATTTTAATAAATATATCTGTTTTGTTCAAATGCACCAATATATATTACCCATATTTACTTAGAAATGGATAAAAATATTCATTTTCAAAATGGGGTGTACTCATATGTGCTGAGCACTGTATGTGCAAGGTGTGTCGCTTTACATCCATTCATTAAGTCTCTATTCTTCTATTTTGAAAGAATCCATAAAGAATAAGGTCTGTGTACCTTTTGTTAATTTATCATGTACTGTATATTGCGAATGTTGCTGCATATTTGTTTGTAATGAGGCAACAGACACATGTACACTGATGAATTAGTGTTAAATGCATGTATATGTACCGTGTCATATCACTCAGCTCTTACTGGGATTTTGAGGCCAGTGAAAGTGAAAGGACGCCAGTAAACTTAATTAAACTCATCTGTTTATGCAGAGGTTGATTTTAATTCCTGCCTGTGTTTACATATATGCTAAACACACACTAAATACATGTGTGTTGGAAACTTTCATTAAGTACAATTATAATTTAGCCTATACAACACAACTAGGTTACTCTGGTGGCAAAAAATTGTTCACTCACCCCTGCAAGATAAAGTAAACTTATCCACCATTTCAGTTGGAAAGATAGTCATTTAACATGGAATTCACTCAATTTGTTAAAATAATTTTTGAGTATGAATATTTGGAATTTGTGTATTTCAAAGAGTGTGTATGAGCTCGAGACAATGACATGAGCTGTGGGAATATCAGAGCAGAGCTCATTAATATTCACAATCCTTCCAAATATGGTCAGACCTTTCCTACCCAGGGGTAAACTCTGAGGCTCTAAATGGGCTTGTGAAACAGTTTCTGTATAATCTCTACACTTATCTCAGCCACATTGATGAATGCACCATCAATACATTATATGGCATCTTTAAAGAAAATCCACCATTACTAGAAATGTCAAGGAAAGTGTGATGGAACTGTTTGGAGCCACAGTCTACATGACACTGGCCCTCAAGAAGCAGGACTGGATACCCTGTGCCTTACAAGAAACTTTTTCATAAAATAGTTAATACAATCTTGCCTGGTTCTCTTGGTTATGGACTTGACTGATGACCTCCAATGAATTTTGCAATTGCTGTTCTCTGCTCAACAGGCCTTTGCAGTGGATCTCCCACAGCTGAGCTGCTCCACACATTAACCCGAATAAGCACTTGCTCTCATCAGCAGTAGTTTTGGCCAGACTTTCAAAAGCTTTCTGCAAAAGATTAATATGCACAATAAAACATGAGAGTAATGACATAAATCAATTTAAAAATTTACCTAAAGATGCAGCACATCCATAAAAAATTGTGAGTTTATAGTTCAGAAGTAAAGAAGATTTATTTTTAAGTATTAAGGAAACAAAACTTACATCCAGTTTTTCCAAATAGACCTCTGTTTGTGACTGACACGGGCCAATGAGAGGTAATATATCAGTGTTAACAAAATTCTGAACCTCGTCTGAAGTGAAACCGCATGTGGACATCTCTGTCTATGTATGAAGAGTTCAGAATAATGTCGTACTCCTGTTGTGTATTTAAAGTCATGACAACTGAGAAAAAAAAAGTTGTTTCTCACCTTAAAGAGATCAACCTCTGCCAAACACACTTGCCAGTTATTGTCATACATTTTGTGAAGCGTTTCCATTGTGGAAACGTGAATACGATCTGAAAAAAAAATGGAACATTCATACAACTGTACATAAAGAGTTGCTGAGCATGCATGAACTTTTTGTATTGGATTATCATAACGAGAATGACATTTTCTGACCTATCTGCTCATTTATAACAGACAGAGCTGAATACCATTCTGTAACTGATGACTTTGAGATTCTTGGAGGTGTCATGTCTCTGATATGGAGCAGAAAATAGGAAAACAGCATGTTCACATTTGAACATTCACTCAAGAAATCGAGTGGAAGAAGTTTAATTTCTCACCTAAGAACCTCCAGGGTTTGGATGCGTTTCTCACTCAATGTTTTTTGTTCTGATTTTAGTGTTCTCAGAGTATCTTGAATGTTTTTAGGGTTTTGAACTTGAGAGCTGTTCATAAAGTCTCTATAAGAAGAGAATAAATATAATCAGTAACCCATTTTGGCACTGGCATTTGGACTCACCAATATACAGTGTATATAATACTTTTTTTTTTTCTTAGCAAGACCCGTGCTAAAAACATGATTACTAATCTGGCATGATAATTATTTGTACTATTTATTTGACATCAGACATACTTAAACTGGCTGATTGCATCATTAAGTTTTATTTTTTTCCAATCTTGAAGCTTTTCCTCCCATTTTAGCCTTTGGAAAACATCCATCTGCAAATTTTTCTCCATCAAATTCAAATGCAGTTTGGCCAAGGCACGTCGATTCGCTAACAGAGCTTGGTTTATCATCTGTGAAGAACATTAACTCATGACAAAAAGTGATATTAATGCTGATGAATTGCAAATATATATTTGTCATGCAGAATATGATACCATGGCTTCGTTATCAATCAGTCTGTGGACATCACAGGGCATCACATAACTGATTTTCTCCAGTTTTGAAGTGTACTTTCTCAGTAATGCTAATATCTAGGAAAGTAGGACAAACAAGCACTGTGTTTATCTACTGACTGTGGAAACATGATTTACATGTACTTAATACATTCAACATACCATGGCTTTTCTCTCAGATTCATATTTGGAATATATCTCATCCAGCTGATTAATCAACTTTGTTTTCAAAGACAATTCGCAGCAGACTTTGCTCCTGATTTCATGCAAGTCCTATAAGAAAACAAATGATTACTAGAGTGATCCTGAACACATTTACTGACAAATTTTGAATTGTAAGCAAGTATATTTGGTAGATTTGGTCCTCACCTGATAGCTGTGTGCTGTCAAGTCACAGTTGTTTTCAATCTTCTGCATAATTCTTTCGATATTGTCATTATACTCTGACAGTCTGAGTAAGATATCATTTCCTGTATGTCTATATAATGGTTCAACACCCTAAATGTAAAAATATCACAATATAAGAGAGCTTTGAGAGTGAAATAAATACTAGCTAGATGAATTAGACTCTACAAAAAAAAAGTTATTTTGGCACTGTACTGTATATGTACCAGACTGATGCTGGAAAGATCTGCCTGCAACTGAGAAACAGCTTCATTGTGATCCTTCTGCCTTTTCTCCTTAAGACGATCATTAATGTCTGAGTTTTTTTTATCTGGAACTGCAAAGAGAACAGAATGATAAGAGGCTAACTTTATTTATTTATAGGCTAACTTTTGGTTCCAAAAAAGTGTGGGAATAGATTCATATATTTTATACTTAGAAAAGATTTGCCCTTAACTGATAACCTTTCAGGGGCGACACGGTGGCTCAGTGGTTAGCACTGTCAACTCACAGCAAGAAGGTTGCTGGTTCGAGTCCTGGCTGGGCTAGTTGGCAATTCTGTGTGTAGTTTGCATGTTCTCCCTGTGTTCGTGTGGGTTTTCTCTGGGTGCTCCAGTTTTCCCCACAGTCCAAAGACATGCGGTACAGGTGAATTGAATAAACTATATTGGTCGTAGTGTATGATTGAGTGTGTATGATTGTTTCCCAATACTGGGTTGCTGCTGGAAAGGCATCCGCTGTGTAAAACATATGCTGGATAAGTTGGAGGTTCATTCCGCTGTGGCGACCCCTGATAAATAAAGGGACTAAGCCGAAGGAAAATAAATGAATGAATGATAATCTTTCAACATTATTAGGATATTTGCATTTTCATTTACATCTTGAAAATACCAAGTTTACATGTTGTGCATTTTATTTAGTGATATTTTTTATTTTTATGTTGGACTTGTAATCATTAGTTTTTGAAAAATGTTTGATATTTTCTTCATATTTATTTTATATTTTAACATTTTCAATCAAACAAGTGCCCTGAAGTTCTAAATAAAGAAATATGACCACATAAGAATGAGGAAATTTGTAAGTACATTTAAATAAAGTGTAAATAATAATAATAATAATAATAATAATAATAATAATAATAATAATAA
>CAIGQW010052735.1:2014047-2029246 GCA_903798125.1 Danio choprae | reverse complement strand
AATAATAATAATAATAATAATAATAATAATAATAATAATAATAATAATAATAATAATAATAATAATACATTAAATGCAGTTCATATATAAACTATTAATTGATTTTATTTACAGAAATGGTACTATATCCTTACATAGCATTATCGAGATATGAGATGATTTATATTGTTATATGAGATTTTTGTCATATCGCCCAGCTCTAACAGACAGACAGACAGACAGACAGATAAAATCTAGACCGAATTCTGGCTACAGATTATGTCCATCCCTCAACACAATTCTGTTTTTGCTAACACTGTATTCTATGTTCTTGAATAGAAAACAATAAGGAAAGAAAAGAAAAATAAATAAAAGGGAAAGAAAAGTAAAAGAAAAGAAAAGAAAAAAATTAGGGGGGGAAACAGAAGACAAAAAAAGAAGAAAATGTTTTCATTTCTCACCAACTGTGTCTGGAAGACCACAAACCACTTCACTGTCATCCTGGTCTTCACTTCTCTTTCCACCGGAATAAAGGAAGTTCCTGTCAAACAGAGTAACCTTTATACTTAAATTTGTGAAAACTTCATACTAAAATCAAACTCGTATTCTGTAACTCTCCTCATACCGTGTAGTGGCTGTGTTGTATGTCCCGTTGAGGTGCTGAGACGCAGAGTCCGCTGCATCTCCACTCAACAGACCGTCACAGTCGCCCTCATCGGCCGCGCGCTTCCTCCGCGAGTCATAGAGAGCCAGAGACAACTGGACCTGAAAACAGTCAACAAATGCGCTACACCAGACAACCACAACCAATATGCAAGTAATATGTAAAATACGCTAGTACTATACGACGACTATAGTACTATAACTTACCTGGGCGTCAAACATTTGACGGTACACTTTACCACTGGGAAGCACACGGGTGTCTGCCATTGTTACAACAGAATATCTGGTTAACCAGAAAGAACCTATACACAAGTAAATGCGAAGTTACGGAATTAGTTCGTCAATTACAAGAGTTTAAATAACATTATAGTGTCATTTATTGTTACCCGTTCTCTCAAGGGTGTGTGGTGATAGCGTTTTCTTGTTGCTATGGCAACCACGCAGCTGACGCAAAAGAAGTCCCAACAAATGGTGAGCTAAGACAAAGTCCTCTTATGTATGTCTTTGGCTAATGTTCTTTAACTAAACTCTTTAAAAGTAATTTGGTTATATTACCCATTACATTTCTTAGACATTTCAACCACACATTGTGTAGAATGCAGTGATAACAAAAACAAAGGGTGAAACAGCTATATTAAAGGTGAAACATATTATTGTATTTATTTTTTATTTTTTACAGAGTCAACATAATTTAACACAAATGTTAACAAAATCACTTAAACATAGTTTCATATATTATTATCCATGAGACTAATATGACAGTTGGTCAAAATAAAATTAAAAAAGCCATTTTCAGATGTGTTTATTCATTTTCAGATCATTTTCATTTTTTGGAAGCAATGTTAGGCTCGATTCAGATTCGGACCATTATAGAATACCACTATTAACATTTTAATCTAACACAGTAAATACAGCAGAACAATAATGGATTGTCATTAAATAACTGTTTTCAGAGAAGGTCACATTTCTCCTGCTTGTCCGAAGCTGTATGTCACATCCCATCTGTATCACTCCCAGTAGTGTTGTCCAAGAGGCCTTGCATATTGTCTTTGTCTGTGAATCTTTTGGTTCTTAAAGCACGTTTCCTGTCCAAGACCACATTAGGAGAATTGCTTAAGAGCAAATCTTTCAGTTTAATTAAGATCAGAAACAGAAATATTTAGTTATCTCAGTAGCTCTGTTTGCGTATAAAGTCAATGTTAAAATTGTAAGTGGTTATGAAAGTTTAACAAAACCAACCTCCTGTAATGGAAGTTGCACTTTTTATTATTTCTGCAGTTATCTGAGATGTCCTCACCAGAAACCCTCCTCTCAGAAAACAGGCATGACTGCAAGCAAAAAAACAAAAAAAAAACAACATCAAAACCAAGCTAATGTCATTGTGCGCATAAATATCCACAACAGAGATACATACATTGAACTCGCCGGATGTCTGGCTCTGTGACTCTTCACTCATATCTGTGTAAGAAAAAGGCAACAATGCTTAAATTATTATTATTTTTTGAGCATAAGATCTGATCTGTTTGAGCATAAGACTGTTACCCTTTTCACCCCTTTCCCTGGACTCCTCCTCGCTACTTTTCAGCTGTGGATAAAATGTAAGTAACCCTGTTGATGACTAAAAAGAATACATTGTAGAGGACAATTTTAACACAGAAATATCTGTGGTGAAATTTGAAAAGGTGCACTGTAAAAAATATCTGTAAATGAGCAGTTTTCCATATTTTGTGATTCATGTTTTTATTTCCCCCCATTTGTTTATGCTTTTGAATTGCATTATGGGACCTTGATCTTTCTTCCAACAACTTTTAACATTGAAAAGTTTGAGAAAAGTGACTTTTATGAACATTTTTAATAGTTTAAAGTGATATATTGTCTGGGTTGGTGTTGTATATTACGGTACAAAAACCATGTATTAAACTGCCAGCACATTTTCTGTTATTTTACAAATATTTTTTCATATATATTATGTATTATATTATTTAAAACTACTAAAATGTCAATAAAAGTCACTTTGATAAACTATAGTTGAATTTTCAACATCAAAAGTTGACAGAGCAGAGATCAAGGTCCCATAATGCAAATCACATGCGTAAATAAACAGAAAACACTTGTGAAAGAGAAATTACAGAAACTGTTAATTAACAGATATTTTTTTCAGTGTGTTAGCATTAAAATCTTTTTTGTTACAAAGATAGTTGAAATTACCTCAAATGAACTCAGCAAGGAGCTCTCTCCTGAGTTCTGAGGATTAAAAAAAAATCGTAATCAACATACCATTCATTATAAACTGGTGGCCAAACTTTGGGTAATGTGGTTTCTGTACATCAGAGTAACACAACTGGAAGAAAAACTAATGATTCATCTGTTCCATTTAAACATATAATGCTCTTCTAAAAGTATGGGGTGCCTCAAGGGTCAGTTCTAGGCCCTTTGCTGTTTACAATCTACATGCTACCCCTGGGAGACATTATTAGAAGACATGGGATCAGCTTCCACTGCTATGCAGATGATACCCAATTATATATTTCAACAAAACCTGATGAGACATCTGAACTGTCTAAACTAACTGAATGTATTAAAGATATTAAAGACTGGATGACCAATAATTTTCTTCTCTTAAACTCAGACAAAACAGAATTATTACTTATTGGGCCTAAATCCTGTACACAGCAGATCTCACAACTTGATCTGCAATCAGAGGGATACAAAGTTAGCATTAGCTCTTCTGTAAAAGATCTGGGCGTTATATTAGACAGCAATTTATCTTTTGAAAATCATATCTCCCATGTCACAAAAACCGCCTTCTTTCATCTGAGAAATATCGCTAAGTTACGAAATATGCTATCCATCTCAGATGCAGAAAAGCTAGTTCACGCTTTTATGACCTCTAGGCTGGATTACTGTAATGCTCTGTTCGCTGGTTGCCCAGCATCTTCTATTAATAAACTTCAGCTAGCACAAAATGCAGCTGCCAGAGTTCTTACCAGGTCTAGAAAATATGATCATATCACCCCAATTTTATCCTCCTTACACTGGCTGCCTGTTAAGTTCCGTATTGATTACAAAATATTGCTTCTTACCTATAAAGCTTTAAATAATCTAGCTCCTGTTTATCTAACTAACCTTCTGTCTCGCTACAATCCAACCCACTCTTTAAGATCTCAAAACGCAGGGCTTCTGGTAGTACCCAGAATAGAAAAGTCGAGTAAAGGAGGTCGAGCCTTCTCATTTATGGCTCCTAAACTCTGGAATAGCCTTCCTGATAATGTCCGAGGCTCAGACACACTCTCTCAATTTAAAACTAGATTAAAGACTTATCTTTTTAGTAAAGCATACACTCAATGCGTCGCATAATGGTATGATGTATTAGTGTACTCCTGTCTTAATACACCAGCCATTGTGTTAGAAACTCTCATATGCTTTACATATTTGTTATATAACTGCTATTTTCATAGCATAGCATTTTTTATAACAATCCATTTTCTTTCTGGTTTAAATACACTATGAACAGCAGCTACACTAAATATTTTATTTATTTTCTATTTCCACCTGGGGATACTCATCCCGAGGTCCCTACAGATTTGCAGCGCCATCGATGCGATCCTAGACCTGTGAAGAGATGATCCGAAGGTATCCTGGACCAGGCCATATCCCGAGCTGATACCGTGGTAGCCATGGAGGAATGGAGTGCATGAGACTAATTCCTGAAAGGCTACTGTGACGAACAAGTCTACGCTTGATCCTGTGGGCCAGCCTAACTTCCCGCTGGTGCCCTACCCTCACCTGCAGCTTCCACGATGGATGTCCAGCTTCTCCAGCCCCGGCGCCTAGACTGCAGCTCCACATAGGAAGTTTGGCCAGAAGAATAATGATCGTGCCTAACATAGCCTGGTTTCTCTCGAGGTTTTTTTTCCTTCACTTCGTCAATTGGTGAAGTTTTTTTCCTCGCCATTGTTGCCACTGGCCTGCTCAGATTGGGACTTGTGGAGCTGCGCTTCGGTGGATTTGCTCTTCAGTATTGAACTTTTAGCAGTGAAACTTAAACCACACTGAACTGAACTAAACTTTGAAATCTGGACTTTACTAGAACTTGTTAGGCTGCTTTGACACAATCTACATTGTAAAAAGCGCTATATAAATAAACTTGAATTTAATTTAATTGAATCTTCCTATGTAACTGAGTGAGTGGTGGTTTTAAAGCATACATACCTCTCGAATGGGGCCCTTCTGTTTGCGAAGTGTAGCTTGAAGAGCAAGAACTTCTCCTTGAGTTCGAAACAACTGGACTTGAAGTTCATCATAGCGTTCCCCCATTTCCCGAATCTGTTTGCGGTACTGGTCTTTGTCTTGGAGATTTTTGGAGTTTTCCAAATGGTACTCCTCTCTTGTACAAATAGCCTATGGGAAGGCCATATTTGTAGTCATAAATGCAACAGAACATATACATTTCATACAACTGGTCTTTCATCATCTAATGCAATACAGTACTGAATTACTATGAATTATGAATTACTAAATAAATAGAGGGCAGCAAGGTGGTGCAGTGGGTAGCACAATCGCCTCACAGCAAGAAGGTCTCGGGTTCGAGCCCCGGCTGGGTCTGTTGGCATTTCTGTGTGGACTTTGCATGTTCTTCCGGTGTTTGCGTGGGTTTCCTCCGGGTGCTCCGGTTTCCCCCACAAGTCCAAAAACATGCGGTATAGGTAAAATGGGTAAGCTAAACTGTCCGTAGTGTATGTGTGTGAATGAGTGTATGGATGTTTCCCAGTGATGGGTTGCAGCTGGAAGGGCATCCGCTGCATAAAACATATGCTGGATAAGTTGGCGGTTCATTCCGCTGTGGTGACCCCAGATTAATAAAGGGACTAAACCGAAAAGAAAAGGAATGAATGAATGAATAAATAAATAGAAGTAGGGATACATCATACAGTATCTGCTGCCATATCAATCCACTTCAGCAGCATGGTGAGGCCATGAAAGGTTTTCGACAAAAAAAAAAAAAAAAGGACATCAGAATTCCAATTTGTAAATGCTTTTTATGCATTAAAAAAATATATATATAATCTAGGATAGATGTTTCCTATAGTTTAATGGTCTAGGGCATGCCTGGTCAATATGACAAACATCCCATATCATAATCTCATATCCTGATAATATCCTGATAATGATACAGCACATTTTCTCTAAATTGTCAATTAATAGTTTATATACTGTCAAGCTCAAAATTATTCATACCCTAGGCAAATTCTGACTTAAAGTTACTTTTATTCATTCCTTTTATTGTGGAAAAAAAAAATTCTCCGCTTTTATTTACATTTGAAGAAAAACTTTAAGTCAGACTTCATTTAGCACTTCATCTCAGACGTTTGATTAAGAATGTAGAAATATAAAATATGTATCAATGAAACACTTTTAAAAACAAATTATTACAGGCCCAACGTGTAATATTGCTAAATAAAATGCTAAATGTAAACATTGTACTTTCAAGCATGTAACTTTTCCAATAGACTTTTTGTTTTGTCAATACAATATATTGTCGTATTGCACAGCCCTAGTTTAGGTTATAAAATAAAATATGTTATGCACCGTATTTGTTTGCCTTTTGTTATATAAACAAGCTTAGAAAAATTAATACACACATTTATATTTACCAGCCGACATTTTGGATATTGGCTTCAAAATATATTTCTATCAGCCAAGAAAAACGTATTGGTGCCATCACTATTTAGAACACAAATAATGTATCTTAAATAATTTAGAACAAGATTTTATCCTGTTATGTAAAGATGAGGGCTTTATACCTTGTCTCTTTCTTTGATCACCTCCTCCAGCTGTTTCAGAATGTCTTCCATTCGGTCTCCATACATCTTAGAGTCCTTCTTCAGCATTAAGCACTTAAGTTCCAACTCATCCTTCTCTTCTCGATACTTCATTTTGAAATCAAATTGTAATCTTCTATTTCAGTATAACTTGCATCACAAAATTAAAGTACAGTAAGAAACAAATATGAAACAATGGCTACCTTATCACGCAGCTTTTCTGCATCATGAAGATCTCTCCTTAGATTGTAGAGATCATTCATCAACTCTTGGTACTGTGCCTGACTTTGTTGTTTGAAATCCTCTAATGTCTGTGAATCAGGCTTTTCGTGCTCAGGAGTTTGGACCTGTGTGAATGAATTGTGCGTAGCAGTCATTGTTATTCATATTCTGAGTGTAGTCTGTAATAAGGAAGCCTGATTTACCTTGGAAGCGCTTTCGAGCTCTTGTATGCGAGCTTTAAGGAGGTCATTTTGTCTCTGCATCTTCCAGATCATCTCTGGACTTGGCCTTTGCTCCATGGCATTTTTCAAGTTTACTGTCTTTTTCCGTTGGATCTTTGAATCACTTTCTGCATTCATTAAGCTGTGTTTTAATTTCTCGATCTTTTAGCAAGGCCCGAGGAGAGAGGAAAGCATGCAAAGATAAAATTAAGATAATAAACAATAATAAATACATAAATACAAAATTACAAATACATAAAACACAAATAATCAAATTTAATACTTTAGCAAATTTGTATATCATCAAACTAAAAATTCATGTAAATCAACATAGACTGCAACAAAGATTTGTTTAGTCTGCTAAATTCTAAACTGCACTACTAAATATGTCATCATTACAACAATTTATTACAGTTACAATCGTAAACCATATGTAAATTATAGGCTGCATGGTGGCGCAGTGGGTAGCACGATCGCCTCACAGCAAGAAGGTCACTGGTTCGAGCCTCGGCTGGATCAGTTGGCATTTCTGTGTGGAGTTTGCATGTTCTCCCCGTGTTGGCGTGGGTTTCCTCCGGTTGCTCCGGTTTCCCCCACAAGTCCAAAGACATGCGGTACAGGTGAATTGGGTAGGCTAAATTGTCCGTAGTGTATGTGTGTCAATGAGTGTGTGTGGATGTTTCCCAGTGATGGGTTGCAGCTGGAAGGGCATCCGCTGAGTAAAACATATGCTGGATAAGTTGGCGGTTCATTCCGCTGTGGCGACCCCAGATTAATAAAGGGACTATGCCGAAAAGAAAATGAATAAATGAATGAATGAATGTAAATTATAAAATGTAAATTATGTAAATTATAATGTGTTTAAATGTTGTGATGAACTATGTCCCGGCCCGAGTTGATTGATCACCTCAAGCTGGAGGTCTCTGTTAGACATGAGTGCGCAGTTCTTCTCTTCGCTCAGTCGGGTCAGATCGTGCATCAGTCTGTAATTCTCATCTCTCAGTGTCCGAGCCTCCTCACACATGCGCTCGCGCTCTTCTCGGATGCGGTGCACACGCTCCTGCTGTTTGTGCAACTCATTTTCACACAGCTGCAGCTGGCGGATTGTTTCGTGCTGCTCCTTTACCTGTGCAGATGCTTCCAGTCGAGCACTCCGCTCATCCTGTGCCAGCTTCTGCAGACGAGACACCTCGCTCATGAGGAACTGAGTGAGGCCGCATTCACCAGCAGTGTCTGTGTGGATAGAAAGAGAGATCTTTATAGACACATGACATACGATACACAGGTGAGTGGGTTTGACAAACCACCTGTAGAAACACTCTTCTCTCTATAAAAAAAAAAACTGTCGCTTACTCTAGCACTTAATTCCATGAAAATTAAAATAAAGATTTTTAGATGTTAGTATCAGTATTAATAGTTTTTAGGATATCTATAAGCTTGTGTGCTCCAAAACAGTGACACAATTCATGTTTAGAAGATGCTCAGCATAATTAAGTACACCCCATTTTGAAAATGAATAATTTTATTTGGGATCATTGTCTTGTTGCATGACCCAATTTTGGCTAAGTTTTAGCTGTCAGATGGCCATTGTGTTAACACACACCTGAAGGCTCCAAAGTGCAAAAACACCTCTGCTGATTATCAATTAAGGCACATATACAGTATATATACAATGTAACGGCTAGCTTAATTAGATTAACAAGGCAAGTTAGGTTAATTAGGCAAGTCAAGTTTTTTTTCTGTAGACAATTGGGGGCTAATAATATTGAGCTTAAAATGAGTTTTAAAAAATGTAAAACTGCTTTTATGCTTGCCAAAATAAAAGAAAAAAGTGTCTCTGGAGTAAAAAAATATTAAAGGAAATACTGTGAAAAATGTCTTGCTCTGTCATTTAGTAAATATATTTGAAAAAGACAAATATTTGGAAATGACACAGGCTTCTCCCAAAAGATAAGAGGACAATTGACAAAAGTCATCATTGTGAGAAAAAAAATGCTCAGCTTTTATTTACATTTGATCAATAAGTGGCATGTCCACTTTCACTCAATATCCTTTGCCTTAGTTCCTGAATTATCAGGCCATTGTTGCCACGGCGGAATGAACCGTCAATTCATCTTTTTCACACTCATGCACTACTGCAAATTTTTTCTTTTCTTGACATAATACATAAAAAAAAAAGTTTCTAAACTGAAAATGTAAAACTTACCAATAAGTACAGAGAACACCCTTGCAGGCTCTTTACCAGTGATTTTGCGGTACACATCTGGGTAGTCTAACTCCAAGCTCTCTAGAAAAGCCTCGTATCCTTTGAGCCCAGTTCTTTGTAATATGTCCAGCAGCACCCCTTAAACACAAGTAGAAACTTAATTCTTGAACTCTGTATATCTACCAGGTGCCATAAAAAATATGCTTAGGAATAAAACAAAGAGATTAAGTTATACAATAATCACCAACTTTCAACAGCTGGATGCATGTATATTTGGCATCTTAATAGTCATAACTTAAGATTTTCTTCAGAAATCTTACCAACTTTGCGGCGTCTGATAACCAGACTTGGATCATTGTAGATCTGCTCCTCATCCTCGCTGCTTAGCACCTTGCATTGTCTCAGATAAGGTGTTATCCTTGAGGGCTCAATGATCTTGATGAGAAGCATTCGGTAGTCCTCCAGCCGTGCCCAACATTCATCATCTTCCTCCACCTCAAAAACCCCTGGGCCATCAGACATGGCTGTTGGCTTGTTAGGAGTTATATGATAGCAAGTTAAGCCTAAACAGACATTACACATTCAGCTTATCTGTAAAAAGGAAATGAAGTTCACAAAGTGTTGCGTGACACAAGTTCCCTTTTTCCATCAGAGCAGTTCTTTTAATTTTCCTGTATTTCACAATATATCACACTTACTGTGGTATATGGGTGGTGCAATATGATTAGTCTTTCTGAGGAAACTCAGTGGCTTTTGTGAAACATCCAGCTCCATCTAAAATACAGTCGTGGCCAAAGGTTTTGAGAATTACATAAATATTGGAAATTGGAAAAGTTGATGGTTAAGTTTTTTAATAGCAATTTGCATATACTTCAGAATGTTATGAAGAGTGATCAGATGAATTGCATAGTCCTTCTTTGCAATGAAAATGAACTTAATCCTGAAAAAAACTTTCCACTGCATTTCATTGCTGTCATTAAAGGACCTGCTGTGATCATTTCAGTAATCGTCTTGTTAACTCAGGTGAGAATGTTGACGAGTACAAGGCTGGAGATCATTATGTCAGGCTGATTGGGTTAGAATGGCAGACTTGACATGTTAAAAGGAGGGTGATGCTTGAAATCATTGTTCTTACATTGTTAACCATGGTGACCTGCAAAGAAACGCATACAGCCATCATTGCATGGCATAAAAATGGCTTCACAGGCAAGGGTATTGTGTCTACTAAGATTGCACCTAAATCAACAATTTATAGGATCATCAATAACTTCAAGGAAAGAGATTAAAATCTTTATTAAGAAGGCCTCAGGGGATCCAAGAAAGTCCAGCAAATGCCAGGATCGTCTCCTAGCTGCGGGATCGGAGTGCCACCAGTGCAGAGCTTGCTCAGGAATGGCAGCAGGCAGGTGTGAGCGCATCTGCACGCACAGCAAGGCGAAGACTTTTGGAAGATTGCTTGGTGTCAAGAAGGGCAGCAAAGAAGCCACTTCTCTCCAAAAAAAAAAAACCTCAGGGACAGATTGATCTTCTGCAAAAAGTATGGCGAATGGACTGCTGAGGACTGGGGCAAAGTCATATTCTCAGATGAACCCCTTTCAGATTGTTTGGGGCATCTGGAAAAAGGTTTGTCCGGAGAAGAAAAGGTGAGTGCTACCATTAGTCCTGTGTCATGCCAACAGTAAAGCATCCTGAGACCATTCATGTGTGGGGTTGCTTCTCATCCAAGGAAGTGGGCTCACTCACAATTTTGCCCAAAAACACAACCATGAATAAAGAATGGTACCAAAACACCCTCCAACAGCAACTTCTTCCAACAATCCAACAACAGTTTGGTGAAGAACAATGCATTTTCAAGCACGATAGAGCACCGTGCCATAAGGCAAAAGTGATATCTAAGTGGCTCGGGGACCAAAACATTGAAATTTTGGGTCCATGGCCTGGAAACTCCCAAGATCATAATCCCATTAAGAACTTGTGGTCAATCTACAAGAGGCGGGTGGACAAACAAAAACCCACTAATTCTGACAAACTTCAAGAAGTGATTATGAAAGAATGGGTTTTAGCAGTTTAGCTGCACACTTTGTGAAAACTAATATTTGTGTTATTCTCAAAACTTTTGGCCACGACTGTACAGTACTATACAAAAGTACTGTACTGTACTTTTATTAGGCTGCTGTTATGATGGTGCTTGTTATCTCATGTGATTAACACATATTTCAAAATTTTTTTCTTTGTGTAAAATGTTTTAAAAACCTGAAAATCCCCTAAACTCATCAAATGACACTGAATTTAGCAAAAGATATTATATTTACTTTTCAAAAAAGTCCCAAAAACTTTTTTTCATTCTCTTATGAGTTGCAGAGTTTGCCACAGCAATATCACCCTGCAGCCCAACACTGTTTACTCACTGAAGCTAAGCAGAGATGAGCCTGGTCAGTACCTGGATGAGAGATCACATGAGAAAACTAGGTTGCTGTTTGAAGTGGTGTTAGTAAGGACAGCAGGGGGCGCTCAACCTGCGGTCTGTGTGAGTCCTAAAGCCCCAGTATAGTGAAGGAAACGCTATACTGTCAGTGGGCGCCGTCTTTCGGATGAGATGTTAAACCGAGGTCCTAACTCTCTATGGTCATTATAGGGCCATAAAACCCCCCTCTTTCGGTTCAAGTGTACCTCCGAATTTTTTCAAAAAATGCTTCATGAGCGTGGAGCGCTGCTAGCAGAGGGGAGAGTGGGCGTGGCCGGCAGAGCAGGAGGAGAAAGAGGGGAGTGAACAACTGTTGTCAGTTGGCACAAAAAATGAGACAAACCAAAAGGAGATGCAGGACTTTGTAGTTTGCAAAGTAATAATAAACAGTAATTTAATGCCCTGCTACATATGTTATTCGTAATTTATATACACATAACCACAATTCGTTATATCATTATAAAGATAATCATGTAAACACTATAAATGAGAAGGACTTCTCTCCTCCTCAATCCCCGGGTCTGAATGCAGACACAGTGGATAGGAGTGCAGCAGGTCTCTTTCCCTCTCTATTCCAACCATTCACCCTGCTGGTAATCTGGAGGAAAAAAAAAAAAAAGGGGTTTGGGGGGGGTGGGGGGGGGGTGGGCGAACACTGCAGCACGGATATAGGTGATGTGTCTGAATGGTAACAAAGTCAACTGATAAAAGAAAGTCCGCCATTCTCCAATTCTCGTATAGCTATCTCAACAAAAGGCTTGTTGCAAACCAACAGCTTTGCTCTATCGGCCCCGACAGCATCAAGGGGAAAAACATGCAACAAACCCTGTGAATCATGAAAACAAACACATAACGTTACGACCCTTCATGAACGACTAAATACTGCTTGCCGTGCGCGGACGAGGTCTCACCCAGTCATTAGGTCTCACAACTTGGCAGGTCTGCTTTGCCTTCGGAAAGCACGTGCTCTCATGAATAATTAAGAAGCAGGGTCTTCTCATAGAATAAGAAAAATCCTCTATGAATAATAATGAGAAACTGACACATCATTACTCCACTAGCAGATTCACGCTACGTCACCGATTTTGATTTTTGAAATGATCCAGTTTTCCCCACAATTAAAGCTGACAGGTGCTAACGTTGTCTTAACTGATGCTCAACACACACAAATCTGTTAAATTTTTTTTTGTGTCTTGAACCTTTAAAAATGTTCTCGTAAAGAGTAGGGGTTTAGCCCCGGTGTCCTGGCCAAATTCCCTCCATCGGCCCTTGCCCATCATGGCCTCCCAATCATCCCCATCCACCGAATTGGCTGTATCACTGTCTCTCCACTCCACCAACAGCTGGTGTGTGGTGAGTGCACTGGCGTCGTTGTCCTGTGGCTGCTTTCACATCATCCAAGTAGATGCTGCACACTGGTGGTGGTGTGGAGAGTTTATTCATGCATTACAAAGACGACCATTTTATAACTCTAGAGAACAATTTATTCAAAAACAATCACAATAGTATAAGAATAATTTAACAATAGTTCGGTGCAAAACTCTTTTTTTTCCACCCTAACAAAGTTATCAAGAGGCATACTAGGTGTTTAACAAAACATTAAAAAATTAGTTCAATGAACAAATAATACCTGGCTGGTCCCTTAAACTCCAAAAATTGCAGTTCTGTTTAACAAAAGCTTAAACTGTATAGACTTTGAAGCTATTAACACTCTATTCTCAGAAATTCTGAACAAGAGAAACATGTAGTATAACTTTATTTTATTTAACTTTTAATTCGTTGATTCCGTTGCCTTTTTGGACCAATTCCTGAGAACTGTTTTGCTGATGCTTCGTTTTCATTCATGTTAAGCTCAGTCCTCTGAAAAACAACAAAAATATATAAGCACAAAACCAAAACAGCTGACAATATTATGCTTGAATGTGAAGCGCAACTTACTGCAGTTGGTGGCTGAATTCTTTCATTTGTCTGAAGATCTAAGTCGTCCTCTTCATCGTCCTCAGTGGGTAACTGAGGTTCCTTAGAGGGGTTTATGGTGGCCAGAAGGGCTGGTAAGGTAAAGCACGACAAAAAACGAGCCTTACAAAGAAGGTACGCCGGATTTGAGGCAAACCTTTCAGCAACCACTTTGCGAATGGCTTCCACTTCAACTTCTTCATTGCTGTCATCCTGATACTGAACTGGCAGGACTTTCTTTGCAGCTAAAAGCAGAGGTTGTTTGGCTCGGAGCAAGTCAGTCATTGTTTTGATGGTGGCAGCAGATGGTGGAAGGTAAGGTAAGGATGTATCTAGATGAGGTAGCGGGACTCCACCTTTCCCATCCATCCAGTCATCTACTTCAGATGACTTCTCAGGGAATATCAAGTGAGGATCAAAGTTCACACCAGCAGCAGGAAGATCATGAAGAGGAATCTGTGGTTCAACTAATGTTATGATTTGAGATACTACTGATGGAGCTCTAATCTGAGGCGATGAAGTTACTTTCCGAGATCGAGGAGCTACAACAGGTAATGGACCCAGAGGTTTGATAGGTCTGTACTTTGTTTTCTGAGTGCTGACAGTTGGCAGTTGACTAGAGCTCACATTTACACCACAAAGCGTTGCTGCTACAACTTTATTATTGGGATTAAATATGACTGGTCCACTAGCCAAAGTTGGTGGAGTCGAGGGAACTGGTAGAATATTGAAAACTGCAGGAGATATCCTGTGACCGGTGGACGGAGATGACTGAAATTGCTTTACAATGCTTTCGTCAGAGGAGGAATCTGATGAGTTCTTTGCTGCTTTAGTGCGTGTAGCTTTGTGGACCACATTGATGGGTATTTGGGGTACAATCTGAACGCTCTGTTGCACACTCATATTCTGTGCTAATGGAAAAGAAGTAGGGGTTAGGGCATCTCTGGAGACTCTGGGGCTAATGTTTAAAGTGGAGGAAACATTAAGGTTATCTCTGGAAACATTTGAGACTGAAGAATGTACAAAGAGAGGATTGGTAGAGGAATGCACAACCACAGGGGCAGACTGGTTTAGATTGCCCGACCTGCATGGTTGAGGACTTTTGTTTGCAAGGGACTTGTCTGGCATGTTCATTATCTGGTTGGTTGAGATATTAGCAGTAGGACCAGTTACTTGTACCAACCTGGTGGGGCTCAGAATCTTGATTACTGGCGGCGTCTGCAATGTAACTGTTGGGAAAATAACATTTTTATGGCCCTGGTTTTGTTTCAGAGGCTCTTTTATGCTACTTTTTACTTTAGATTGCTCCATTATGGCTTGAGCTTTCTTAGTAGGTTTATGGACACGTTTTGAAGACTTGACACTGTTTGAGTCCTTCATACTTGGCGTTTTGGAGACCACAATGGGTTGTGCTGGTGTTATCTGTTGCATTAGCGGTAGAGGAATGTGTGATATAGCTTTTGATGATTGCTGTGGTAGTAGCAGTCCTTTAAACACTAAACTCTGCACTGCCCCCTTCATGTTTGGCTGTGTAATGACAAGATTGTTAGGATAAATCAAAGTTGGTGTTGTCATTTGCCTGACTGGCAGGAGTTGAGGAGGTTGTTGAGAAGGTGGTAGAGAAGGTGGTTGAGAAGGTGGTTGAGAAGGTGGTTGAGAAGGTGGT
>CAIGQW010052735.1:1981468-1991743 GCA_903798125.1 Danio choprae | reverse complement strand
TATATATATATATATATATATATATACATACAATTTAGAATAATTACTAATTGCTTAATATATTTTACAGGTCAACGATAAGCATGTTGCTTAATTTTTACATGTAAATATCTGTTTTGCCAATTTACATTTAAACAGTAATTTGTATATTATTATTCAGCAAAAAAATTCATTTTGCTTGAATTTAATGCATTACTTTGACACATTTTTATTTATACAGACAGAAATCTCATCTTTTCATCTCAAATTTTGCATCCATTTAATTGATTAAGATTAGACAATTTATTATAAGATATTAATAAGTTTAGCATATATCGTATATAAATTTAACAATTACAATATTAATTGTTGGATTCACAAATAATAACAGGACCACAAGATTAAAATAAAGATCTTTATTGGGTCAATAAAGAGAACAGCATCATAAATATAAGGCACTTAATCAAGTGTTGATTAGTTAAATCTTTTAAAATTAACAAAGATTTTACTTAAAATGGCAGAAAAAAAAAATGTGTTAACATACATCAAACTATACTCAAGAAATTCTTCCAAATAATGTAAGACAGTGTAATAGAATAGAAAGGATTAACTTCACTCACTGTTTAAACAAAAGTGCAAAAAGTTTTTGAAATTTTTTTTATCATAAATCTTAGAATTCAAGGCACTAATCGGCATACTGAAGTATCTGTGTGATTAAGCTCATAATATAGAGCTTAGTTTGGTCATAATGTCATAAAACCTAAACATGATATCAATGAAGATGAATGAAACAAACAATGGCATAGCATTCTATAGTGTAAAGAACATGATGTTTACATGTTAGGGACACTTTTCATATCAATCATGAATCTCTGTGATCTTGTCAATGGATGACAATAACTGAGACACTAAACAGAGAGTCTCTCTTCCAGTCAGCAGCTGCCTGTAAACACACACAACGCATTCAGTGAAATAATGTATCAGTTTTACTCATTAGCATCTGTGATGAAACTCTGAAATGATTATAATGTCATAGTTAACCATACTTGATAGAAATCTCTGCATCTTGAGCCGCTTTGTTAAGGTATTCAGAGGCCACTTGAGCATTGTGTCTCATTGTGGCTAAGGCTGTCGTTTCTCCAAGTCTGAGCCTTTCATTTTCACTTTTATAGTCTTCAAGCTGGCCCTGAGAAGAAAACTTTTAAATCAATGGCAGAATTTTGCACAATATCTAAAAAATAAAAAAAGTTAAAAGATCATTTCGATCACAAATGCACACACAATTTACAAACATAAACAGCAGTGGCATTAAGGTTCGCCATTCCTTTATGGTTGCACGTAAGGGAATGTATTTTGCAATACAGAAGCACTGATTTTTTAGAGAATGTTCAATACTTTAGATATTAGACAAATATTGAAGCTAGAACAACATTAAAGTGCAGTAAACTCTAGACAGTGTGCTTATATTATGACAATACATGAAAAAACCTACTTTTTATAGTATTCATAGTACTAAAAAATAAACTTACAGAACAGAAACCTTGTTTTAAAGTTACAAAACACTTACACAACAAAAGAGAATGGATAGCAACATACACTCACCGGCCACTTTATTAGGTACAACCGTCTAACTGCTCGTTCTAACCAGCCAATCACATTGCAGCAACTCTATGCATATAGGCATGTTGACATGGTCAAAATGATCTGCGGCAGTTCAAACTGAGCATCACAATGGGGAAGAAAAGTGATTTAAGTAACTTTGAACGTGGCATGGTTGTTGGTGCCAGATGGGCTGGTCTGAGTGTTTCAGAAACTGCTGATCTACTGGGATTTTCACGCATGACTATCTCTATGTTTACAGAGAATGGTCCAAAAAAGAGAAAATGGATGGTAGGGTCGGAATTTGGTATCAACAACATGAAAGCATGGATCTAACCTGCCTTGTATCAATGATTTAGGCTGGTGGTGGTGGTGTAATGGTGTGGGGGATATTTTCTTGGCACACTTTGGGCCTATTAGTACCAATTGAGCATTGAGTCAATGCCACAGCCTACTTGAGTATTGTTGCTGACCATGTCCATCCCTTTATGACCAAAGTGTACCCATCTTCTGATGGCTACTTCCAGCAGGATAACGCGCCATGTCATATAGCGTGAATCATCTTAGACTGGTTTTTTTGAACATGACAATGAGTTCACTGTACTCAAATGGCCTCCACAGTTACCAGATCTCAATCCAATAGAGCACCTTTGGGATGTGGTGGAACGGAAGAGTTGCATCATGGATGTGCAGCCGACAAATTTGCAGCAACTGTGTGATGCTATCATGTCAATATTGACCAAAATCTCTGAAAAATATTTGCAGTACCTTGTTGAATCTATGCCAGGAAGGATTAAGGCAGTTCTGAAGGCAAAAGGGGGTCCAACCTGGTACTAGTAAGGTGTACCTAATAAAGTGGCCGGTGAGTGTATATTCATTTGCTCTAGTGCATATGGAAAAAAAAAAATCAAACCTGGAGTTTTAGCATCTCTTGTTTCAATTTTGAAATATTATTTTCAGCCTTTACTGCCCGCTTCTGTATTGGATAAAGCAGAATTAATTTCTTGAATGCACTTAAAAAACATTTAATACAAACAAAATAAGGTAACACTTTACAATAAGGTCGTACTAGTTAATGTCAGTTAATGCATTTACTAATGTGAACAAACAATGAACAATACAATTATTACAGTATTTGTTCATGTTAGTTAACGTTAGTTAATGAAAACAGTTGTTCATAGTTTGTTACCTCACGTTGCATTAACTAATGTTAACAAGCATGAATTTGGATTTTAATAATGCATTAGTAAATGTTGAACTACGATTAATTAATGATGTGCAAGTACTGCTCATACTTAGTTCATTTTAGTAAATACATGAACTAATGAAGCCTTATTGCAAAGAGTGACCCAATATGAAATGAATAAAACATACGAATAAACATTCATTATAAACACTAGTACAATACCGTCATTAGCTGAAGGTTTTGTTCTACCGACTGCACCATTGCTTCCAAATCCTTAGCCTCTTTCTCCTCCTGTAACTTCTTATTGTGCATCTCATCTGTGAGCTGTTTGATTCTATTTAAATTAGATAGATTGTGCATTAGAATTCATATAGAAAAAAAAGAAAATATTCATCTTTAACTACACAACAGCAATACACTAATCAGGGCTCAACAATAAGAACTTCCTGATAGCCCGGGGCCAGCGTGTGAGATGCTTTGGACAGTAGACAGGATCGTTACTGGCACGATTTGGCCAGTGCTGTCTTGTCACTAAAGTTTAGTTTGCCTGTGACTATTTGTCAATTGCGTGCAGATACAGTCTTAGAATCAAGAAACAGTTTGTGCTTTTAAGCCTTAAAATGCTACCTTCTCTGTGATGATATAAACACCATGTTGCTTTTTTGTTTTCTCTTATCTGATTGGATGTTGTAGGCACATTGTTTTTTTCTGTAAACTGGTAACAACCAGTACAGCGAAGACAGGATTATGAGGCTAAATGAAAACGTGTTTATATCGTCTTGGAAGCAGATATTTACATGAGTACAACACAACAAAAAAATGAAGTGATGTTTGGCGTCGGTTTGGCAGGTCAGCCACCTTTTGTTAAATAATTTAGAACTGCAATAAAATACCTGCACATTTTCCGTACTTCTCTTTTTGTTTGCATAACACTTCGAATTTTGCTCATTATACATTTATTAACATTTAAATTCTAGGTTCACAGACATTATTTTTGACACATTATTTAAAATATGTGGCTTTTTTTTTGGGTCGGGCCAATGAAAATTTTGGCAGGGCAAGTAAAAATCTGAACCACTGGCCCGATTGGGGAGCGACAGAGGACCAAGGCGTAGCTAGAGGGAAGGAGGAGCTCAACACAGCCGGTAGGATGGTGCGACAAGGTACAGCCGGAGGAGTTGAGTCCAGAGGCGAAGGAAGGGCAATGACTGACCAAGGTGGAGCCGGAGGGATGAGGGAGCCTGGCGGAGCTGGTCTTGCGGATCTCATCCAGGACTCCCCTTTTCGGCGGTGTTGCCGGCTCACACACCTGGTCAGACCGGGAATCGAGCTCCTCCATCTTGGCGCAACTCCGCTCTGTCGCTCTAGGTGGCGATGGCTCGTGCTCCGGGGGTGGCTCTCCGTCTGCGGTGGGCTCTGGCAAGCGCTCCCTGCAGATGGGTGATGATGCTTGGCTGGTCACTGGGTCGGGAGTGGCACTGACGAGGTCTTCCTCCATGAAGGCGGTGAATGGCGATTTTATTCTCGCCAGTGTCCACTCCACAAATGCGGCTGTATTGCCCTGAGGACTATTTTCGGACGATTGTGCTCTGCGAGAGATGATCTGAGTTGAGCTGTTCACATTAGCTAAACTATAGTCCTCAGGGCTGCTCTCCCCCTGCTCCAGCAGGAGGTGAAGGATCTTGGGAAGGTGGATGGGGTCCAACGAAACACGGGGGTGACAAAAGAAAACACTGAGGGGCAAAAAGACTATAAAAAGAAAAACGGGGGAAAACACGCCGCTACTTTTTGGTCCGGTATTCTGTAACAACTCGCTGATAGACATGATGAGACAGGTACACGAGATTTAACAAAAGACGGATTTATTGACAAACACTTACTGGATACAAACTGGATCGACAGGACACGCAGACGGGGCATCATCGTTGACACAATACAATACCGGACAACGAAGGACACAGACGGAAGGGTATAAATACAAGAGGAGATGATACATAGATGAGACACAAGGATGAACACAGGTGGGATAAATTAACACTGACGATGGCGGGAAAGACAGGACAAAGGGATCACATGACGATAAAAAGCACATGACATGACAGAACACTGACAACAACATTATAGCTTACCTTCTGGAGTCAGTTTCCGACATTCTAACTAGTTCTTTGACTTGCTTTCTGAGAAGAGAATTTTCTTCTCTGAGCTGAAGCACAATACAAACACATCAAGAAAAAAAAAACGTAGTGAGAGAGAGAGTTATTTTGAAATGCAGAACTGATTATAATATTTAAAAAAAACCTAACAAACAGCTGGTTAATGTACTGTATATGAGTCAAATATGAAAAGAGGTTTTCATGCAATAAAAACAACAACTTATATTATTGATTTTTCCAATGGACCCTTTTTACAAGACTGTTATGAAGCGCTTAACGGTCAGCATCTTAAATCCTTGTAAGTTTTTAATATTTAGATTTTTATAAAAACGTATGATCATTTATATGCATTTATCCATCCATACACTCTCATTCACACTCATACACTACGGATAATTTAGCTTACCCAATTCACCTATAGCGCATGTCTTTGGACTTGTGGGGGAAACCGGAACACCCGGAGGAAACCCACGCCAACACGGGGAGAACATGCAAACTCCACACAGAAATGCAAACTGACCCAGCCGAGGCTCGAACCAGCGACCTTCTTGCTGTGAAGCGACAGCGCTAACCACTGTGCCACCCCCTTACACTGATTGATGATGACCATAATTTGACCCATGTTTTGAAATTTTATTAGGGCTAGGCGATATAGAAAAAATGCAATCTTGATAATTATTTTACATATTGAACAATAACGATATATATTTAGATATAAGTTGTTAATGCTTCCAGATTTAAAAGAGTACCCCAAGAATGACTGAAGCCACAAAAATTAGAGGGTCCATTAAATGGCATAACATATTTTCAGCTGCCGAAGATTCGATGCATCTCTAATATGATGAAGAGCCTTTATTTGTCACAACACTGTTACATGCAGTGAAATTGGATCCACACATTCACACATTTCAGGGGAAGACAGGTCAGTCGAGATGTAGCATAGAAAAATAGGAAATAAGATACATTGGGGAAAAAAGGAGGTTAAAAAAAGCCCTTTAAGTCTTTAAAGTAGGAAAATAACAACACACTTTTAGATTTCCATTGTTGCACATTTCTGCTGTGTGATTGGCTCTTAGATCAATATAGAAAGTCCAGAGTTTATCATTATTGACATAAACTTAATCGCGATTCGATATATTGTTTATCGGCTCAGCCCTACATTTTATTTTCACAAATGTTATTTGAATAATTAAAGCACATTTGACTTGTATGTAATATGATTTCTATATACAGTTGAAGTCAAAATTATTCGCAGAGAGCAATACATTTTTCACAGTATTTCCTATAATACTTTTTCTTCCAAAGAAAGTCTTTATTTTTAATTTTTTTTAGAATAAAAGCAATTTTTAATTTATTTAAAACCATTTTAAGTTCAATATTATTATCCCCCTTAAGCAATATGTTTTTCATTGTCTTCAGAACAAACAATCATTATACAATAATTTGCCTAATTACTCTAACTTGCCTAATTAACATAGTTAAGCCTTTAAATGTCACTTTAAGCTGAATACTAGCATCTTGAAAAATATCTAGTCAAATATTATGTACTGTCATCATGGCAAAGGTAAAAGATATCAATTATTAGAAATGAGTTATTAAAACTATTATGTTTAGAAATGTGTTGAAAAGAATCTTCTTTCTGTTAAACAGAAATTGGGGGAAAAATTATTCTGGGAGGGGCAATAATTCTAAGTTCAACTGTATATATTAAATTAAGATTTTTTTTATTATTTTATTATTTGATTTGAGACATTTCATCTTTGACCCAAAAACATACCTGCTGGAGACTCTTTGTGCCATTTTCAGCATTGCTCCTCTTATGATGGAAGGAAATATCAATCACTGAAGTCTCTTCATCCCCCTCATAGCTTCCTGTGCTGATTCTGGATAAGTGCTTTTTTGGCAGGAAATCAGACTGACCCAGTTCCCATTCAGCTGCTTCTCTCTCATCACTGCAGAGGGATGACTGCTCAGAGTAAGCACTGATGTCTGACGCCCCACATAGTTCAAAGTCAGGAGAACCTTCAATGGCTGACGGATGGTGACTTTCAATCCATGTCTCCTCGGGTTCACTTTCAGGAGGCTGACAGAGTGCAGAGGGGTCTGTAAAGAAAGGACCCTTGGTAGCAACGTCTACAGAGGTGTTATAGTCCTGCTCATCTAGGCATGCACCACTGTACACCTATGGGGGAAATCAAAAATTTATGAAACCTTATTTTCTTTAAAAAAAAATATACCGTTAATGATATTCTGTGTAATTTTTTCAACTCAATACACAAAAGAATAAGGATATACAATGTGTGATATACAGTATATATATATACACAGTTAAGCTCGAAATTATTCATAGCACTGGCTATTGCTGTTACTTATTGCTGAATAAGTAACTTTAAGTCAGAAATTGCCAGGGGTTTAAAATATTTCAGGCTTGGCAGTGTGAATATATATATATATAGTTATTGTTCTGTATACTAATGCCCATTAATTCACGTACATTACATATTGCAGTGCAGCCCCAAAATACTAATTAATTGTAACTATAAATCTTGATACAAATTTTCCCACTACTCTCCTCCCATTTATCGTTTTGTCCGTTTTTTTCTCCCAAGGAAGTAAACTTTACTCAAAATGTAATAACATTTAGTGTGATCACATACTGTTTATGATCACATACTGATCATGTGTTCATTTATTGTCACTTTTGTAAAAATGAATTTGATGCAGACACCAAAATGGAACATATTGTCTTTGTCCCATTTACATAAATATACAAAATGTAAATATGTCTTTAATGGTTATAAAGGTACAGTATACAGTAGATCAATCATGTAAACTTTGTCTGTATTTACTCAACCCTATGTTGTCCCAAACCTGTAAAACTTTCTGCATCCTGTACAACACAGAAGAAGATATTTTGAAAATTAAAAATAAAGAAGGTTTGAAATATCATAAGGGTGAGAAAATAATACTTAAAATGTAATTATTATTTTTGTGTAGCTTAAGTTTATGCAGGAAGTATATTTAAAAGAAAATAAAAACATAAAAATGGCATGTCTGAGGCTCTTTCTGAAGCACTCCGAAAAACACTTTTTTTATTTAGTAACATTACGCATGCAAATTTTAAGACATAGAGACACAGAACTGAATATTTATACTTTAAAAAACTATTGTCATATATACATTTTGTCAAGACTGCTGAAGAGAAAAAAGAATGCTATTGATTACCTAAACACTTAAAATACACATTCTCCTCACACATTTATATACGCACAACTTAAAATCTCAACTACTATAGGATGAATATTTTCCTCACCTCTTTTTTGTTTCTGATAAACTCCTTGAAAGAAAATGGATTCAGCTCATCTTGCTTTGGCTCATCTGAAAGTAAATTTGTACATGAAAAATAAATATGTCATATCCATAAATAGTCTAAATGAATTATGCACTACTGTGCCTATGGAAAACAGAGAGGCGGCTAGTGCTTTATCACGTTGCATTATAGAAAGAGTGAAATAAAAGCATTGTTACAAGTACCATCTTCAATGATGAGCTTTCTCGACTTGTGTTTGGACATTTTAACTAAATCAACTTGAGCAGACACGTACACTTGCTTATCCCGTAGACTTTAAGTGCTAAATAACACAGATAAACATTATACGGTGTGTAAAAAGAGGCAAACGATGAAGTACTGCGGAAAATAAAAGTATTCCAAGGAAACGGTTTTGTTATTCGTAGTCAATGTCGAATATTTTTTGTCATAAACAACAAATCATTATTGTATTTTAGAAAGCAACATTACAACTGTCATGTCTCTTCTTCGGTTTATGCGAGAAAAACAGTTACAGTAAACATGTTCAGCATCGCCATCTATTGACGTGGAAGAAAAATGTTTACAGGTCTTATAGTCTGATAATTATTCATTTATTCATTCATTTTCCTTCGGCTTAGTTGCTTTATTCATCAGGGGTCGCCACAGCGGAATGAACCGCCAACTTATCCAGCATATGTTTTACACAGCGGATACGCCTCCAGCTACAACCCAGTACTAGGAAACATCCATTTTAGTGTATTTAATTCACCTATAGCGCATGTCTTTGGACTGTGGGGGAAGCCGGAGCAAACATGGGGAAAACATGCAAACTCCACACAGAAATACCAACTGACTTAGCCGGGACTCGAACCAGCAACCTTCTTGCTGTGAGGCGACAGTGCTAACCACTGAGCAACGTGTCACGCATTTAATATATTTTTATTTTCTATGAATGTATTATGGTGTTTTTATTTCTTGTTCTTTTAAACAGATTATAACTTTAAATAGCTAATATGAAAAAAAATCTTTGAAATGTCATGAAGCAAGAATTAAGTATTTGCATATCTGAATTTGAACAAATTCAAAGCTGCATATATTTTCTTATTTTCTTATCGCATATATTTATCTCACAGACTTACAGTTCTAAGGTATTTATTAATTTACAAGACTGCAAATAATATAGGTTAACTTATTATGTACACTTCAGATGAAATTAATAGTCAAGTAAAATAGGCTTTTATTGTCATTTCAACCATACAGTTAGTACAGTCAAACAAAACAACATTCCTCCAGGACCAAGGTACATGCAACATAAGTTTAAAAACATGAATTACTAACTAAAAAACCTAATTAGCTGACTAAGACAAGGCAGATTGATATAAAGTGCATATAAATAAAGAGACAAAAGTGACAATACAATCACATGACACATTTCCATACTTCATGGTGATGAGGTAATGAGTCGACATAATGGGAGGAGAAACAATACACGTTAAACATTCAGTAACCCTATATACAATAGTAGGCCTATATACAATAGGACTACAAACTGTAGGCCTATACAGTAGTTTTAGGACATTGTTTTTATGACTTTTAGGACAATTTTTGCATGAGTTAAAATTAATGCTTTCTTTTTGTTTATCACAATTGTCTGTATCTATTTAAAATAACATTAAAATCAACTATTCTTAGGTTTTATGGAAAATTACTCTATTAGTAAATTATTATTATTATTATTATTATTTTAATCTCTTAACAAAATTACTTTAACTTTAACTTCAGTTTGAAGTAAATGTTTACTTGGTTGAGGATGGGACAACCTGTCACTCACATGAGATTGACCAATAGCAAACCCTAACCACCCCATCACATCCTGATACACAAAAAGTCCTGCATTACAGTTGTTCTTTTGCTGTTTAGCACAAATACACAACAAAGGAGAAAATTTGCTAAATTTAAAGTGTGAAATGTCTGACCTATAGCTTTAATAATTTGTTAAGTCAACGAAATAAAAAATATATAAAATATAAATATATTATATGTGTGTG
>CAIGQW010052735.1:1932002-1976468 GCA_903798125.1 Danio choprae | reverse complement strand
TATGTGTAAATTAAAAAAACAATGTTAAATATGAGGTTATTTCAACTGAGTCAGTTAAAAAAGTAAAATTCTTGTAATATTTTGAATAAGCAAATTGTTTGAACATTTAAAAAAAGTATTCATTAGCCATTCTTCCTTACTCGTACATATAGTACTTAACAGTTAGATAAGAGTATCTATTAAATACACTAGTATTTATTAGATACTGTTTCCCCCTCTCTAACTACTATCTATTATGCTGATAGATCTAATGATAGCACCTATTACTAATACCAATTTTAAAAATTTAGCATTGACCTCTGTGAGGATCTGTCATTGAGATATCAACTCTTCAGTTTTTAATATTATTATGTATCCCATTTTGAATAGTACATACACTTATATATATACAGTAGCCATTCGGTTATAACAGGTAAGCACTTTGTGACTAAAAAGGTACAAATTGTTACTACGAATATATAGCTATGAATGTCTAAAATATACACAGGTAATGTCTAAAATCACATAGCAATATAAAAAGTACTTGTAGCCACAATTGGAATACATAGCCTACTAGTCAAAGCAGAATAATTAATATCTCAATAACAGATCCTTTTTGAAGTCAGTGTGAAAAATGTGCAATCTGTTACTATAACAATAGAATAGTGCTAGTCACTACTGAAACTAGTACTTGGATGTATTTATTATTAATCTTACGAATAACAACTAGTAACGTTATCTATAATAAGAACAGGATTGAATAAATAACAGCATCTAATAAATAGCTAGCATCTATAAGTGATATGTGTTTTTCAATTAGTAGTAGTAGTATCTAATGAACGAGGTGGCTGGCAGTATCTTTTAAAATATGTAAGGAATAATAAACACTGCTGACTAAAGCTTTTATGTTACATTTTAAAACGGCTAGCCGTAAAGATCCAGCGTCAGGTCTCGCTGCTCCCAACTAGTGTTTTGATAGTCTGCAGCACACGACGTGTCTGCGTGTACGCGCACTTTCACCAATCACGTTAAGCATCTGACGCATGCGCACGACTGCACTGTACCGACCGCTGTCTGTCGCTCTCGCATCGCAGGTGTCAACGGAGCAAGCGTCTCTGCAGCGGCGAGTCAGGAAACCTATCTGTCCCGTCGAGAAAAACATCAGTGCTCCGGAGCCGCCGGCACTACATAACGGACGGCCTGACAATGCCCGAATGAGACCGTGAGCTCGCGTCTGTTGCCAGGGCAGGTTTTAGCGGGGAAGAGGGCGGCTTTCCGGGCTGTAGACAGCGGGCTCGCGGAGCGTCTTCAGCGGGGAGCGCTGCGGTCCTGCCGCCGCCGCCACCGCTACAGCTGCCGCTACAATGTTCGTGCAGGAGGAAAAGATCTTCGCAGGCAAAGTCCTGAAGGTCCACGTCTGTACAATGGAGGGAACTGAGTGGTTGGAAGAAGTCACGGAAGACACCACTATAGAGAAACTCAAGGAGAAATGCTTAAAGCATGTAGGTCTGCCATCGGTTAGCTGGCACTGTTAGCCAACCCGGGCAGGACAGGCCCGCTGGATTTTCAGAGTCATTGCCAAGTATTTTTAGTAACTAGCAGACGAGTCGACGGTGCTATTTATAATTTAGCAAGCTTGCCCGTCACCTCCGTCTCTGAGGCAGTACTGTAACTACCACCACTGTCACACTGCTTGACTTACAGTGTACAGCTGACTTGTTGACAACCTTGTTTTGTTATAATATCTCTGTTAAAAAACACGCTATTTTGTTGCTCAATGCACGCTGTCACCTATTCATATAAACTCTGATGATTTAATCAGCACACGTTGTGGTTTAATGTGTGTGTATGAGGTTGTAAGCACTTTTGTAAGAAGGTGGCATTACCACATATACTAAGTCAAGTCTGGTTCTACTTTATCTTCAGTGTGTAATGTGGCTGAAAATTACCTTGGCACTATATTATTGTCAATGTATTAACTTGTTTCCTGAACATACACTGTGCTAACACCACAGTGTTCTTTAAAGACCTTTGGAGTATCATGTAAAAAGCAGGATGCGTTCATTATTTAGTACCATACACTGTATGGCAAAGTACCATGGTAACAAAAGACACAAAATGTACCATGTGCCAGACCCCCTCTAAAGGGTGTGTCAGGATTAACCTGTGTTCATGTTTTGGGTGGACCATGTTGACATGATATCATGGGATTTTTATAAATCTAATGTACACTACGATTCAAACGTTCGGGGTTGGCAAGGTATTATTGAAATATAGTCTCATATGCTAACCAAGGCTGCATTTATTAGATCATACGTAGAGTAATCATAAATGCAGTGAAATTATGTGAACTTTTATGTTTTAAAGTGTAATTTATTCACGTGACAGCAAAGCTGAATCAAAGTATTACTGACAAAGCATTTTAAGAACAAATTACTTACACAAGACTTTACAAAGTAATTTAATTAATAATTTTTTTTATTTATTTATTATTACTATTCTTTTTTTTTGGAAGTCTCCAGAATGCCTTTAAAAAAATCTTTAATACCTGTTTGTATTTTTCTTCTTTTCCAGTATGTCCATGGAAGTCTAGAGGATCCTAAAACCCTTACACATCACAAACTCATTCACGCTGCCACTGAGAGAATTCTCACTGAATCCAAAACAGTCGCTGAGGAAAATCTTAAAGATAAAGGTACAACCTTTGGTTAGACTAGTCCTCTGTTTTGTTTTTTTCATGTACCAAATGAAGATTAAGAACATTAAAAAAGGTTTACTCACAATTTGCAATTCACAGGTTAATTTTTTTAAAGTCTCATTAAGTTTTATTAGGATTTCCTAGAAGTCTTAGAGTTTACATTTTTTAAAAACATTTTTTAGGCTTCCTTAATTTTTCTAGGTTTATGATTGAGAACCACTGATATAGAAGTAGCGTCATGTATGTTCTTTATATTTAATGGCAGATTCAAACAGGCACAATCCCTGATTCATGTTTGTTTATTTTGTAGATTGTTTAATATTGTTAAAGAAAAGACCTCCACCAGCTCCACCAAAAATGGCAGACATATCCTCTGAAGAGAAGGTATCTGCTGGCAGTTTTTATTTAGGAATAGTTCACCCAAAGTTTCAAGTTGCAGCTTAACTACTCAAGCTCAGACCATCTGAGATAATTTTTTCTTCAACAGAACTTTAAAAATGGTATTATTTCAAGTCAATGGCTACCAGCACTTTGAGAGTCCAAAAAAGATATGTAAAGGCGAAACAAAATTAACACCAGTCGCTGCTGATAATACATTGAAGTCTTGTGAAGTAAAATGATCGGTTTGTGCAATTGGAGTCTAAACGGAATATTGTTTACAAAATTATTACCTTTACATTTAAAATGATTACTGTTTGCCTGAGCAAATTAGGTGAGTTCATGACAGACAATACTTGCAGGCAAAAACTCACAAGTCAGCTGACATCAAATAAGTACTATTTTGAAGACCTTTATTACAATTGTAAACAAACAAAGCCCATGTGTGAGTTTGGACCCATGCATAGTTGTATCCATCATTATGTGACATGAAGCCTTGGAGCAGGCGTCACCAAGCTCGGCGCTGGAGGACTGTGTCCTGCAGAGTGTGACTGACTGTGTCAACTTGCTTCCATGGAAGTATACCCAGTAAGACCTTGATTAGCTTGTTCAGGTATGTTTGATTTTGGTCAAAGATAAACTCTGCAGGCCCTCCAGCAACAAGTTTGGTGACCCCTGCCTGCCCTAGACTGTTTCGAACACAGTCAGATCCTTTAGCTGAGGCTGTGGATTAAAGGTAATAATGTTGTAAATAATCTTCTTAAATAATTCTTACACAGACACATTGTTTTGATTTACCATCAATGTATTGTCAGGAGCCAACAGTTTATTATGTATTGCCTGTATATGTATTTTGACTCTCAAAGTGATGGTAACCAATTTCTAAAGTTAAACTGTGCAAATCACAATGGTTAATTCAGCTAAAATTCTTTAAAGGATTAGTTGACTCAAAAATGAAAATTTTGTTATTATTACCCTTGTGTCATTCCAATCCCCTGAGACCTTTATTTATTTCTGAAAACAAATTAAGATATTTTAGATGAAATTCGAGAGCTTCCTCATTCTCCATAAACAGCAATGATTATGAGACTTTCAAAGTCAAGAAAAGCAATGTCAAAACATACCCTGCCACTTCAGTGGTTCAAATATAATTACACAAAGCTCCATTAACACTTTTGTGTGGCAAAAAAAAACTGTAAAAATGACTTTGGTCACCTACTGTATGTCTTCTGCCTGAGGTCAGGGTGCGTGTTTACCATGGGCAGTACAATGCTTGCATATTGCACTGCTCATTTTAATGGCAAAATGTTATACTTCCCATAAGAAATGCACACCCTGATCTGGCGAACAAAGTCTTATTTACAATTTTTTTTTGCTGCACAACAGTGTTAGTGTTCATGGAGATTTATTTGATTACAGTTGAACCACTGAAGTCAGATGGTATGTTTTGACAATGTTTTTGGTTCCTTTTCTTGACATTGAACGTCTCTGGACCATTGCTGTAAATGGAGGATGCAGGAGCTCTTTCATCCAAAATATATTCATTTGTGTTCTGAAGGTGAAGACTGAATGTCATGAGGGTGAGTAATTCAGAACATAATTTTCATTTTTGGTGGAACTGATCCTAATATTCTGCTAAAGAGAAAAGTCACCTTCCTGGATCTCTGAGGGTGAGTAAAACGACAGCTTTTGATTTTTGGGTGAACTTTCCCTTTACACAAAGTGTGTGTTTTACTTGTAAGATATGTGATTCTGCAAAACTGAACCCCATTTTTGCTTGTTGAAAGAAGAAGCAAGAGAACAAAGCTCCAGATAAGGATGCCATCCTCAAAGCCACAGCAAGCCTGTCCACTCGCAACACTGACCGTACTGTAACTCAGCACAACATCAGAGATGTGAGTCCTTGCAGTCTGTTCAGTTAAGCTTATATCCTTTGAAGATTTATCTTTTTGACATTTTGACATTTTTTGTGGTTTTCATCAGTTTCAGACAGAGCTGAGGAAGATTCTAGTTTCGCTTATTGAGGTTGCTCAGAAGCTGCTGGCTCTGAATCCCGATGCTGTAGAGCTTTTTAAAAAGGCCAATGGTAAGAGATAGATGTATGGATGGACACCTGGATAAATGGATTAAATCAATTTTTAATATTGGGTGCCCTCTTTGCAAATGACATGAGAGTAAAGTAGTGATGTTTAATGATTAATTGTAACTAATTGCATAGAAAATACAACAAGTTTATATTTACATAAAATATGTGCATGTAATAAATATATATATATTCATATTCAATATATCATAATTATATATATTAATATATAAATATCATAATTATCATAATTATATTTTTAAAGCATGCATGTGTGTGCATGTAATATATATATATATATATATATATATATATATATATATATATATGTAATCTAAATTTACACACATGCATACTTTAAAAATACTTAATTTACATATATATATTAATATATATAATTATGATATATATATATATATATTTAATATATTTAAAAAATTCTACACATGTATATACATATGTACATATATCAATGGGTGTATTTATATTTACACAATACATATGCACAGTACACACAAAATTATTATGTAAATGCAATTTTTTGTTTTGTATGTGATAGTCGTGAATATTATTTTTTATCTCCCCTCTCTGGCAGCCATGCTTGATGAGGATGAGGAGGACCGTGTGGATGAAACGGCCCTGCAGCAATTGACTGAGATGGGTTTCCCTGAGAGTCGTGCCGTGAAGGCTCTGCGCTTAAACCAGTAAGTACTCTCAGTGAATTCTCTAACCCTATTTCATGTGCTTCAGTATTCAAAAGTGAATATCTGCAAGGGTGCTTTCACACTTGCTTTTTTTATCAGAGTGGATGTAGATCAAAAGTACTTGTGTGAAAGCTCAGTAAAGCCCTGTTCGCACCTGGTATCAAGATGCGTTTTCGTCAATCCGATCACAAGTTGAAAAAGGAGACACATTACCATTCACACCTGGTGTTTCTTTTGTCCACTTTTGGGTATTGGATGTCACTGATCTTTATTACTGTGAACACTAGATGCAAAAAAAGTGCAAACTTATTAAAAGTACCAGAAACAATTAAAATGCTTTATAAAATAGGTTACCTAAAAAATTTAACCAGTTTTATTTTATTTTCAATTGACTCCTATTAGGCCTAGACTCTTTATTTTGTTTTACTGTTTTAACATGTAAATATGCTGTTGTTTTTATAAAATTTGTTTAACAAATATTTTAGAACATCGAAGTTAATTTAACTAGGTGTCCTTGAATAAAATTAATATGCAAAGGATCACGCGGAATTTATTTGCGATCGACTCCTGCCTGGACACTTTACTCTGTTTTACAATATTAATATGTATATATGGTGTTTTATGTGTTTTATAAAATTTGTTCAAGAACTATTTTAGAACATCGAAGTTAATGCCTTAGGTGAACTACAAACATTATGCAAATAATCCGGAATTGATCACGAAAAGACTGATCATCCAACACATACATCATCCAAAGGTTTGGAGGCTTAAACTCGCATTCCTGAATGTTTCTTTGAAAAGAATCAAATTACTAAAAGTACATTAAAGACTTTAAAAACATTCACAAAGCTGTATCTTATGAAAAACTGTAGTTCATGGGTTTTGCATGACATCTGTAGTTTAAAGACCACAAACAGCCATATTTAAAAAATTTAATTGGCAGTCAAATATGTAGGCCTATTTATTTTTACAAAATGAAAAAAAAAAAGATTAAACCTATCAGGACTGGTGAGATATCGTTCTACTTTATACATTTTAGAATCTAACACAAAACCTAAGATTGTCAATGACAAAATTTAAATCTGCCTCTCCAGCCACTGGTTTATGAATAAGCTCAGCAATGGAGAGCAAGTAGTGTTAAGCGGCTGTTGAACACATTCAGTCACATATGCATTCACACTATTGGAGCAGTCCAGTTGAATGCATTTTCGACTACATCTGGAAGTGGTCAAAAGTGGACAAGCTCAACTTTCCACACTCCATTCACACTGGTACTTATTGTTGTCCAATTATGCTGCAATTGATGAAAATGTATATTAATTTGAGACGCGAACAGGGCCTAAGAGACACGCCTGCTGTTACCAGTAAGCTAGTGATTGAAGTCTTTTCTTGCAGATAATGTAAAAAAATAAATATAAATAAATAAATTATTTATGTAATATGGCAAACCTAATTTAGGTCATGTGTAAAGTGCAGGACCTCTGTCATACCCAGCAAAGCATAAGAAATACTGTTCTATTTACTTCAAGATTTCATTTCAGGGGTTCAAAGCACCTTGCTGAAGCAAACTTTAGATACACATTTGATGAACTATTAATATACTCCTATATATTATATATTTGCTTTTAGCATATTGGGGCCTTTAGTGTACCCTTTAAATCAGCGTTTGTCAATCCCAATCCTTGTGTGCCCCTCTGCGCTACACATTTCATTTTTTTACATCAGACATTTGTTCTAATTTAACCACTAGTTCCCCACAAAGTGGGTTCTACAGGATATTCTGCCATGATTTCAGTTTGAAAGAAGCAGGTTTCATTCGAATGGCATTTTAGAGTGTGATATGTAAACTAATATTTTATTTATTTATGGAGGTACATTGTAGCATTCATTCATTCATTCATTTTTGTTCCCTTAGTCCCTTTATTCATCAGGGGTCGCCACAGCGGAATGAACCACCAACTTATACAGCATATGTTTTCCACAGCAGATGCCCTTCCAGCTGCAACCCAGTACTGGAAAACATCCATACACACTCATTCACACACATACACTACGGCCAATTTAGTTTATTTAATTCACCTATAGCGCATGTCTTTGGACTGTGGGGGAAACCGGAGCATGCAAACTCCACACAGAAATGCCTGCTGACTCAGCCGGGACTTAAACAAGCGACCTTTTTGCTGTTAGGCGACTGTGAGCCATCGTGTCACCCCGTACATTGTATTATGCTTCACAATTCTCTAGTATGACACTGCAGGCAATGCTACAAATACATGAATGAACGTTCTGAAGTGAAATAAGGGTTTCTCATGCTCAGGTAGTGAGCAGTGAAGAAGAAGGGACTAGTGAACAATGCAGACTGCGTAGGGACATGTCAGTGAGAACACAGTTCATGCATGGAGCTCTTCTGACCAACTGGTCATTTAAACCACTGTTTCTTAACCACGTTCTTAGAGGACTACCAGCTCTGCACATTTTCCATGTCTCCTTAACCAAACACACCTGATTCAGATCATCAGCTCATTAGCAGAGACTAAAAGACCTGTAATGGGTGTGACAGACAAAGTAGACATCCACAACATGCAGTGTTGGTGGTCCTCCAGGAATGTGGTTGAGAAACACTGATCTAAATCAGCTGTGTAAAATAAGAAAGACATGCAAAATATGGTGAGCAGGGGGGCATTAGGATGAGGATTGAGAAACGCTGCTTTAAGGCATCATATGAACACATACTAAATTATTGTCTAGATAACAACAGTTAAATGAACAAAACATGGTTTTGGTGGAGAATAGGATTGTGAATAATCTTAGCTCTCATTAAATGAAATAAAAGCCACTAATAACAAAGCTCTCTGTCCACAGCATGTCTGTGACCCAGGCTATGGAATGGCTGATTGAGCATGTTGATGACCCCATGGTTGATACGCCTCTGCCAGGACAGGACAGCTCAGGGGCAGCAGCCGCTGCAGCACCTGCTCCAGGAGCCTCTGCCACAGCTGCAGGAGCCCGTGCTCGTCTGATCTCCCAGGCCAGCATAGACGAGGCCAAACAGGATGAACTGACAGAGATCTTCAAAAGGATCAGAAGGAAAAGAGAGTTCAGGCCAGACTCACGGGTTAGTGTCATGTGAGAGTCACAAGAAACACGAGAAGAACAGTTGATTTTTAAACCCAAACATTGCTGTCGCACTAATGTATGCCTAAATCATGAAGATTTAAGTCATTCTGCAAATTGTATTTGACTTGAAATTGGATTCATTTGACAAGATTGTTCAGTGCACAATAGATGTGACAATTCCATTAATTCCTATTTCACAATCATAGCTCTCTGTAGCTCTCACATGGTCACACACTGAAGCTAAGCAGGGTTGTGCTTGGATGGGAGACCACATGGGGAAAAGTAGCTAGCAGGAGGTGCTCTCTCTGTAATCTGTGTGGATCCTATTGCCCCAGTATAGTGACGGGGACTCTATAATGTCAGTGAGCAGCGTCCTTCGGATGAGATGTTTAAAGATTTTGGGATGTCCTTTAAAGAGGGGGGTTCACTGGCATCCTGACCAAACTTTACCACTGGCCTCTGTCCATAATGGCCTCCTAATAATCTATATATCATCTAATTGACTTCATCACTTTGTCTTCTGCCCACTGCTCCAGGTTGTGTGTTCATGGATTGGATAGCAGCATTTGCTTAATGTAAATGTAATGTAAAATTGTACCAAAAAAATCATTGTTTCAGAGCAAATAAATAAACTACCGGTCTGAACACAGCTTGGTCAATGATAACTCTCATAGCGAGCTAAAAAAAACATTTAAAGGCATAGTTTACCCAAAAATGAAAATTGCCTTATCATTTACTCTCCCTCATGTGGTTTTAAAATGTTATGAGATTCTTTCTTCTGTTGAACACACACCAAAAAGTATATTTTAAAGAATGCTGGTTGTTGGCACCCATCGACATGAAAGAAAGTCAAATAGGTTTTAAACAACTGAAGGATGAGTAAATGATGACAGTATTTAAATTTTTGGGTGAATTAGCCCTTTTAAGCACTTTACTATATCAACAATATGGTAATGCTTCTGGGATAATTAAAAGTTTTTTTCACAGGCAAATGCTGCTTCATAGTGTAAATTTCTAATTCACGATATTTCAGTTCTTTGTAAAGTCTGCACTAATTCACAAATATATACTTCTGTTTTGCTTTTCTGTCATTTTGAATGAGATGCATTGTCTCGTTTGTGTGTGAGCAGGCAGTGATTGCACTAATGGAGATGGGCTTTGATGAGAAGGAAGTGATCGATGCTCTCCGCGTCAATAATAATCAACAGGATGCAGCTGTATGTAAACATTTAGAGGATCCTATACAGCGTATTGTGTCATTTCTTCTGCAAATTAAGATGCTTCAACTTTCTAACTAGTTATGATTCTAATTAAGATGCAACTTCTTTTAAAGTTAAATCTATTTTCCACACAGTGTGAATGGCTGCTCGGTGACAGAAAGCCCACTCCTGAGGATCTGGACAAGGGCATTGATACCAACAGTCCACTGTTCCAGGCCATCCTGGAGAACCCTGTTGTACAGCTTGGTCTTACAAACCCCAAGACTCTTCTAGGTGACTTCTCTCTCTAAATACTTAAGTTTTTATTTTATTCTATTATTATTATTATTATTTTTTACAAATGAACTACAAAGAAGGTTTGCCAGTTCAACAAAGAACATTTGTGAACAGCAATTTTCTAGTTAAATAATAGTTGCATTTATTCCTCTTCTAGTATCTGCTGTGTAGTTTTCCTAAAAAAGCTCTTTTTGGCATTTGGAGGTTTTCTAGTCTTTATTTGATTCTGTTCATTTCCAATTTCTCCAGCTGAAAAATAACCCCAAACCTTTATGCTCCAACATCACCATGCTTGATTGCAAGATGACATTATCTGGGTGTTGTTCTCTGTGTGGTTTGTGGTAAACATAGCACTTCACTTTCAGGCCAAAGTGCTCAATTTTCACTTTATCAAACCATGACAGTTATTTCAAAGCCATTCAGCGGTTGTCACAGGGCTTCTCACAATCTCCAGAATTATACTGAACTGGAATGGAAGTCACTTTCTTTCTAGCCACTCTCATAAAAAGGACTTAATCTTTGTAGTGCTAAAAATATTGCTAATGGCTGGTCAGTATGTAAATTTTTTTTCCAGTGCCAGTTTCTGACAGTGACATCTTAGTTTAGTTTTTTTTTACTTTGTATTTTTGTCTGGCTGCTTCATTTGCTAAGTTGACTTCTTAAAGGGACTCAAAAATAAAATTGTACACACTATTAAAGCCCAATTGGTAACACTATAGAATAATGGTCCATTAGTTAATGTTAATCTATTTACTAACATTAACAAAGCATTTATTAATCATAGTTCAACATTAACTAATGCATTATTAAAAACCAAAGTTGTGCTTGTTAACATTAATGCACAGTGAGTTACTAACATGAGCTAATGTTATTTAACTTAAATAACTTTAACTAACGTTACAAAGTTGAATAAATACCATAATAAATGTTTTACTAATTGTTTTTTCATATTAGTAAAAACATGAACTAATAGACCATTAATTTAAAGTGTTACTGCCTGATTTATACTTCAGCGGCAAGTGATCTCCATACTCCACTGCATTTATATTTCTGTTCAGTCTGTTCTGTTCTGGCAATAACATTTCTGAAATGCTAGTAGGCAGTGGGGTTTCTGCACTCCACTCTATTGAGCTTCTTTGCCTGTGTTTTGAGTTTTGCCTGGAAATCTGTGCAGTGCTAATGTAGTAATACATTAGTAACTTTAATAATAAAGTAAACACAAAAAGTATCCATCCTGAGTTCCTCTGTAGGACTCAACACTTGTTAAACCCTCCGTTCCTATGGCTCTCGGCCCCAGCCATACTCATCACCTCTACCAAGCCAGCCAATCACAGATCGTGCACTGCTGCACCATCTGCGTGGGCTTCACTTGACTTTACACAGGATAATAAGTTGACCTTTACTCGCCCTAAAGTCGTTCCAGACCTTCATGAGTTTTTTTTTTCTTCTGTTGAATACAAAAGTAAAAATATTTTGAAGAATGTTTGAAAGCGATAGCCGTTGACATTCATAGTAGGAATAACAAATACTATTTTTGTGTTCAACAGAAAACAGAAACTCTTGTGTTTGTGACAGGTGAAGGGTGAGCAAATAATGGCAATTTTCATCTCTTTAATGTTGGCAGTGTGGATTGTTGTGCTTATTAATCATCTGAAATTAATTAATTAAAAATAATATAAACAAAACATCTGGTTTGTTGTTGATTTATTCAAAATTTTCATGGATTTTTATTAGTACGTGTCTTTCTTGGGAATTAAACTGACCGCTAATGCCATAGGCAACAAAATTACCTTATTTAAAGACTTATTTAAAAAAAAAATATATATATACAATTATATAAAATCAGCACATGTTTAAAATGTTTATGTTTATTTATTATAGTTGACCAATATATATCCAAGGCTAATATTTTGCATTTTTTCTACTTTTTCCTTATGTTTGACCAATGCATTGAAAGCAGGACTACTATTTTGAAAGCACAGAGAAACCCAGAGCTCACTTTTTTTTTTTTTTTTTTTTTTTTTCTCCTTACTTTACTGATATTTGTGTGTGTGTGTGTTTTTTTTATTGGCTTTTCAGCATTTGAGGACATGCTGGAGAACCCGCTGAACAGCACGCAGTGGATGAATGATCCTGAGACAGGTCCCGTCATGCTCCAAATCTCCAGAATCTTCCAGACACTCAACCGCACGTAAACACAACTCATCTCTGGAGCAGCCGGAACCACAGCGCAGGGGAAAAGGTCAATCATTTATAAGAGACGTGTGTGTGTGTGTGTGTGTTTGTGGCATAATTATTGTTTTAAGTGGGAAGTCACAGATGATGAATGTAAAAATACAATGATGACATTTTCACATCATATTATACAGAGGAAAGTATCTATTTATAACTCTACTCAACACTTGTACAAAGCAGTAACTTAAAGATAAATCGCTAACTACATTATTTAGTTTTTTATGTTTTAGTAAGATCTGTTTTTATTTATATTAAGCACATGCTTTATTTTATATAATTTCCCCATGTAATTGTACAATTAGTCATCTAAAAAGAAGAAAACAATTTTGTATGTTACTTGTGTGCAAAGATCAGATTATAACCAAATTATATGACACTTCGCACAGTACATTTGTCATAACTGAATGTTTCTACAGGGAGGTAAACATGTATCCAGTTAGTTTTATTATTGGTTCAAAAACCATTAGATTATGTAATAGAAGTTCCTTGCAAACACCTAAACTGAACGTATGTTGGGGAAAAGCAAGCACCAGCTGTTTTTTTTTGGCAATTCCTCATTTAAAGATGGTTTAAACATGGTACAGATATTTCTGTGATGTGGAGCTGACGAATGCCCCTTGCGGACAGTGATATGTGATAGATAATGAAATCTAACCTGATCCCCTTTGTTTCTCTTATCACTCTCATTCGTCTCATCTATAAACAGACTATTCGGGTGAAAACTGTCCTAATAGACACGAGTCAGATTTGTTTTGTCTGTTTAGAACAAAGATGTTATATACGTAAATGAGTACAGGATTGTTACCTTACTTTACTCTCAGTAAAGCCCCTGCATCAGGGGTTTTCAAGTGAAGTATTGCAGTACATTTTTATTATCCATTATTATGATCAAGCTGCTGCCTCTGTATGCAAGGCTTGCTGTGCCTACAGCAGGCAGGGAGGTTTAGAAACATGTTTCTGCCATGGAAAAGAAAGTTTACATTCCACAATTCAGACTTTTCTTCTGAGATTTTCTGAATTATATTGAACTTATATGTGTAAACTTCTACTATATTATACTATTCATTCATTCATTCATTTTCATTTCGGCTTAGTCCCTTTATTAATCTGGGGTCGCCACAGCGGAATGAACCACCAACTTATCCAGCATATGTTTTACGCAGCGGATGCCCTTCCAGCTGCAACCCATCTCTGGGAAACATCCATACACACCCATTCACACTCATACACCATTGACAATTTAGCTTACCCAATTCACCTATAGCGCATGTTTTTGGACTTGTGGGGGAAACCGGAGCACCCGGAGGAAACCCACGCCAACACAGGGAGAACATGCAAACTCCACACAGAAACGCCAACTGACCCAGCCGAGGCTCGAACCAGCGACCTTCTTGCTGTGAGGCTAACGTGCTACCCACTGCGCCACTGTGAGGCCCTATATTATACTACATTTCTAGAATTGCGAATTTACGTTTGGTGTTGTGAGAGTCAGGATTGTGAGAGCCTGTTATCTCAAAATCACAAGAAATCAATTTTAAAAAGGAATATTGAGATATAAATGAAGATTTCTGACTGACTTGCTTGCAATTATACAATTTGCAATTGGACTTTTTTTTTTAACAACTACTAGTTTGTATTATAAAAGCCTACAGATGTACATTTGTAAGAAATACTATATATAAATACTAAAAGGAAGGATTCTGAATAAAAGTTCAAAAGAAGGTCAGAATAGTGAGATATAATCAGAATTGTGAGTGTGAGTTTTTAATCTCTCAATTCTTACATTTTGGAGAAAATAAATCTGATTAGTTAAATATAAACTTAGAATTCCCAGTTAAAAAGTCAGAATTGTGTGATTTAAAAAGTAACCCAACCTACTTCCATATTTGTTTTTATCCTGTGGCAGAAACTGGTTTCCTTATTGAAGACTTTGGTTTGTGTTAACTAAAATAAAATGACTTTTCCTTAAGGAATTTGTTCTACTACACGAGTTTGTCTCCTAATATCAGTTGTGTTTACTGACAGACATGCGTTATATGTCATCCCACTTTTAACAGTGCACTTATCAGTCGACTGCATTCGTTATATACAATAATTCTGATATTATTTATTATTTATTTTAAACAACACATTCATCTTGGAATACCTTCTCTGGGGTGAAGTGCAAAAGACATAATTTGCCATGAAGATCTTTTTTAGGTGAGCTTCCGTTTCAAATACAAGTGCTGGGATTATTAAAACGAAATAGTTATTTACATTTTCAGTCAGACTCTAGATGTAATTTGTATTTCAATTAATAATGATTTGGATTTTTAAAAATGTTTCACTAACACAGAAGCGCTCATACCAAACACCATTTTTTGATTCGTAGATCATTGTGTGAATTAAATCTACTTTTTACTTCTTCTTCTTTTTGGCCAAGCGTGGAGTGTTTTCCATTCAATATTTGAATCGTGTTGGTGTGAAGTGTGTGCTCAGGGGTTTCTTAGCCATACCGGGCAAATATCTGCTATAGTAATGCCTACTTTATCAATACAAATAACAGTAGCGTAGTGATCGCACTATCAGAAAACTCTATGAATATATCTGAAATCCTGCTCTTTAAATGAGAACGTACTATCCTTGTGTGTTATTTATTTTGAGGCCAAATATAACCAATCATGAAAGCATCCCTAGAGAGATCGTGTGATTATAATACCATTGTAGAAGACCTCACCTAATGGTACACTGTTCACTTCGCTGTCCGAGTGGCCTCAATTGCGCTTCAGGGTTATGTTTAACACATTCAGCATTTGAAAATCTCCTTTGTCTTGAAAAGAATACAATTTTTTTTTTGGTCTTAAGAGATGTGTAGTTTGTTTTGTTTCAAAGAACTAGAGAGAACAAGCTTCTATGCAATTCAAATAATTTTTGTTGCCTCAACAGAAAAACGACAGGTTTCAGTATCATTTGTGGTATTTGATGTGAAGTTTCATATCTTTTTTTGGGGGGGGGATTTGAATAAGATTTGTTTTTGTTTCGCCATCATGGGTAAGCTCTGTTTTATAGGAAGTGCTGTATGATTTCAGTATTTTAAAATGTTTGATGTACTGTTTAGAAATGCTTATATGATGGAACGTTGTCATTTTAAACCCTGAAAGTTTTCAGGGTCTTAACACCAGTGTGGTGAAAACCTGCAATATATGATAGCTTATAATTAGGTTTTTTTTTTTTTTTCCCCATATTCTGAAAAGGTTATCAGGTCACAGAAGTTCTGAAATATTTTGAAGGTCTGGTGCTTTTGTGTTACCATTTACTGAACTTTATTTTGTGTCCTCAATACTAGTACAACGTTACAACATTTCATATAGGGCCCCCCACTGTCTGAGAGCTAAAATGTATAAATTTTTTCAATCCAGTTGTTGAAAAGTCTTTTCATGAGAAATAAAAAAAAAAAAAGTTTTGAAATTTCTGGTGCTACTTGTTGTTTTCAGCATGGACAGTTGTGCCAAATTCAGCTTAGTCAAAGTTGTCTTGAGCGTACCACCTTTAGTGTCCTTTTTCCATTTTTTATATATTATTATAATATAATTCCTTTTATATTATAATTATATCATTTACTAATTTTAAATATTGTTTAATACATTTAAAGTATTTTATATTAAATTGTATTATTTTCTAAAATACATAGCTTTCATTTATTTCAGTTTCAGTAGTAATTTTACTTTGAGTTACTTTGAGTAAAAATTAAGGAACTTTGCTGCTTGTACAATGGCTGCTGCAGGCACAAAAAATGCAATATATAAGTCAATATATACACATTGGTTACATTTAGTTAAAATAACAAGCTAAATTTTAATACCCAAAATATTCAAGTCATCTTTATTTCTATAGCGCTTTTACAATGTAGGTTGTGTCAAAGCAGCTTAACATAGAAGTTCTAGTAAATTGAAGTTGAAACTGTGTCAGTCCAGTTTTCAGACAAGTTCAAATTAGTTCAGTTCAGTGTGGTTTAATTTTCACTGCTAGAAGTCCAAACACTGAAGAGCAAATCCATCGATCCGCAGCTCCACAAGTCTTAAACCAAGCAAGCCAATGGCGAGGAACAAAACTTCACCAATTAACGAAAGTGAAGAGAAAAAGATCTCGAGAGACACCAGGCTTAGTTGGGCAAGACCAATTCTCCTCTGGCCAAGCTTCTTGTGCAGAGCTGCAGTCTAGGTGCCGGAGGCTGAAGAACGCTTGACGTCCATTGTGGAGAAGCTGCAGAAGGGTGTACAGACTGGCCCACGAGATCAATGCGGAGACTCGTCTGTCACTGGGTCTTTCAGGAATCAGTCTCATGCTCTCCACTCCTCTATAACCATCACAGCAGCTGCACAGGATACAGCCTGGTCCAGGGTTAGGGAGACCTCTAGAAGTCCTCTATGGTTGGCACCGTCTCTTCACAGGACTTGGATCACATAAATGGCGCTGCACAATCTCTAGAGGCCTCGGGATGAGTATCTCGAGGTGGAAATAGAGAACAAAGAAAACAATTAGTGTAGCTGCTGTTTATAGTGTATTTAAACAAGAGATATTATGTACATATAAATATATGTATATAGTTGAAGTCAAACTTATTATTTTCTATGGCACCACCAGTTACAATCAGCATAATATCATTGTGCCTGCTGCAATCATGGTATGGCAGCAAAATGATGTCATTATTACACTGGAATGAGAGTAGTTTCTACACTACACTTTTGGCCTAGAAAATAGCCAGTTTTCATTTTACATCCGTCTTAATACACGTGTAACTACAGAAGTCAGATTTAAGTTTGAAATAAGAAAATGATCAAAACTCTGGTCATTTTTGAGTGAGATGCTAATGGTCTAATCTGATTCAATGGTCTATGCTAAGCTACGCTAAAGTGCTCCTGCCAGATCCAGATATTAGCTGAATGGATTCTAAAATGGTAAAACTCAACTGTTTAACTCTATAGACTTGTAAAGTGTGCCTATTTCCAAAAAATGTGTTCTTTTAAAATGCACCTTTTTAGAATTTTTCACTGTGAATGTACTGATAACTTGCACTATTTATACTATAAAATGGCATAGAATAAATATGCCGATTTAGGGAGGCACCTTATTAATATGCTGCTATAAACTGGTTGCAGAAGGCTGATTAAAAACCATTATTCCTACACCAAGTAAAGATATGGATGACTTAGGTAAGATTTGTAATTACAATCCCCTTATGCATTACATTCATTCATTCTTCATTTCGGCTTAGTCCCTTTATTAATCTGGGGTCACCACAGCGGCATGAACCGCCAACTTATCCAGCATGTTTTACGCAGCGGATGCCCTTCCAGCTGCAACCCATCACTGAGAAACATCCATTCACACACATACACTACGGACAATTTAGCCTACCCAATTCACCTATACCGCATGTCTTTGGACTTGTGGGGGAAACCGGAGCACCCGGAGGAAACCCACGCCGACACGAGGAGAACATGCAAACTCCACACAGAAATGCCAACTGACCCAGCCGAGGCTCGAACCAGCGACCTTCTTGCTGTGAGGCGAACGTGCTACCCACTGCACCACCGTGAGGCCCTGGAACTTTCAGAGCAGCAGAATTTTTTCTGTAACCTTCCCCAGCCTTGTGCCTCGAGACAATCCTGTCTCGGAGGTCTACAGATAATTCCTTTGTCTTCATGCTTGGTTTGTGCTTTGACATGCACTGTCAACCCTGGGACCTTATATAGACAGGTGTATGCCTTTTCAAATCATGTCCAATCAACTGAATTTACCACAGGTGAACTCCAATTAAGCTGCTGAAACATCTCAAGAATGATCAGTGGACACAGAGTGTACCTGAGCTCAATTTAGAGCTTCACGGTAAAGGCTGTGAATACTTATGTACATGTGATTTTTCAGGTTTTTTATTTTTAATAAATTTGCAACAATTTAAAGAAATCTTTTTTTCACATTGTCATTATGGGGTATTGTGTGCAGTATTTTGTGGAAATAAATCAATTTAATCCATTTTGGAATAAGGCTGTAACATAAAAAAATGTGTAAAAAGCGAAGCACTATGAATACTTTCCGAATACACTGCATGTGGAACAAATTATATGATATACAGTACATGTAGACTGTTTGCTTATTTATCAAGGACAATATTAAATCAATTCCATAATTAAGGAATGAGGAGAATGATTGTATAGCGTAGATTGTTTTAGATCTTTTTTTTTGCACCACAAACATAAACTAATTAAAATTTTGCTTAGAAGTTTTTTTTTATGAAATCTTTTTATTCTTTAGCTAACTTTAGCTATTAATCACTGTTTTTAATTTCTTGTCTACACCAAGACTTTCTCTCTCTCTCTTTTAAAAAAATTAGTTGTAGTCTCTTTTTTTTAATATAGAAAAACAAACAAACGAAACATCTAGTGCATTTCATCATGATGTGTTTTACAGGATTTGCCATGCAGGTTAATAAAAGTACAACATTATCCTTGTGGTATCCATTATTCCATGAAGTTATTTGAAAATAATTACATTACATTTGGAGTAATTTCAAAATATCTAGATTAAACATTCATTCATTTTCTTTTCGGCTTAGTGCCTTTATTAATCTGGGGTCGCCACAGTGGAATGAACCGCCAACTTATCCAGCATATGTTTTACGCAGCGGATGCCCTTCCAGCTGCAACCAATCACTGGGAAACACCCATACACACTCATTCACACACATACACTATGGACAATTTAGCTTACCCAATTCACCTATAGCGCATGTATTTGGACTGTGGGGGAAACCGGAGCACCCGGAGGAAACCCACACAAACACAGGGAGAACATGCAAACTCCACACAGAAATGCCAATTGACCCAGCCGAGGCTTGAACCAGCGACCTTCTTGCTTTTAGGCGATCGTGCTACCCACTGCGCCACCGTGCAGCCCTAGATTAAACATTACAACCTCAAATCAGAAAGAGTGTGGGCATTTTGTTTAATGCAATGAAATCCAAAACCTGTTAAATTTAATTGAACAAAAAAATTACAAATTGCAAGTGTTTCCACTGTTTTTTATTATTATTATTATTCTTATTTCTAAATGTAAATATTTAGTTTTGGCCTAAATGTTGGGAATGAAGCAAGATAAAAGTAATAAAGGCAAAAGAAGTGCAAAAGAAGCAGAAAATCTTGAGAGGATAATATATATGCCATAAGTTGTCCACAGAATTCCACAACCAATTGATATAACACCTGAAAATACCCTGAGTTACAGTAAATACTAAAATTATTACATCTTGACGTCACTGCGATGAATTTGGTTTTATTAATAAAGTCTTTTACACTCCCCACATGAAATAAATACTAAATACCACAGTGTTTTTGAACCATAATATAACGTTTTATACTGTATATTTACCTATTTATAATTGTATATAATTACAAAATATATTTTAATTCAATTAGTTAATTAATAGTTACAATTTAATGCAGTCACATATTTAAATCAATAATGATTATGATCTGTCAATAGGTGACTGCGCATATCTAACGCCGCTTTTCCCCTCTACAGAGCGCCTCTTCGTCACTAACCTGCACTGCACTACAGCAGTAACTGCGTAAACGCGTCGCATCTTTTACCATCTGCAGTACAGTTGAGAATCCGCGTGTGCAACGCAGTGCATACGTCACTCGCGCGCCAACCCCATCAGCTGTAGCAAAGCTGTAGTCTCTCTTGGGGACTATTTTTAATCATCAGAGTTTGGCCCGTTTTCAAATAAGCTCTTGTTGCAGGCCAAACGTTAATGAGCAGATACCGTTAATGCAGTAAAATGCACACAGCTGTCAGAAGCGTGTCTGCCTCCAAATCCTCCAAGAAATCCAGCACTCAGACAACTATCAGCAGGTACTTCACTAATGCAAGCGATCGGGCTCAACCAACTGACCGGATTAACTGCCAAGACCGACGCCATGAGGGCAGAGGAAAGGTAAGAGCTTTATATCAGGTATAGACACAGACAAATTGTTTATGTGGAGACAGATACTGAAAGGGGATAGTTTACCCCCAAGATAAAATTTACTCCGTATTTACTCGCCTCAAGTCGTTCCAACCCTTTTTGAGTTTCTTCTGTTGAACACAAGAGAAGATATTATGAAGAATGCTGAATATCTGTTACTATTAACTTTCAAAGTTACCTAAACAAATACTATGGAAGTCAACCACGGTTACAGGTTGTATCTTCTTTTGTGTTTAACAGAAGGAGCTCTTAAAGGTTTGCAAGAAGTAAAGAGTGAGTTGATGATGACAGATGTTCAAGTGTTTCAAAGGAGCACCTTCTGAAATGTAAACCTCTGCTGTTTTAGAAGAGGTTTTCTGATGGAGGGAGCGTGTCCACAGAGAAACGAGCCAAACTCTCATTCAGTGTGGAGCAGGAGAGAGATGTGGAGCGCACAGTGACCCCCAGCACATGTAAACACACACACACACACTATACAACTCAAACTTTTTTTCATTTTATTAAAAGGAAGAAAAGGCCTGACTTTCGAACTAGGGCTGCATGATATTGGGAAAAAATGATTATGGAATGTTTAATTTCTCTGCTATATGTATTGCGATCTGTTTGGAATCTGTATGGTTGATTTGGGAAAATTGGATAAAGAAACAACAATATTCAGATAAAGAAACAACAATCAAAAGTTAAGTAACACTGTATTGTCTTTATTGTATATTGTATTGTCTTTATTGTATTGTATTGCACAGTTAAAAACAAATTAGTTATGGTTCACTCTGTTATTGTTAATCTTTGCAGTGACTACACAAGTCTTATGCATTCTGAACTGTGGTGACTGGTCAACTTTAATACCGACTCAACATTGCAGATATATTGAAACTATATTTAATTGTATAGCCCTACATCTACCACTCTCTGTTCTATATACTAGCTACTTTTATCTATCTGGTTCTTAGTATATGCATTGAATGTTCTTTTTTGTTCGTTACTTTTGTTTGTTTGTACATTTATTCCACAGTAGGTGAAAATTGGTCTTTGCCTCAGTTCAAATACAACAATAAAAACATTCACATGATGCAATCATGGCGACACGGTGGCTCAGTGGTTGGCACTGTCGCCTCACAGCAAGAAGGTCGCTGGTTCGAGTCCTGGCTGGATCAGTTGACATAAATGCATAATACTTCAAATTTAAAATACTATTTTTCTACTTCTTGTTCAGAAGATTTGCAAATGGCACAGCATTTTGTTTTAAACAACAAAGTTCAAACATTAAAAATCTGTTTATGTTTGTTTGTAGCAGTGTAATACACACAATACTGATCTTACAGAGCAAATTACTAACCTTTCAGAATTATTCAGAATTACTACATGTACAGTAGTTACTTACAGTTGCACTCTGTTGCTGACTACAAATATTAAAATAGTTGTATGTATAGCTTTTTTAATTAAACAATGTGTTTTATTTTTACTATATTATTATTATTATTATTATTATTATTATTAATAATAATAAGCATAAAAGTGTAAATCTTTGACCTTGTGGGTGTCATGCAAATGCAGTACATGATCATCATAAGATGTACTGAAACCTTTACTTTTTCCTCTCCCTCTTATGTGCAGTAGGTAAAATGGTGTCCTCTAGAGCCAGTATCAGCTCTGCCACCCTGACTAGACTTAAAGACTTCAGCTGCTCAGGAAGCTCAGAGAGTCCAGTCTCAGATCAGATGGAGTTGGAGCCTTCAGATTCGGGAAAAGCTGAAAGTTCTGCCTCGCAGCAACACAATGTTATCATGGAAAGCGAAATGGTTGAAGAGGTCAAAGAAGAGCCTATTAAGATTAAACAGGTTTGATTCATGAGTGATATGTCAGAGTTTCAGAAATATCTTTTTTGTTTGTAACTTTATTCTATTTAATTGTAGATTGCATGATTGAAAACTGCTTGATTTATCTACACCTGGGGTTGCCAAATTTTTCAGCCCACGACCCCCAAAATAACAGTGCCAGTTACTGGCGACCTCCAATATCATCTGAGGTGGTTTTAAATATACCAACTCTTATGAACCCTAGAAGGGTTTTTAAATGACCCTACGAGAAAAATTGTTCTAGTACTTGTGCTGCTGAAAATGTTGGATAACCCAAGCCCAGCAAGGATTTTCTTTTTTTTTTTTGCTTAATAGACATCTAAACATTGTCATCGTCAAGACATCTTGGCTAAAACAAGTCTAAATTTGCACTGCATCAGTGAAAATCTAATAGATGTCTAACAATAGTCCAAAGATAGACTAGTCATCAAATAGAGAGGAATGAATGACCACATGTGAAAGTGTAGTTTAACTTTGGACTATTATTAGAAGTCTGTTAGATTTTTAAGTACTGTCCAAATTTTGCCTTGTTTTAAACAAGATGTCTATGTTTAGACGTCTATTAGTCTGTTTATGTCTGTTAAATATAAAATTGCTTGGTAGGAATGCACTCTATTGCTGTTTGCCGCAGTGGTCATTTAAGCATTGTTTTTTTTCGTCCTTCTGTTTTCAGGAGTTTTCCTTTAGTCAGTATGCTAAGAATACTGGGAACAGGAAAAGTTCAGAAGAGCCTTCCGTTCCCAACAGAAGAACCAAAACCATTTACACTCCTCTAGAAGAACAGTACATGGAGATTAAAAAGCAACATATGGACACAGTGCTTTGCGTCGAGTGTGGGTATAAATACAGGTTCTTCGGTGAGGATGCAGAGGTAAGAGCTAGATCACATATAGCACACAATGGGTGATGCATCACCTCTTTAGAGTACCCCATTACACCTTTTTTTTTTGTTTTTAAATATTACCTTGCATGGGATGTGTAATAAGAAGGTCGCTGGTTTGAGCCCCGGCTGGGTCAGTTGGCGTTTCTGTGTGGAGTTTGCATGTTCTCCCCGTGTTTGCGTGGGTTTCCTCCGGGTGCTCCAGTTTCCCCCACAAGTCCAAAGACATGCGATATGGGTGAATTGGGTAAGCTAAATTGTCCATCATGTATGTGTGTGAATGAGTGTATGGATGTTTCCCAGTGATGGGTTGCAGCTGGGAGGGCATCCACTGCGTAAAACATATGCTGGATAAGTTGGCAGTTCATTACGCTGTGGCGACCTCAGATTAATAAAGGGACTAAGCCGGAAAGAAAATGAAATGAGGGATGTGTAATATATCTATTTGTGACTATCAAAGGTCTGCAAATTCGTAAAGATCCAAGTGCACGATCAAGAAAAGCTATAGTTCATAAAATGCATAACACACTTGACTGTTCCATTGATTGGCCAAAGGCAAATATTATTGTCTACTTTGATCATCAAACACCAGTTCATTTATGTTGTTGAAAAAACATTTACTGTTGAGATGGAACATTTATCCTAGTGTGACGTATGCACTTTCACATAAACTCCAGCTGTAATCAAAGGATAAAAAAACAGAATTCAGATATTGACAGTACTAAGTCTTGTCCCCTATCCAAGTTTTAGGAACAACAAATAATAACTTGACTTCTAGTTGATCATTTGGTATCAGAAGTGTCTTATATGAAAGGCAAAGGCCTCTAGAATACGCTTATTTTACCAAAATAAAATATGATCATGCCTTGATTTTTAATGATTTAATTAGGACAGTAATGTCTGACTTTGCTTAGACAAAAGTTTTGTCATTTTACAGAAGTAATGCACATTATATAATATAAAGTCATGGTGCCGAAGAAAAAGAATTAATATTGTGTATGACTCCCATGAGCTTGGAGGACTGCATCCATACATCTCTGCAATGACTCAAATAACTTATTGATAAAGTCATCTGGAATGGCAAAGAAAGAGTTCTTGCAGGACTCCCAGAGTTCATCAAGATTCTTTGGATTCATCTTCAATGCCTCCTCCTTCATCTTACCCCAGACATGCTCAATAATGTTTATGTCTGGTGACTGGGCTGGCCAATCCTGGAGCACCTTGACCTTCTTTGGTCTCAGGAGCTTTGATGTGGAGGCTGAAGTATGAGAAGGAGCGCTATTCTGCTCAAGAATTTGCCCTCTACTGTGGTCTGTAATGTAATGGCCAGCACAAATGTCTTGATACCTCAGGCTGTCGATATTGCCATCCACTTTGCAGATCTCTTGCACACCCCCAAATATTTCGCCAAACCATGATTTTTCCTTCACCAAACTTGACTGATTTCTTTGAGAATCTTGGGTCCATGCGGGTTCCAATAGGTCTTCTCTATTTGTGATGATGGAGATGCAGTTCAACAGATGAACTTCATCTACCATCTGCCGCTTTTCCAAATGATCAACTAGAAGTCAAATTATTATTTGTTGCTCTTACAACTGGGATCGACGACAAGACTTTTGTTAGGTAGTGTAGGACTGCATAATAAATTAGCAGTAAATATCCAGCATTTGCGATTAAAAGGAGCAGCCTTTACTACACAGAGCCATAGTTTACTACCAAGCTACACAAAAACTCACATGTGATATAATCATCCAATATTCAAATAGCAACAATAATAACAATATTGACAGATGTTTGTGTAGCTTCTCAGTGAACTATGGCACTTTGTAGTAAATGCTGCTAATAAGCATGTGCAAATATCACATATAATGACATTTTTACTCTAAGCTCACTTCATAACTTCAGTCTAGTGTTTGAAAAAAGTCCTTCCGTGAGATAATGTGGCTTCTTGCACAGAATAAGACGGGCAGCATATTTCATAGTATTCTGAGAATTGATAAAGGCATTGCATTGTTGCATACATATTGAAGAACTCCGTTAAACCATATGTTGTCATGGTCGTGTGTTTAATTCAATCAGTTGAATCAATGAAAGCAATTAAATCAAAGTTTTTCACCGATCTGCAAAGGATTTCCAGTGTTTCTTCAGGGCATATTTGGTGGTTCTGTGAGACTGGTAATATCCATATTTTCCTTACAAGTTGCACAAGACAATCGCAGCTATGAAAATGGCAAATGCAATGCTATGTTGATTTATTGTGCAGCCCTAGACAATACTGATATTGACACCATTTAAGTGATTGGCTATTGAGTTTATGAACCTCTTCAAATTTCCTCAAATAACATCTACACTCATTATGCTCATACTGTCTTGACCTGCAGTTGACAGTATTTCCACTAAGATTAAATTATCATGATTTTGTTGAATAGCATTGGTTTTTTTTTTTTTTGTGTATGTTTGTGTAAGTGCACATTTTAGCCTCCCTTATATTCCTGCTATTTGTTACCACCCAAGATGATTCACAGGGCCTCTCAACTTAACTGATAGCATTCATTAATTCACTTTCTTTTTGCTTAGTTCCTTTATTAATCAAGGGTCTCCACAGGTGGCGGAATGAACCGCCATGTTTTATGCAGTGGATGCCCTTCCAGCTGCAACCCATCACTGGGAAACACCCATACACTCTCATTCACACACATACACTACGGACAATTTAGCTTACCCAATTCACCTATAGCGCATATCTTTGGACTTGTGGGGGAAACCGGAGCACCCGGAGGAAACCCACGCCAACACATGGAGAACATGCAAACTCCACACAGAAATGCCAACTGACCCAGCCGAGGCTTGAACCAGCAACCTTCTTGCTGTGAGGTGACAGCACTACCCACTGCGCCACCTTTACTGATAGCAACAAAAGCATATTCTTAAATCCTATACGTTTAGTAAAATAACTGAATATAAAAATTGAAAATCATTCTAAACATTCTAGCATCTTCCTCTAAATAGTTAGCTTTATGCTCTTAGGTTTTTCTTCTGGTGAATAGTTTTTCGCACATAGATACACTGAAAAAAATACACTTTGAACCAACTTAAAAAAATTTTGTTATATTAAAAATGTTGTTTTTTCCTAAAGCACAATTCAACTTTATTTAATCTAAATAAAAAATATTATTTAATATGGAGACGCTAGGGGGGACATGGTGGCTCACTGTCGTCTCACAGCAAGAAGGTTGCTAGTTTCGAGTCCCGGCTGGGTCAGTTGGTGTTTCTGTGTGGAGTTTGCATGTTCGCCCCATGTTGGCATGGGTTTTCTCCAGGTGCTCCAGTTTCCCCCACAGTCCAAAGACATGCACTATAAGTGAATTAAATAAACTAATTGGCCGTAGTGTATGAATGTGAATGAGTGTGCATGAAGGTTTCCCAGTACTGGGTTGCAGCTGGAAGGGCATTCGCTGCGTAAAACATATGCTGGATAAGTTAGCGGTTCATTCCCCTGTGGCGCGACCCCTGATGAATAAAGGGACTAAGCCGAAGGAAAATGAATGAATGGAGACTCTAAATATAGTTTTTACTTTAAAACAAAGAAGAATCTTTTTAAACCTTAGATCAAAATATAATGGACCAACCTATAAAATACTGTAATTTGTTACAGCTAAATGTTTAAATTACCTTCAAATTATAGTTTTGACCTGGTTGAAAATGAAAAATGTGTTTTAATATTAATCAAAATATTTATTCTGCCCAAGGAAAAAAACGATGATCAAAAAAGTGCATGATCATGTTAAAATGTTGTTTTTATAGACCATGAATTAAGTGAATTACTTTGGCATGATTTAAAATCAAAATCAAAGTAAAGTTGTGCTATAATAAATTATAAACTATAATAAATACGTATAATGCAAGGCTATGCTAGTTTTTTTTGTTGTTGTTTTTTTCAATAATGAGATAAACTATCTGCTGATGCTTTCAGCATGGATATAAATGTCACTAAAGATGGTAATTTTTAATTTAGATTTTTCCGTTATTTAACCAGGAAGTCTCATTGAGATTTAAAATCTCTTTTACAAGAGAGACCATGGCAAAGATAACAGCCATACAGTAAAACAATTTTAAAATAGAAGAACACAACATTACTACGACATTTATCATCATCAAGAAAAACAATCACATGCTTCCAATACCACTCTCTTTATAATGACTTTAAATTCACAGAAAGACACAATTTTATCTAGTCTTAAATCTTTTTAGGAAAATATTCCATGCCCAACGTGCACAATAGCAAAACACAGTTTTCCCAGTTCTGTACAAAATATTCTGTAACCAAACTCACATTAGAAATACATTAAAACTGAATAGCTCATATACCTTTTTTATGTGGTCACAAGATAGGAAAACTGCTGGTTTAAAAGTAAAAATATTACTTTGAGAAAAACTAATGTTTTTAAGTTTACCTTGGGGGTTTGTTTTTTTTGCTTTAAGGTAAATTAACTAAAACTAAAAAATGCACAGTAGTTTCCCTTTTTTCAGTGTCGAAAAAAGACAGTTCTGTGTGTAGGCACATACTATGCCAAATCTGCCGCCTCAGCAATCTTACTCGCTTTTTGTTCATTTAAATGGACCATGACACCTTCGGGAACGCTATACTTTTAAAATCCTCCTGCAACAAAAGTTCCTGAAGTTTCTCAAGAGTTGCAATTCTGCTTGCAAAGCTCCATTTCTCAAACAGCACACTTTTCTCTTGCAAACTTTGTTCGAAGCCGCCCAACCAAACTTTCACAGTCTAAACCTTTGCCTGTAGGCTTCGGGGACTAGCTTGTATGCATGCAGCACAGTGGATTTAACCGAGTCACAATCTAGTGAGCTTTCAACTGGCAATGCCGTACATGCATATTTAGCTTTACAAGCAATATTCCACTGTAGCGAAAGAGCTCAAGTCCTTTGGCCGTTTCAATTTTGTGGCAATAAGCTCAAATGCAATAAAATACACATCCACTTCATCTCAGGGAGCACTCAAAAAATTAAGTTTGCTGTTTGTTCAAACTTCTTATTTAAATTGAGTTGCAACAACACAATTCTTGTTTTTGTTTTGGGACAACTTAATTGATTCATGTTCAGTCCACTTACAGTAAATTTGTAAAAATGAATAAATTCATTTAATTCCTTCATGTTGTCTCAACACAAATTGTCTGTGGAACCCAGCATTTTTTACAGTGAGGGACCAAATTAACATAGGCTACTTGCCAACATCAAAATCAGCTTCTGAGCTAGCAGTACTGGAGCAGGGAGGACGAGATTGGAACTGAGCTTCAAGATCCAGCTTTCTAAGCTTAAATTCAGGATCAGCCTCAATTTCAACACCTCTCAATTGAATAAGCTGAGTTCTTAAGCGTGCTTCTTAATCTAATCGAATTCTTTAAGGTTAAGCTCAATCAATGGATTTGCATCTCCTCCATTACTAGTGACAGAAATTGAGACTTCAAGCACAGTTTCCACATTAGAATCTGCTGGCAGTTTCTCAAAGAACTCATATTTAAAGCGATAGTTCATCCAAAAATACAAATTATGTCGTCACGTACTCACCCTCACCCTTTTTTGTTATATTGAAGACAAAAGAAGATAATTTGGAGAATCGTAGAAACCAGTAACCAGTGGTAACTGGATGTCAATGGTTACCAGTTTCCAACATTCTTTAGAATATCTTCTTTTGTGCTTAAACTGGTTTGGAACAACTCAAGGGTGTGTAAATAATATAATTTTCATTTTTGAGTGAACTATCCCTTTAATACATTGCTTCTTTTCATCAGCGTTGACAGGAATATAAGCAGCTGCAAAGGAAGCTTTAAATCAGGAAGTAATCTGATGTTCAATTCCTCCCTCAGATATCAAACTTTTATTAATTGTTACATTTTAAATACGTGACAAGAAGAGTAGAGTACATACATAAATAATAAATTATATAAAATTCATCCTGAGATTGATCAAACTGATTTTTAATGTCTTTTAAAATCAGATTTGATCAAGTGATCTTTACCAGAATCGGTCATACAAGACTAACACCTACACTTCTACTAAATTAAGACCCTACTCATGATTCCTCTTTCTGTTAAACATATATTGGGCTGTCCTGCTTTTAATGTCTGTAGAAGGCTTTTTTAGGAAGTGAAATCACGTCAAGAATCACTTAAAGTGTCATTAATAAAATCTTGCCAGAAAAAGTTGTTTTTTCTTTATTAATTTAAAAAGTCAAATTTGATAGAACTAGTGTTTTTTTGTTTGTCTGTTTGTTTATATTTGTTTTATTCTAAATCTATTTAGCCATGAATGGCATTCTAGCAAGATATTCATTTTGCTAGGATGAATTTTAAACATGAATAATATTTAATTTCCATTAAAGCTGACATAGCAATTAATAAAATATGATACTGTATATGTTTCTGAGGGCGACATGGTGGCTCAGTGGTTAGCACTGTTGCCTCACAGCAAGAAGGTCGCTGGTTCCCAGCTGGGTCAGTTGGCATTTCTGTGTGGAGTTTGCATGTTCTCCCTGTGTTGGTGTGGGTTTCCTCCGGGTGCTCCAGTTTCCCCCACAGTCCAAAAACATGTGGTATAGGTGAATTGAATAAACTAAATTGGCCATAGTGTATGTATGTGAATGGATGTTTCCCAGTACTGGGTTGCAGCTGGGCATCCGCTGTGTGAAACATATGCTGAATAAGTTGGCGGTTCATTCCACTGTGGCGACCCCTGATGAATAAAGGGACTAAGCCAAAGGAAATGAATGAATGAATGAATGAATGAATAGGTAAAAAAAAAAGGTTTCTGATAGGTAAAAAAAAATACAAGCATAATCAAATCTTTCTTTCTGCACCGGTCAAACTTTTTCACTGTTGGAGAAAGGCTAATTTTGACCAAATCAAACTACATGGTCAACAATTACAAACAATGGGAACTATAACTACACAAATGAACTTGACCAAAGAAATGATTGGGGGAAAAAATGGATGAGCCCCCATTATTTAACCAGTATAATCGCTCTTCATGGTAACTTTAAAAACAAGTTTCAAATACTTTTGAAACCGTTTCTCAGAAACTCAAGTTAAGATATGTGTAATGAATCAGGAGAGAATACATGTACAAACAAAAGTTCTTTTCACCTAAATTTATGAGCTGCAAAATGTGTGTAAAGACATTTGTACAAGTAATTCATATGAATTGAGGAGTTTATGCCAAATAAAAAGATTCAGTCAATTAACATCAAGCTCATCAACATTCCTTTTTGATGCACAATGTTCATTTTTTAAATCAGTGGTACAAAACTAAATGTTTTGTCATTTACTTTTACATTTATATTTACTTGGTTTACTTATTTAATCCTTGACTTGTTTCACTCCTGTTTACCTTTTTATTCTTCTGAACACAAAACAAGAATGTTGGTAAACACTGGCTTCCGTAGTATTTTTTTCCCTTACTATGGATGTCAATGGCTACCCGTTTTCAACATTTTTCAAAATATCATCTTTTGTGTTCAACAGAAAAAGAAATATCATAAAGTTGGTGGGTGAGCAATTGCTGAGTAAATTGTCATGTTTGGTTGAACTGTACCTTTCATGACATTGACTAGTTGTCATTATATAAGACTTATTTCATTAACTTAATTATTTTTAGAAAAGTTGTGGTTATGTATCTATTTATCATTTGGATATCTATTCATGTTATAGATTGCTGCAAAGGAACTTAACATCACTTGTCACCTGGACCATAACTTCATGACGGCCAGCATTCCTACTCATCGCCTGTTTGTGCATGTTCGTCGACTGGTTTCTCAGGGCTACAAGGTCACTGACGTACTCTTAATTGCAATGTGCTTATAATATGCTAAAATGCAATATGCTTATGCATAAGTAGTCACAAAGAGATATGCATTTGGTACACTGGTCAGTAACACTGTTATCATGCTTCATGATTTCTTAGGTAGGTGTAGTGAAGCAGACCGAAACTACAGCCATCAAAGCCTCCAGCACTAACAAGAGTTCACTCTTCTCACGCCAGCTACATGCGCTTTACACTAAATCCACACTTGTGGGAGAAGGTATTGTTTCTTACTCAATAGATTCCTAGTTACTTTTACACTGTTTTGAGAATGATTGATTATTTGTTGATGTTGTTGACTAGACTCGTAGCAGCAGTAATATGTTTTAAAATGTACAATGTAAAGTGTAAAATGTTTTTTCATTTTTATTTTGTAGACATTTTAATTATAATTGAACAGTTTTTCATGCCTCTAAATCAACTAGAGTTCTCTCACAAAACTTGAGTAACCTGAGAGATTTGTTTGAATAACCTGAGATATTTTTAATAATCTGAGAGATGATCATTGGAAGCATGTGAGTTACAAAACGTTCATATCAGTATTTAATGTAGTTTTATTTTTTGTTTTGAGATATGTTTCTTTTGTTTACTAATGCTGTATTTATTTGATAAAAATACAGTTCCTTCAACAAGCCATTCTAATATGTAGATTTAGTGCTCCAAAAATGGTATTGTTATAATCAATGTTAGTGTAATTACTGACACAAACAAACGTTGAACAATATATTTGATTTGATGTTTGTAAATGTCATGTAAAGTTAATGTAAATAAAGTCATTCATTGTCAAATGAATGAAAAAGCACAACTTAGGAAATTAATAATGCATTAGTAAATGTTGAAATTAATATTTAATACAATTTATTATTATTTATATTTATTATTAAGCATTATTTTTTATTTATGTTAGTAAATGAACTAACATTTATCTAATAGATCATTATTGTATGACAAAAATAGTTACGATTGTTAAAAGTAAAAAAAAAATGTTTCTTTAATAATTAGTTAAAATTTTATAATTTTACTTTAAAACTAAGTAAAAGATCTAAAACGGGTTTGCCAAGTAAGATAAGAAATAACAGTACAACCTCTTACAGTATACCGTATTTTTTCTAAGGTCAGGTGGTGAAAAAATTCCATAAGCCATTGCTTAAAGGTTTGAGTAAATTTTTCCTTCCATTTGAGCAATATTAACCTAGCAAAGGCAATCACATTTTTCTTATTTTTATTAAAACATACGGCCTGCGGTATAATACCACAAATTGAAATTATGGTCTCATGTTCTATATAAGTATTTAAAAAGTAATATAAAGTAAAGTTTAATTGAAATGAAACGTAAAAAAATTAAAATAACTAGTCAGCTCAAATAATTTGGAGGGTGTTTATTAGTTACATAAAAAACCCAGAATGATCCAATCCATTGCCTTGTTCTCAGATGTGAATCCTCTGCTGAAGCTGGGAGATTTGGAGCAGGCTGAAGATGTGGTGCAGGACAGTGGAAACAACTATCTGATGTGTGTGAGTGAGAGTTTTGACAAACAGAGCAAGGAGCTGACAGTAGGGATGGTGGTAAGTAATCCTTGTGGTGACTGAATTAAAGCTCACCCATCCACCAATATATCTTACATATACTGCAGCCCGTGTTTCTATTTTGAGCTTAGGTGGTACAGCCGAGCATTGGGGACGTGATGGTGGACTGTTTTAAAGATAATACGACCCATTCAGAGCTGGAATCCAGAATACTGAGAATACAACCTGTAGAGATCCTGGTACCTTCAGATCTGCCAGAGATGACCGAGAGGTTATTACGCAACATCGCTTTGTCCAGGTAATGCTCATGTTGTGTAGGTCCTGTGAAGATTGTTTCGTGACCTTCCTCCATGTCCTTCCATGACCTTCCTCCATACTTGGCAGTTTTTCATTTAAAAGGTACACTGGAAACATAAAGGAGAACATACTGTAGAATGAACTGTTTTGCTAAGAGTGAACAATCTTAGTTGTGTAGAGAATGCTAATACATTATGTTAAATGTATCAGTAAAAACACGTAAGCATAAGCTGAAGCTAGTAGTAGCCTGGTTAGTACCTTTTTTTTCAATGCCATTTTATTTTGATTCCATTTGTCAATCCAGTGCAGTCAACAGGCTGTACCTGTTAAAATACTGTTTGTGGCTGTTTTATTTATTTTATTTTTTTTTTTTTGTCTGCTCAGTGCTCAATCAGTCCCTCTACGCAAGTTGTTAGTAGATCTGGCCCTGTATTTGTTGTGAGCCCTCAGTTTTCACACTGATTGAAGGAGGCACTGTAATAGAATGCCTTTCCACAAATAAAATACTGCTTTATTAATCAGTTAATTTATTAACTGACACATTAATAGCAAAAAAATTTCATGTGCAACTTTAGTTTGTGGACCTGAAAATACAAGGAATGTAACTGATTTCTTTGTATGCAGAAATGATATTTTAGATTTTTAGTGAGTGTACAAATGCTTTTCTCTAGAAAGAAGAGCCTCCTAATTTTTGAAATCACCCAAATATATCCATCACGATTTCATGATCGCTTTAATTAAACACATGAGGTATACCTGAGGTGATCATTGTCATAGTTTTTTGTTGTTCTGTGAGAAATAGAAGTCATTTGTAATATATCAATTCGAGGTGTTGGTTAGAACAACAACTCCCTTTTAATATGGAAAATATTCCTTTTATTGCGTGTCGTTGCTTTTAGAACACGGTTTAAATCACTCGCTCCTTTCCTCAATCTGGTAACCTGCGCTTGCGTTTGATTTGATTCAGGAGTGGAGGAGTTCAAACACTGCGTGTTAAACTTGCATGCAAGACCTTTAATTAATAGCAGAAAGTTTGGATTATATAACTGCCTAAACTGTTTTATTTTGCCGCAATTTTTTCCAAACGTGAGACAATATTTCTAGCATTTATGGTGTTGTTTTGCTATAGACAAATTTGCACATTTTAGGAAATAAGATTTTTTTTCTCTCTTTTTTTGATATTGCTATTGGTCTCTAATTTATATAAAGGGAACAATTTGAGAAACAAATACAGAAAATGTTTACATCTTAACCATATAAAGACTACTACATCATATTTGATACTCAAATGATCAAAATAAACAAAACTGTTCAAATCAATAGCATTAGAAAAATCATGTTAATATTCCAATTTTAGCAATTGATATGATGAATGTAGCCTTTTTTTTTCCAAATAGGCTTTAAGTGAATGAAGTTGTGATAATGTCACATGATGTGTCTAAAGCAAGGCACACACAAAAAGCACAGTGCTGTGTCAATAACAACTTGAGATTTCGCACACCCGATGAGCACTTTTTATATGCAAATATAATTTTATTTAATATAAAACAATGCAGATGGCACAGAGGGAAATTGAATAGTTCCCTGGCTGCTCAAGCTGCTCAACTGTTCACCATTTGTTTGATATTGCATTACATTCAGTAAATACACAATCGCTAAATTCTGGAGGGATTGCTCAACACAATGGCTTCCTGTTTTTTTTAATTTATTTATTTTTTCCTCATTATAGGGCATTGAAATTCAGTTTTTTTTGGAAGTAAAAGTCACTGCATTTGACTTGAGTGGGAACCCTGTGCTCTTTTAAAGGAGCTTTGGGAATCTTTCCTCATTTTGTGTCTTACCAGTAAACATTTAATTGCTGCTTCTTTATTTGAATTATTAGTACTTTTATTTAAATATGCTTACGACCTAAAAAATAACTGACAAACTGTTGTTTTGTGAGGCTTTTTTAAAAATATTTGTTTAGTGGAAAGCATAAGGAAGCGTATGGATGCACAGCAATCAGTGCAATACCAGTAAACTGACATCCGCAAAACTTACTAAATCATGTTGCATGATACATTTACTTTTCTTTAAAAAAAACCAAAATGTAAATTTTAAATCTGAATGAATAACTATTACAAATGCCCATATAATAAGGTCAGTAGCAAAATGTATTAACAAGAGTGTGTGTGTCCGGTGCAAGTTGTTAGTAGATCTGGCCCTGTATTTATTGTGAGCCCCCAGTTTTCACACTGATTGAAGGAGGCACTGTAATTGAATGCTAAAAAAAAACCTGAAACTCTGCTTTATTAATCAATTAATTTATTAACTGACGTTAATAGCAGCAAAAAAAAATTTGCATGTGTAATTTATTACGCAACTTTAGTTTGTGGACCTGAAAATACAAGTAATGCAGCTGATTTATTCATATGCACAAATTATATATTATGATTTCAAGAAGAGCTTCTTCAGTTCTTGAAATTACCCAGATATACAGTTCACACGACTGCAAAATCTCTATTTCAGGATGACATTACTTATACAACCTTATAATTAACATTACCTCTTATGGAAGAAAACGTATTTGCAGTCTCTCTATATGTTGTTTACATTTTTATATAAATTGTATTTTGGTTCCTGAATCCTGCAGTATACTTTGTTAAAAACCATTGTTGACAGTCACCACTAGATGTCAGTAAGTGACTTAATAAGCGACAGCATGTTTTCATTGCCTGCTGGAGAATTCAAAGACTTGAAAATACATTGTCCACCTGAGCAGCAGAGCATGTGTAGTAATTGCTAAGCCACAACAATCCGTCATCCTATATATTCTAATGTAAACACAGTTATAAAATATAAACATAAACTCTGACTGCAAATGACATGTACATTGTGCTGCTGTATAGACATGATTGCAAAGTCTGCTTCTGTTTCTCATAGCCACAGCAGGATGCTTTCCAATTGAAAAGCATTCTGTGGTGTTGTGCTGCAAGGCTGGCAGATTTTTCCTCTTAGTTTGACTCGAACCTGCTTTTAAAGATCCAGTCTGACTTTGTTTCTGTGCCTGTGGCCATATGTAGACAAGGTTGCCCAACATTGCGAAGTAGGATGGATAGTATTCATTAGGGCTTAGCTGGTGCTAGTGCTTCATCACTCAGTTGTGTCTGTGTTAAAGTGCTGGAAACAGCTTTTCACAGATAGAGAATCGCGTATTTGTAGTTTTGCTGTGGAAAAAAGGCTTGAACCTGTATTTGTAATAGTAGTACCATACTCATTAATTCATTTTCTTTTTAGGCTTAGTCCCTTTATTAATCTGGGGTCACCACAGCGAAATGAACCGCCACAAATGAAAACATCCAGCATATGTTTTACGCAGCGGATGCCCTTCCAGCTGCAACCCATCACTGGGAAACATCCACACACACACTCATTCACACACATACACTACGGACAATTTAGCTTAGCCAATTCACCTATACCGCATGTCTTTGGACTTGTGGGGGAAACCGGAGCACTCGGAGGAAACTCACACCAACATGGGGAGAACATGCAAACTCCACACAGAAATGCCAACTGACCCAGTAGAGGCTCGAACCAGCGACCTTCTTGCTGTGAGGCGATTGTGCTACCCACTGCGCCAGTACCATATCTAGATGTGGATTATGTCTATTAAAGGGATAGTTCACCCAAATTTGTTTATATCGCTCATAATTTACTCACTCTTTACTTTCAAACCTTTATGAGTTTCTTTCTTCTGTTAAACACACAAAAAAGATGTTTTGAAGAATGCTGAAAGCCTGTAACCAATGACTCCCATAGTATTTTTAATTTTTTTTTTACAATTAACGAAGTCGATGGTTGCAGGCTTTCAGTAGTTTCAGTAATACTAATATAGTCAGTTTCAGTCTGACTAATTGGTTGAGGTGTGTTTTACTAGGGTTTTGAAATCTGCAGTGTTAACCTGAGACCCCAGCCTTACATGCTTAAGAAGAATCCAAAAAAATTGCCCCAAACTCCGCAGAACTAATCTGTGTGACTGCTGAACAGCTTTTCTATTGGCTGACCCATGCATGGTTCTCCTTGAGTAAGTCTTGAATCACACGGAACCGATGTCTTTCTTTATTGTCCTTGGATTTCTCAACCGATGGGAGTTAAACTTGGCCTGAAGACAAATCACTATTTTAGCTAGTAACAGCAGATCTTCAAAGTAATAAGAAACACATTGGCTGTCATTTTGGCAGACTGATGAACATGTCTTCTTCCTTCAGACAGGCCTTAATCCACTTCTTCATGTTGTCACGTAGTAAGTTGGCTTAAAACAAGCAACAATTCCTGCAATCCCAAGAGAATCACATATTTAGTAAATGCTTGGAAAATGCAACAGAACCTTGTTTTTTCCATGCACAAATATAGATGAAAGTTCCCCCAAATCTGAGATCACCGTTGGTGTTTTCTTCTAGCTCACTCAACTTTACAGCCCCATCAGTTTTTGATCATTTTCTCTGATTTCACTCTTTGGAAATAGAGAACCTCTAAATATGATCAATAAAGACCAGGAACATTACTGCAGTTCATCTGTAGGATAGACTGATCTACGGGGCGGATAGAATGTCCCCATTCACAACACTCTCTTTAATCTAATAAAGAGTTGCACAAGCAGGATTGAAGCTGTAGGGCTCTATTTTAGTGATCTAGGCGCAAGTGTTTATACTGTGTTGTTATATCCAAACACACTTCCTATTCCACCCATATTGTGATTCCAAAGCCCCCCAAGTTGTAGAATGCATGGAGATAGTGATTTTTATATTTATGCAGAAAATAATAATTTTTGTAACATTTTAATCCTTAAAATTATTTTCAAATGTACAGATATTTGTCTATTGCTGTACATCCTGTGTGTATTAAGCTATCTGCATGCGTGTTTTGGACGCGCATAGGTGCATAACTAACTCTGTGCCATTGACTTTAGACCAGTTTTAGTTGGTAAATAACACGCTTTATTTCAGTTTGCTCAAAATAGCAATGCACCAACACACACCTCCCTTTCAGACCAACACTCCCATGAGTCCACAAAATGGCCCATGGATTTGCTATTTAAACAACATGGCGCAAAACGCAAAAATGATAGCTGCACTGGTCTGAAGATAGCAAAAAATCATGTGCTCCAAGCCTGGCGCCATATTGCACCATGTGTATGATGGGACCCAAAGTCTGCAGAAATGTGGCCTACAGGAGCAGGTGCACATACTTCCATACTATATACTGTAATATGCCAAGAACAGTATGCAAGGTGAGAAGTATGTCTGAATTTGTAGTATCCTCCACTAATTCATAAACCACCAATTGGAAATAAAGAGAACTTGGGAGAAACCAGGCTCTGTTTGAAGACCTGGAGTTTTACCCTGGCCAAAGAAATAAAGAAGCACAGCTTCAGTCTTAGTGGATAACTAGCTTATCAGTGGTAACGGGAAAACAATTATAAAATGGCAAACTATTGGTTTGCATCTAGTGCAGCATATAAAAGTAGAATTGGACAATTAGGACACTCTAACTGGACACTCACATGTTTTATTGTAGAAGGACATGTGGCTCATGAATTGTGTCCTACAGCTATCGTCAGAGCCATCACTAGCAACTGTAGCCTTAGTAACTGTAGGTTAGTTCACCCAAAACTGAAAAAGAATAAAAAAGAAGATATTCTGAAGACAGCTGGATATCTGTGACCGTTGCCTTCCATAATATTTGATTTCTCTACTATGGAAGTCAATGGTTACAGGTTTTCAGCTTTCTTCAAAATATCTTCCTCCTTTATGTTTAACAGAAGAAAGAAACTCATAATGGTTTTGGCCCACTTGAGGGTGAGTAAATAGTGAGTACATTTACATTTTTGAGTGAACTATGCCTTTAAGCTCAAAATAATTATTCATTTGTAAAAGTGACGTAATTTTCAGTAATGGACAGTCATGTAAATAAGTGAACGAGCAGATCTGAAGGTGCTGGCTGGAGTTCTCTTCTCACTGGGAGTCCCAGCTGGTGCTGGGATAATCACATGGCCAAGCCTAGGGAAAAGAGGAAGTCTACTGCAGTGATGCAAGATTTACTGCTCAGTTGACAGACAACATGTCTTGTTTTGTTTTTAAATAAGATAGATGTTGTTGTTTATTTTATTTAATTTTATTGGCGTGTCCTTGTGACTGATCACTGTTGCTAAGGGCAACATTTAAAGGTTATAAGAGTGCTGAGGGAGGTATTCAATTAAATTAGTGTGGGGCACATACTGCAGGAAGGAGTGACACTTTCCCATCATGCCTTCTATCTGTAATTTTGTTCCAGCGCTCACTCTGTCTATATCTTTCTCAACCGTCTTTTAACATGCGCTGACAGTTCCTTCGTTTCTCTGTTTAGTTTCTCTGTCTTTCTGCATAGCAGTGCCTCCGCTTTCTCATATCCCAGCTTAATATGCAGAGACATTCACAATCAAGCCATTTGCACCACAAAATTGAGTAAATATGGTGCTTTCATATATTTGTTTTGCTAAAATGTTGTTTTTTTTTTTGATTGTTTGAGCATTCTGATCAACACATCATGGCAACATTAATGGTTCAGGGCACAACTATCTATTTTCTCCATTGACAGGAAAAGAATCTGGTTCATTAAATAGTTTTACATTTGCTTTGTTCAAGCTCACCTACTTGCACTTGGGTAAATTAGCCATGGTTTATGTAACCAACTGTTTTTAAAATTTATTTATTTATTTATTTTTAGCATATTTCTTACCATTTATATGCAGTTTTACTACAAAAAACATGGTTAATCCATCGCTGTAAAAACTGCTGGTTCCACACAATTGATTTGAGTTGTGAGAACATGAAGGAATTAAGTTAGCTGAGTAGGGTTTTTTTTTTGGATTGTGATTGAATATAAAGTGGATTGAATATAAAACAAATAAGTTGTCCGAAAAAATAATCAAGAATTGTGTAAAGCACATTTTAAATGAGAAGTAAACAAACAGCAAACTTTTTTTTTTTTTTTTTGAGTGGTGGTTAGTGTAGCAAAACACACTATTATTACTTTTACACTGATTTAATCTTTTGATCAGATCCATTTTTGGTCTTGCCTTATAACATTCAGTTTAGACTGCTGTTTAAAATGTTTTTGCATTAATCTCTGGCCAAAATTATTTAGTTTTTTGGAATGGAGGTTAACTTCCTGTTTTTGAATGGCTTTACAAATAAAATGTATTTACAGTGGGGGCCAAAATGATCAAGACGTTCTCGCTGAAGTCTCTATTACGATGACTACTGTGACGGTTGGGGTAGGTGTAGACGATAATTTAAAAATTAATATAAATGATTCTCGTTTCTAGCAACACTAGCGTCCACTACGTATTGGACCTGATCCAGTGCATTCAGTACATTGTGCTACAGGCTGCAGCGAGGGCACACTCAAAATTATTAGAACACTTGGCATATTTAGGAGGTTTGAGTTGGCTTTGTTGAATTTGCTACTGCAATGCCCATACAATTAATTAAACATCGACAAAGTTCTCGTTATGCTCAGAAAACCACAGAATTAAGCCATCATAGGGAGTTTTTTGTTGTTTTCCTTACATATGGGTTACATGGGTTAACATTAGTGTTGACGTTCTCAGGAAATCTATTAAAACTGACTGTGACACTATCAGATTTTTTGTGTCAATGTAAGCTGGCAATTTTAAATGTTGTTTTTTGCAGTTTTTATGGTGTATTTCTACATATACAAATGTAATTTTGTGCTTTGCAGTTTTGTCTTGTCTCTAGGTAGCTGCTACTCTCATGGGTTTTCTCGTTTTACCTCGTTTACCTGTTTTATAACCAGACTCGTCTAGCATTGTGGTTTCTTACTGTTTTCTTTAATCACCTTGTCATAGTTTTTCCATGAACATAACCTCTGATTACTGGGGGGAAAGTAGCAGGAAGCAGGATTATATATCAAAGTGTTGATAGGCTAAAGTGTCTGACCTATCCACTTGAACAACTGTCAAATCACGGTGTAGGCATTTACGTCTGCACACAAGCTTTAAAGGGCACTCTTGTTAGATAGCTTAAACTTCAGACTTGTTAAAATGCATGGTGAACTGTGCAGGTTTGCATAATCGCTGTGGGTAAGCCTCCATTCAGTGATATCGTTTTTGTTTTTATATGTTTTTATGGAAACAAAACATCTCGAAATCTGCAGCTGTTTTAACAACCTCAGGATTTTCCTATTTCAGAATTGTTGATCATATAGGGTAAATGCCAATTTATTATCATTTTTAAAAATCTTTTCTTCTGTTTATTCTCATTTTCCGGATATACCTGTTGCGATTATTAAATAATCAACTGACTGCGGTTACTTAATCTAACTGATCGGGATTGCTGCAATTCTTTTAATAGCCAAAAAGGGAGACCTAAACCAAAATACAGAGGCACCTCTCCAAATACACGCACATTTTACTTTTATTGAGAGACTGTGTGTGTGTGTGTGTGTGTGTGTGTGTGTGTGTGTGTGTGTGTGTGTGTGTGTGTGTGTGTGTGTGTGTAGAGCGTCTTTCTACTTATAACTGTAGTCAACTATAGTTAGTGCACATACTAATAACAGTAGTTCTTAGTGTTACATGTACTGTATGGCATTATAGTGTGTTTCTTGTGATAGTTTCTAACATTTACAGAATGTAATAAATGTGTTGCTTTGTTGGCATGATAAATGTATTGCCAAAGCATTTGTGAGTTTTACATTAAGTAGAACATATGAACAAACAAAACTAATTACATAGTAGTAGGCATAGTCACGGAGGAAGCAAATCACTGATGCTTTTATTGGTAGCCTCCCTCTTTTGTTTGAGATGAATTAATCTCAGTAATGTGTATCAATTCTTTGATAATTAAAAAGCATGACGTTATACATTATACCCTTATACAGAAATCTGATATACAGGAATACATACAAATCGCATGTTTAACATTTACAAGTTTATTTTTGGATTTCACAGAAAAAGTATATATGTATATACAACAAAATTCATTCATTCATTTATTTTCTTTTTGGCTTAGTCCCTTTATTAATCAGGGGTCACCACAGCGGAATGAACCGCCAACTTATCCAGCACATGTTCTACTCAGCAGATGCCCTTCCAGCCGCAACCCCTCACTGGAAAACACCCATACACTCTTATTCACACACATACACTACGGACAATTTAGCTTACCCAAATTCACCTATAGCGCATGTCTTTGGACTTGTGGGGGAAACCGGAGTACCTGGAGGAAACCCACGCGAACATGGGGAGAACATGCAAACTCCACACAGAAATGCCAACTGACCCAGGCGAGGCTTAAACCAGCAACCTTCTTTATATAACAAAAAATGGCAAAAACATTTACGTTTACATATTAATTTTCAGGGCGACACGGTGGCTCAGTGGTTAGCACTGTTGCCTCACAGCACTGGGTTGCAGCTGGAAGGGCATCCGCTGTGTAAAACATATGCTGGATAGCTTGACGGTTCATTCCTCTGTGGCGACCCCTGATGAATAAAGGGACTAAGCCGAAGGAAAATGAATGAATGAATATTCATTTTCAATCATTAGAATGACAAATATGCTCATGTTCAAATATGTAACTTTGATTTTAAATACAGTATATATTGATATTTGGCTATATTGGATTTCTGTTTGAGCTCTAAATCAGACAATTAATTGGGAATGCATCAAATCGGACAATTAGTCATCAAAAAACAAGAACAGACAATTGTCAGTCAAATTATATGTTTGTGACCATCCTAGCAGTACAGTCTAGGCATGCCAAATATAATCTTATAAACAGATAATCTTTTAAATCGACACCTCATCGTCTGCCGTTTAAGCATGAATGTCATTAACGTGCATAGATTTGAGGCTTATGTGCAGACCATATACAGCTGATATGCTTGGAGATATAGAAAGGGGCATCAGTTTTGTGTTACACTGCATCCAAATATCTGAAATGGATTAGTGTATTATCTAACTCAACTACATTGCAGGTCATGGAATTTCCGGAATATCATGGAATTTCATGAAACAGGTCTATTCTAGAAATTGAAAGTCAGGGAAATGTATATTTTTTTTGTCCAAGTCATGGAATATCAGTAATTTTTGTTTGTCATTTTTACTTCCCATTTATCAAAAACAAAAACAGAAACAACATTTATCAAAAATTTTTCACTTCCAGTTGCCAATCAAATGCAAACAATACTGTATGTGGCTGCATTTGGTCTGCTCAGTTTTCAATAGGGTTGTGAACCTACACTAGTCTCAAGATACATTTAGGTTATGATTATTATGTCATTGATCTGATTCAATTCAATATCACGGTGGATCACTGCGCACTGATGATGCTTTCCATTCACAGTTTAAAATTTGACACAAGCAATATATGAACTGTAACATTAATTTTACATGCTCAAAGAAAACACGCTTTTTGAACATATCAAACAAAGCTCAAGTACAAACACAGAAGACAACAGAAGGGTTTAGAGCAAATGCACAAAAGTAAATAATAGTCCTGCTTGCTTTTTGAGTGCTGTCGAGCAAGATTGTGTTAATGCACTAAACAGAAAAGACTGTGATTGGCTCTAACGATCCGCGCTGTTCACAGAATGACTTCATCTATTGGCTGATCTGTACCTTCAGTGTCAGTGAAAGACCCAGCAAACTCGCAAGCAGTGAATTGTGCACAGTTGTCTGCTTTTTAAGTAGGTGGAGTGTTTTAATTACTCAAACTCGCCTCCCTTGCAATAGTATGCTACCGCAACATAGCGCATTTGTAATAAATGACGTCAGTACCTAATAACCAGTTAGGATCTATTATTAAATCAATACCGAATTGCCCACATCTGAAACAATTATTTTGCCGGACAAATGTGACATTTACCTGACATAAAAATGCTCTAAATGACGATTTAGTTGGAGTAAAATGTAATTTATGTTTTATTATGTAAACTATTCAGATTTTTCATTCATTCATTAATTTTCATTTCGGCTTAGTCCCTTTATTAATCTGGGGTCGCCACAGCGGAACGAACCGCCAACTTATCCAGCATATGTTTTAAGCAGCGGATGCCCTTCCAGCTGCAACCCATGTCTGGGATACATTCATACACACCCATTCACACGCATACACTACGGACAATTTAGCTTACCCAATTCAACTATAGTGCATGTCTTTGGACTTGTGGGGGAAACCGGAGCACCCGGAGGAAACCCACGCCAACACAGGGAGAACATGCAAACTCCACACAGAAACGCCAACTGACCCAGCCGAGGCTCGAACCAGCGATCAGCGACCTTCTTGCTGTGAGGC
>CAIGQW010052735.1:1849893-1931602 GCA_903798125.1 Danio choprae | reverse complement strand
ATATATATATATATATATATATATATATATATATATATATATTCAGGCTATTTATTTGTTATTGTATAAGAAAATAGGAAAATGGTAATAGATAACAATAATAAAAAATAAATAATTATCTGCATCACAATGCATTGAAGAAACAATAAATTTTGACACCACTAGGTTGCGTCTGAAATCGAATACTTGCTTACTGTAAAGTATGTGGAAAACAGTATGCGAGTCGAGTAGTATGTCAGAATTCATAGTATTTAAAAAAAACAGTAGGTGAAAAGTACCTGTATGACCTACTACTTCCGGATTCTGAAGTGTGCATCCAATGGACGCTATGCTATCCCATGATGCCACATGAGAGAATTCATGAATGGGAATAAAGCATCGCAACTGACGCAGGTCACATGATAATGACAAATGGTGGATGTATTAAGTCTAAAGACCATTCTTAATACTTACATACTCACATTTGTACTTGTAGTAAGTATGTGTAGTAATTTCAAGTTCAAATGTAGTACCTTCTCGAGTAGTAGGCGATTTTGGACACAGCACTAGTGTTCAACTAGTCCCTCCTGGAGTTTCCGGGAAAAGTTGCTGCTTATTATCGCCTTATATTAGTTATTTTGCCTTGACCTTAATTTATGGCAATATTTTTGCATTCGTGTTGTATTGATGTGAAAATATACACATTTATACTTGGTCCTTTGCTTTTTTGACCTGAAAAACTATTAGTCTCTGTAATTTATATAAAGGAAACACTGAGAGAAACAATGAAAGAAAATGTTTACTTCTGTAATGTATCTTAACCATATACATCCTACTACATGTTTAATACATGAATGGCTAAATGATCAAAATGAACAAAACCGTTAAAATCTCTCTGACAACAGAGTTAGAAATATGATCAAATTTGAGTGATTAACACAATGAACGTTGTGTATATTGTAAATATAAAGAATATATCATTATAGGTCAAGGAAATTTAGCTTTTTGCAAGTGAAAGTCAGGGAATAAGATCTGAGGCTCTGAGTTGGAAGTGGAACCCTGATTAAATTTAGCTCATGAGCATAACATATAAATATTAAAATATTATTCGTTAGAGAAATGTCAACACGAATGCAGCAGGCCAATAAGTTAATGGCGTAAGCCTTTAACGTGTCATGAACATTAGTAGTAATAATACTCCCCGTGTTGGCGTGGGTTTCCTCCGGGTGCTCCGGTTTCCCCCACAAGTCCAAAGACATGCGCTATAGGTGAAGTGGGTAAGCTAAATTGTCCATAGTGTATGTGTGTGAATGAGAGTGATGGGTTGCAGCTGGAAGGGCATCCGCTGCGTAAAACACATGCTGGATAAGTTGACGGTTCATTCCGCTCTGGTGACCCCAGATTAATAAAGGGATTAAGCCGAAAAAAAGAAAAAAAAAGAAAAAAATAATATAATAATAATATATAATAATAATAATAAACATATTAATTTATATTTAATTTAAACAATGTTTTGATCATTGGAATTTGACATTCCCTGTATAGTCTAATGTGAGGTATAATATTACCAGCGCTAACCATGTGTTGTGTGCTTTGGTTCTCTGGGGTTTTATAGTATGGGAGTGCTCATAGCAACAGTTGCCGAGTGGTTTCTGTGCTGTGGGTTAATGAGATCGTCAGGAGGATTGCAGGTGGTGTGTTGAAGGTGCCACTGCCATCAATTTCCCTCAGTGTGGACTGCCTACTTGAAATGGATTCTGAATGCTCCTCTGTTCTGTTTCAATCAGCTTCAATTTCTTCATGTACAACACAATCATGTTTCATCACTGGAAGTTTGTCTGTTGTTTATTTTTTATTTTTTAATTAACTTGGAAAATGTCCTACCGGTAGCATTATTTGGTTTTGATGGCAAGTGAGGGTAATGAAGTTAGGGCAGCGAAGGACAGAACTGGTCCTCAAATTCGTTGGGTAGAAAATAATTTTGTCTCGTTCCTTTTGTAAATACAAACATGCAAAGTTACAATACATGCAGTAGGAGAATTTAGGGCAGAAATTTTTATTTTTATTTTTAATATACTCCGTTTAAAGTACAGATCTTGTGTTTGTATGCAAATTATATAATGCAAAGTTGTAATCCAATCTGTCATGACCATGTAAATTTTGTAATCCTCTTAAGTTTTCTAAGGTATACACACAAGTACAATTGTGACCTGACATTAAAAATGCTCTAAATGACTATTTAGTTTGAGTAAAATTTAATTTATGTTTTATTCTGTAAACTATGATGAATTTTCTTTTACTAATATTAATAACAATAATAATATACATTTTATGTATATTCATTCATTTTATTATGGTATTTAATGAAATATATTCTCGTTTAATTTGTTATTTTAGAATTATTATTATTATTATTATTATTCATTCATTCATTTATTCATTTTCTTTTCGACTTAGTCCCTTTATTAATCTGGGGTCGCCACAGCGGAATGAACCGCCAACTTATCCAGCATATGTTTTACGCAGCGGATGCCCTTCCAGCTGCAACCCATCACTGGGAAACACCCATACACACCTATTCTCACTCATACGCTTACCCAATTCACCTATAGCACATGTCTTTGGACTGTGGGGGAAACCGGAGCACCCGGAGGAAACCCACGCAAACACGGGGAGAACATGCAAACTCCACACAGAAATGCCAACTGACAAAGCAGAGGCTCGAACCAGCGACCTTCTTGCTGTGAGGCGAGAGCGCTATCCACTGCGCTACCGTGCTGCCCATTATTATTATTATTATTATTATTATTATTATTATTATTATAAGAAATTAAATATATATATATATATTTTTTTTTTATTATATATATTTGCAGGCTATTTATTTATTATTGTATAAGAAAATAGGAAAATGGTAATAATAATAATAATAATAATAATAATAATAATAACAACAATAAATATTTTTAGTATTATTATTGTTATCATAATAAATAAATAGCCTGGAAATAGATTATTTTCTTTTATATTAAACAAAAAATTATTTTTTTACTTTTAATATATTGATATTGATTTTAATAAGTGGCAAAATGGTAATTTTATGCCCTTTACAAGCACATTTTAAGCCAAAATCTGTCACAGTAATATTTAAGTGGGATAGAGACTATAGTAAATTAAAATTTCTGTTTATTGAAATATTGCTTCATTTTAAGCTAGATTATCCATATCCGTCTTTAACATCGTTCTCTGTTGTTTTTTGTTTTTTTTTTGTTTCTTTTACCTTCAAAGATATATCATTGCATCTTTCTTCTGTGAATGTGTTTGCAGAGTTGTGATTTGTGTGTACACTTGCCAAAATGAAATTATTCGTTTTTTTTCTAGTGAGTCGATTACACTGTTGAGAAAGATAACGCTGGCGGCACGTGTGCACAGGCCACATATGTTCATTGGTTTCCCCAGCAACAGCACAGAGATACAAAGAAACGCAATGTCCTTGAGATCTTGGTGCTGTTGAATGGCGAGAAAGCAGAAGTGAATGGACTGCTTGCGAAGCGCGCACACGTGTGAGACTAATATGCACTTTATATCCACTGAGAGAATCCAATCGTATTGAAGGTTTCAGGAAGAGACAAAAGACGGAATTCATTGCGTCTGTAAATGACTTCTCTTATGTAACAAGAATGTTAAGTATCCTCATTTAGTAGTTTCACAAACATGTCAAGCTTACATTTCACTTTAAAAGGATAATTCACCCCAAAATGAAAATCTCCTACTCATTTACTCAACCACAGGTCATCCAAGATGTAGGTGACTTTTTTTCTTTAGTAGATCATTAAAGAAGATTTTTAGCTGAATCTGTGGTCCTTGGTGATTTATATAATGACAGTGAATGGTGATGGGGTTTTTTAAAATTAAAAATAAACATACAAACGAGTGCAAATCAATGCCCATGGCTTATGATGACACATTGCGGTCTTGTGAAGTGAAACAGTCGAACATTATTATTATTGAACATTATTTACTATATTATTAGCTTTAATCCACAGCCTGGTCAAACCAATCTCGCCACATATTTGACTGTAGTCCGATTGTAGTCCGTCCGCTTTTGATGATGAAAGCCTTCAAAACACCCTAAAGTGGCTCAATAATATTTAGATCTGGTGGCTGTGCAGGGCATGGGAGATGTTCAACTTCACTTTCATGTTCATCAAACCACTCTGTCACCAGTCTTGCTGTGTGTATTGGTGCATTATTATCCTGATAAACGGCACTGCCTTCAGGATACAATGTTTGAACCATTGGGTGCACATGGTCCTCCAGAATGGTTCAGAAATCCTTGGCAATGACGTGCCCATTTAGCACAAGTATTGGGCCTATGGAATGCCATGATATTGCAGCCCAAACCATCACTGATACCCCCCGTGCTTCACTCTGGGCTTGCAATAGTCTGGGTGGTACGCTTCATTGGGGCATCTCCACACTGTAACTCTCCAGGATGTGAGAAAGAGGTTTATGTTTTATTTTGTGTGTGACCACCGTTACACAGTGAAGGTGGACTCTGCAGAGAACAATACATGTTTCACATTTTGCACAACCCAAGGTTTGCCCAAGATGGGCAGCTGTGGTTTTATATTTTGGATACAGTCTGGGTTAGCATCCAGACATCTCTTTTTAGACAGCTTCCTCTTGCGTCCACAGTTACTCCTGTTGGATGTGGTTCTGCTTCTTGGTGGTCTGCTGACATTAGACTAGATACCGTGGCTCTTGATACATCACAAAGACAATTTGTCCTTATTTGAACTCTGATATGTCACCCATAATGTTGTGTGCATGGCAATATTTTAAGCAAAACTGTGCTATTACTCTGCTAATTAAACCTTCACACTCTGCTCTTACTGGTAGATTGTGCAGTCAATGAAGATTGACCCATGGCTGGTCAAATTTAGCCATGAATTAGTCATGTGCATTTTCTCAATATTTAGATATTCAGATTTTTCAAATAGTTTTATCAATGTGAAATCTCAAAAAAAAAAAGTTATGTTTTGTGGTCCAGGGTCACAATTATATGTGCTTCGATACCTATATGTATCTCAATTAGCACAAAACATGACACACAATAAAAACATCTTGGTGCTGTCCATCCTTTGGTTTTTTTGGTTTTGGTCCCATCTGTTGGTTTTATTGAATGTAGCATCTACTGTCACTGTCAGCTGGATTATGTAACTTTTAAGTTCCTAGTGAATAGTGATGTTGGGGATGGAACCAATAAAAAGGCCTAAAGCAGGGGTGCCTAAACTCCTGCATATTTTAGTTCCAACTCCAATTAGAAACACCTGAACCAGCTAATCAACCTCTTTCTATGTATATTAGAAACTTCCAGGCAGGCACGTTGAAGGAAGTTGGAGCTAAACTATGCAGGACAGGGGCCCTCCAGGACCGAGTTTGAGCACCCCTTGCCTAGAGGGACTCTTGCTTGGCTAGTTCCTATAAATAAGTTCCTGTAACTACCCGGTGTGAAAGCCCTTGTTTTGAATTCTTTGTTTCAAAATTGTAATATAGTACACAAATTCTATCAAATATGATGCTATTTGTGTTGATCCAGAAGTTTACCTGATGCGTTTTTTTTTTTGTAGTCACGTCAACCTCCCCTTTTTTCTCTCCTCTTTTAGTGTCCAGGCAGATGACAGAATTCGCATTGAGAAACAAGAAAGCGCCATGTTTGAATACCCAACTGCAATGAGAATAATCAAAGACTTCTACAGAGACGGCCCTCATTCAGCTGCTGGAAACCATGAAAAGGGTACATAGCTTTATCTTTGTCTCCTGTCTGTCTTTTGATGTCTGACCTCCAGTCACGGTGAATCATCGGCTGGTCTTTTGGATAGAGATGTCTGCCCAAACAGATGTGAGGTCAGTGTGTTTAATTGAAAAATCATTCCCTGTGGGCAGAAAGGGTGGCAGATCAATGTCTGTTGTCCTTTACGATAGACATGTTTAGGACAAAGGGTTGGTGGCTTTTTCTGTCAAGACTGGGACAAAATATCCTATTTTTCTTGTTCAGAAACCATTAATGCCACACAAAAGACTTCCACCGCAATCACTAAAGTTCTGATGTGTGTTATTGATGTGCTTTGTGTCTTAAATACCGCTTGATTAAAAAAATTGTGACAAGCAACAAGTCTTTAGTCTAATCATTGTCTTCAGATGCCATCTGTCATTTCCCTGGAAATAGGGGTTTAGAAAATCACTTGTACTCAAAGGGTCACGACACAACACGAACACTAAAACACATTTTTTGAGATGTTGACAGTCACGTTGCTAAAAACACTATTAGGACACATATATTTCACAAAAAAGTGAACAAGTGAGCAAATTTGTTCTTCCGGTTTGAAAAGAAATTTTTAAGCTATGTCACGGCCATGAGATCCTTGTGTAAATTCCAGTGTGGAGACTGGATGTCTGTACCGGTGGGTACAACATGACATCTTTGAGCTTTCAGCATTAATTCATGAGAAAGACTTCAAAGTCTTTCCAGACCGCCAATCAGTGCGCTCTATTGTGAATGAGGTGCAACTTCATTAATATGCATGATATAGCTTCCAAGATGACAGAGAGACGCCACATTTTGTTGTCAACCGTAATTAAAACAAGTGGAAGAAGAAGAATTGTTTGGAGACATGAGTCGTCAGTGTTGTTTATAATTGTGCTGCAACAAATGTTTTGTATCCATTTTCCTGCAATGAGAGCTCCGCTGCGTGTGGATTGCAGTGGTCTGCTAACACGCGACAAAAATATGTTTGTAAGGAACATTTTTTTTTTTACCCGAGAACCTTTTTTACCCGACCTTTTCGCATATAGAAATGGTGAAATGGCCCTTTAAATACCAAGTCTATTTTAAAATGTAATAATGAGACAATCAACAATTTTCTTGGGAAAAATAGGGTTGTAATGGTACTGTATAGAGGTATGACAGTTTATCACAGTGGGAATCTATGGTTTAAAAAAACTAATTATGAGAAAATATAAACCCCTGAAAAGATATCATATTTTAATGGGCCAAAAAAAACAAAACAGTTATTGATTCTAATTAAAATGAACTCCAATCTAATGTTATAATTTAACCAACATTAACATCACTAAGGGCTCATTCACACCGAATGCATCTTCTGAAAACACGAGTTGCGGTGGTCAGGAATGGGTTTTAAAAAAGTGCATCGTGAGTTCCACGTGGTGTGATATTATGAACGTGATGTCATAATGACAATGACAGACCCATTAGAAATGGGAAAACAGTATGTTATGATAAGCACTTGAAGATACATCATATAACTCAGGATATTCTGGACAAAGCCACAATCAGCGCCTCCTCTGCCATGATTTAACAGATAATAAAACAGTTGTCATGCCGACTTGCAAAGATTGCCCCGCCTCCGAGCTCCAAGATTGGTCAACGGCTTTTGGACCTGACAGTTGACCCAATAAAACCCAAACAACCCGAGCGTAACAGTGAAACACAAGCATCAAGCACGTGTTTACATTGAATAACCATAGAAAAGTAGCGCGTTGGAAAGAAAAAATGCATTCTGTGTGAACGGCACCTCATGTGTCTTTTGTTATCTTAGTAATCTAATTTAATTTTACTTTATTTTCAAATGGGCGATGTGTTGTTTTCTTTTCAAATAATTTTTAAATGTATTTCTATATTTAGAGGTTAGACTATTAAAATGGTTTAAAGTTTGATGTAATAAAGGACCTGTTCACTCTGAAATGGGTTTTTATCATTTGAAGGGTCATTGTTACTGGTAAGAATCATTGTTTATTATACATTGTGAAACCCTGAAATGCGATATTTTTTTGGAGGTGAAAATCTCACACAGTTACAGCCCTAACTTAAGTCTAGAAAAAATAAATAAAACAAATCCAGTTTTAGGTTGAATAGATTTATCTTAAAACAAGATACAATGTTGTAAAATTGTAACATTTGTTAATATTACAGTATATTAGGGGTGTTAAGGTACATGTATTTATTCTGAACATCACGGTTTGGTTCTTGTACTCCTCTGATGACTCAATCCAGATGTGTCAGTCACTAAAGTCAGATAGAAAAAGAGCACAGCAGTGCACAACTTATGAGCCATTCACACGGAATGGGACTTTGCATCTTAAAATGAGACGCGCTGCATTTAGAAAAAAACACCATGATGGCGTCAGATAAAACATGTCGTGTAACTTGTAAGAAATTTCAGTTTTGAAGCTTACAGAATCCTAAATTAAAAGCACAATTAATGTTTTTCTATTGTTTTAGGAGAGGGTTGAGCTTGACCATTGAAATGTTAATACAGTCTCAGAATTATTTATATGTTATAAGATTTAGTTTTCAATCTATTTTATACTTTTGTATCACAGGAAGATTTTCAGTTTAGACATTTCTGCTTCTGCCTGTTCAAAATAAACAAAAAAAAAAAAATGAAGCGCCAGGGATTTATTACATATTCTTGTTACACTGAACCTGTATCGAACTGTGACCCCAAAACCGAGTACCGTGACTTCTGTGTTCCATTTCACCTCTACAGTTTATCATTTAAAATAATTGCTTTCCATTTAAGCACGTTGATTTCTGTAATGCCTGTAAAATGTAATGCATTTAAAAAAATAAATACTTGTATCCAGCAAAATGCATTAAAAGATATTTATTTCTAAAATAGAAATCTTTTGTAATATTGTAAATGTCAGTTCTGATCGGTTTAATCCATTTTGCTTGATACATGTATTAATTATTTATCATTAACTCCTGCCCCACTGGCTTCAAGTCAAGTCAAGTCGTGCTTTATTGTCATTCCGCTACATGCGTGGACATACAGAGGAAAAAAAATGTCGTGTCTCGCAGGACAACAGTGCTACATGGATTAATCATAAATACAAACCAACACTGGACATAAGAGCTATTATATAAATTCTATGCATAACTAACATATATTATAAAATAGAATAAAATACTTAAACTATACACATAAGACAGGCTATACAAGTAATTCTTCATGAGACTGAACAATGTTGTGCAGGATATTGTGCAAAAAAAGGTATTTGAGGTCTAATGTTGTGCAAGAGGTATTTAAGGTTGAAGCAAGCAGTGCAACATGATTGTGGTGCATTTATAGTAAACATTGAGTCCTTGTAAGGTGGAGTTTAGATAAAGTGTCTGGTGCTTAAGAGAGAAGCGTGTTTCTGCAGGTGGTTTGTCAAGCCCACTCACCTGAATGAAGCACAATTTAAAATGCACAGTGTTTCCAAGAGACATGGAGTGATTAGGAAAGTGTCTATAGTGCAAATGTGCAACCTGGTGCAAGAGTCAGAGAGACGAGGGGGTGTCCTTTCACCCTGTCCCATTCATCAAAGTATTACTTGACAAAAGGCTATGGATAAGGCTTAAGGAAAGCTATTTCTAAGGCTCCAGACCATTTCTACTGAAACATAAAACAGATTTGTAATTTATACCAGAGAGTACAATTGAACAATGTATTAATTAAATTATTGCATTTATTTTCTTTTTCTAAATAGGTTCCTACTCCCTTTGCATGGGTCTGGAGAGCCCAATTATCTGCTGTCTTGGTCCTGTGATCCAATATCTGACTGAGTTTAAGTTAGAGAAGATTTTACTTTGTTCCAGGTACTGCACCTTACACCTTGTAATGCCAAGCCGATAATTTTTTTATGGATTGATTTATGGATTTTTCTTTGGATTGTTCACCCAAAATGAAACTTTTACAATAAATTTGCTCATCCTCAGGCCATTAAATAGATAGGTGACTTTTGTTTCTTCAGTAGAACATTAAAGAAGATTTTTAACTGATTCCTTAACTGGTCCTTTGTGATTCATATAATACAAGTCAATGGTCACTCTTTGTTTTTGTTCGTTTATGATTTATTCTTGGTATTTTTGTTTTTATTATGACAGAACAGTATATATTGACAGGAAGAAGCGTTGTAGAGAAAGTGAGAGAGGGATGGGACTGGGAATGGTCCAGGAGTCAGAACTCGAAATCTGAATGCCCACATTGCAGTTGCGTTATATGGCACACTACCCAGTAGACCAGAGGGTGGACAAACTCGGTCCTGGAGGGCCGGTGTCCTGCACAGTTTAGCTCCAACTCTAATCAAACACACCTGCTCATAGATTTCTAGTGATCTTGAAGACACTGCTTAGCATGTTCAGGTATGTTTGATTAGTGTTGGAGCTAAACTTTGCAGGACACCGGCCCTCCAGGATCAAGTTTGCCCACCCCTGCAGTAGACTATTGGCATTGCATGGTCACTCATATTTAAGATTATATGTTTCTTTATTTAACCAGGTAAAAACAAAACATTGAGATTTGATATCTCATTTACAAGGGTGACCTGGCTAAGAGAACAAGGGTGACCTGGTCAAGAGAACAGGGAGATTAAAAATAAACAAAGGCTGCTTCTGAAATCACATACTTTCCTACTATATGTGAGCCGAGTAGTATGTCTAAATTTATAGTATTTGAAAAAATTCTTACTTATAGTGTTTGAAAAAATACGTGAAAAGTACCCGTATCACATACTACTTTGAGTGAGACTCTTTAATGTGCATCCAGTGGATCCTATGCTATCCCATGATGCCACGCAAGAGAGTTCATGAATGGGAGTGAAGATAAAGATAATGACAAATGATGGATGTAGTATGCCCTGAATCCATTCAAACTACTCACATTTATTCTATATAGAACGCATTTTCTAACACTTATGTAGTAACTTCAAATTGAGATGCAGTGCCCACTCGAGTTTCAGAAGCAGCAAAATCCAAATCAATCCTTGTGGTTCCTGATTGATATACTGAGGTCTTATGATGCGAAACGATCATTCTGTGCAAGAACTTGAACATTATTTACAATTGTATTAAGTTTAATCCATAACCAGAGCAAGCAGTCCTCGTGATGAGAGTGAGGATGCACATTTTTTTAGCTATTCTTACCTGTGATTGTCCAAGATGCAGCATCTGCTATAAATTACACTCATTGTGATAAATGAACTCTCATCTGAGTGCATGCTTGCACATAAGTGACCAGATCATGCTCACCACAATCGTGTGCATGTCGAGAACTGTTTACCTAGGCTGTGAATTAAAGCTAACAATACTATAAACAATGTCCATTTTCCTACATAGACTGATCATTTCACTTCACAAGCCATCAGTAGATTGCCAGGAGCCATTGACTTAAATGTGTATTGAATGTGTTTATTTAAAAAAAACGTATTTTTAAAAAACGGTAACCATTGACTGCCATTATATGAAGCGCCAGGACCACAGATTTAGCATAAAATCTTCTTTAATGTGCTTCTTAATAGAAAGTCACATACATCTTGGATGACCTCAGAGTATTAACTAGAAATCTTAATTTTTGGTTGAACTATGCCTTTAAAGGAACACAGTTTGACCTTATCACATGATGCACATGTTTTTAAACCACTGTTTTTAGTGACACCTGTAATGAAGGGATGCTGGACAACAGAGTTGAGGATCCACGTGCAGTTTATTAAACTGAGAATGGTCAGGCAGGCAACTGTCAATGGGTACAAACAGTACTATAGGGGTGATCCAGAAGCATAGTCAAAGTCACAGGCGAAGAGGTCGATACAGGTGGCAAAGAATCAATATCAACGGTAAAACGGAAAGACTAGACAAAGAAACGCCTCGTGGTATTACAGAAAAACAAGACTAAGCAAAGGGTATGTGTGAATGAGATGCATATATAGTTCTGATTATCAATCTATCATGAGCTTCCAGTTGTGTGTGAGTAATCAGCGGGAATCAGGAACTGGCGTGTGTGAGGTGCATGATGGTATTTATAGTCCAATTGAGTGAAAGATGTGGAGTTCTCCAGCAATCTGCAACCGCTACCAGTGGCTTATCACCATCTTATTGCTTGCACTCGTGCACACCTAGCATGTAAGAGACCAAATGCAACTGTTTTCATTGCTTTTTCGTGATTAGAAGTAAAAAGAAATTGACAAAATAACTTAAAAACAATTGCATCATGTGATATAGTGATGATAAACACCCAAACATATTCTAAGTGGATACACTCACTCACTCACTATCCTTTGGCTTAGTCTCTGATTTCTCACAGTTTACCCCAGAAGAATGAACCGCCAATTGCTCTGGCATGTGTTTTATACAGCCGATGACCTTCTGGCTGCAACCCTGCACTGAGAGTCCACTAGCTCCTGAACCCCCAGTACTGGGAAACACCCATATGCTCTCTCAATCACACACCAAAAGATAAACATGATTATATTCCATGACAAGAAAAAATGCTGTATAATTTATGATTATTGTCCTCTTAAATGATTTCCTTCAGATTTTCCCTTTGGTTTCTCTTAGTTTGCATGTCTGCTTTGATGGTGCTTGGAGTGTTGTTATAATGAATATTGAGATGATAATACAGTGAACTCAACAGAGTGTTAACTCCGTGTTCATTGTGTATTTCCTGAATGAGTCAGTGTCTGCTACACCTACACTGTTCTCTCTCTTTGGCTTTTGCTTCTTACACGTTAAGCAGTAAGCAGTGGCATAGTGTGAAACTATTAGGATACAAACTCTCTCATTTTCGCTCCTCACCTAAAGCAGACATCTCACACCTACTTCCATCAGACACATAAGTATTAACCAGGGTGTCCATTTATACAAGTATACTGTGGCAGCGTGAAACAGAACTGAATCTGAATCCTAATGCTTGCAGAGTGTCACCCCTGATGTGTGAATGTTCCGAAATGTCCTGTAATTACAGACTAATTAAGGACATTCTGTAAAGAAAAATAAGAGCCCTTGATCTGACAGACTTTCTAAACGAGCCTTAAAGGGATAGTTCACCCAAAACATTTAAATGTACTCACTATTTACTCTCCCTCAAGTGGTTCCAAATATTTTTTTCTTTGACAAACACATTAAAAGATATTTTGAGGAGATCTTGAAACCTGTAACAATAGCCTTTCTAAAGTAGTAAAAATAGCAAATACCATGGACGTCAATGGATGCAGATCTCCAGTTTATTATTAAAACAAATTTCTTTTGTGCTCAACAGAAGAAAGCAAGTCAAACAGGTTTAGAACAAGTAAAGTGTGAGTAAATGATGACAGAATTTTCCATTTTGGGTGAGCTATCCCTTTAATTAGCATGCATCATTGATTGAAATAGGATGTTACTACCTAATAGTTTGTCATGGATGTGACTTGTTAGTTTGACTTCTTATTTCTTTCAAAGTTGTTTTTATAAAGCAATAGCTGCTCTTATGTAAAGCACATTATTATTATTTTTTTGCAGCTCGTTTAAGCGGCTATCGAGTGATTCTGACCATATGCTGCTCAGCGCTGCTACTATGAAGAACCTGGAGATCCTGTGCAACCAGGTGAGTTCAACTGGGGAAAACATGGATGATGCAATAATATACACAAACACGTACTGTTTACAGATGGTCCAATCACACGCTGAGCATTGACAGATTTTCATTGACACAAATCTCTCATTATTTTCTAGAGAACTCTTTTGACTGGATTTTGTCAACGGGGAAGTCTATGAAGTCACATCAGTCTCAATAATAATACATTTGCATTCATAAAATTTGTAAATTTAAAACACAATTCATAAATCCACAACTCCAATTCATAAATCCACAACTCCAGTTCATAAATCCACATCTCCAGTTCATAAATCCACAACTCCAATTCATAAATCCACAACTCCAATTCATAAATCCACAACTCTAATTCATAAATTCTAAACACAATTCATCAATTCAAAAGTAAAAGCAAAAATATTTCCCAAATGCTCACACATATGCATCTTACATAAATACATTTAAAATGTTTACACAAAAATGTATATATGACGTTCTTGGATGACTTTCCTCATGCATTTTGAATTATGTTAGATGTATTTATGAACCACTGAATGTGCATTTGAAAATGCTCACACGAGCATGGAGTCCTTTGAATTTGTGTGCGGTATTTTTGAGACTTTCATGGCAGGACATGATACGTACGCATCTTTTTTTAGGAGGATATTCTGTTTAGCCATTCGCGGTGAGTTTTTAATCCACCAATCAAAACACTCCTTACTGAACGAACTCAAGAAGATCCACCATATAATTATTATTTTTGTTCATAAAATAAAATAAATAGTTTTAGCAGTATTATTAGACATTTGTCAAAAATTAAATAAGCTTAGTAACGTTTTATATATCAGTAATATTGAGTACGATGATCTTATATCATTCGCGAATGGCTGGATTCAATGCATTCAATAGCAAATTTTACTCAACAAATCAATGATTCAAATGAATCGGTTAAATAAACGACTCGTTTAGTAATACAATCATTTGCTGCCACCTGCTGGCATTTTCAGAATATCACTTTTGTGATCAGAATGTTATGTTTGAATTGAATCCCATGAAATTTTGCCACTTTATGTTAATGCATTTATTATCTAATTCACTTTTAGATGCAGATACTTTGCACTTATGCAGCACAATAATGCTATAGAAATCACTTATTACGAATTCGGACGAATTAGCCACTAAACTGACAAACCGTAAAATACTTGCGTTTCCTCATGAGATCAGGTGGAAAATTCGACATTTATAATGTCGAAGTTTAGTCGAACCTCTTAGTCGCTGACATTATTTTGACTTTGGGTTAAGATTTTTCTCTAGAAGAACACGCCATTTTCATTTCTTTCATCAATCAACCGCATACTGCAACTATAGTTCACACCAAGGTTATTTTAGTAAACAAAAACTACGACTTAAACTATTGGTCAAAAATAATTTTCGTTAACTGAAATGAAATTATAAGTGAACAATAATTGCAAACTAAAACTAAATGAAACTAACAGTCAGTAAAACTTGGTGAAATAAAATAATTATTAGGTAATATAATAAAGAATTCATAAGCACTCGTTCTGACCTGCAGCTGTTTAGCGGAAATCCTGTTCTGGCGCTTTTACAACAAAACACATCAGTCAAGCGCATAAGCATGTTCTCTGTATAAATATAATATAACAGTTCTATCTTTTCTCCATCTGCCAAACTAGGCACGTTTATCTACATGTATGATCTTTTAGTATGAAGAATATGTGTGAGTTCTTCATTTTTTTCTTTAACTTTTACAATAGGTAATGTAAACGATGCAAAAATTCAACTGCTCTGGTCGAAACTGGATGTGTTTAGTTAACCCTGCTAAACTGTAGTTACTAAAACTGAAGCTTAATATAAAAAAACTAAATAAAAATGTGTTCACAAAATAAAAAGTAAACTGAAACTAAACATGTGAGCTGGAAGTTGCTGAGACTTTTATTTCAATATGTTGATGCACTTCTAACTGAAACAGAATATAAGGTGCGGGGCTTTCTCTCTTTTTTTTTCTTTTTTTTTTGTAGCAAACTAATGGTAAGAGGTGTGTGTTTAAGAATATTGTGGCTGAAGCGGTCAAACTGACGTCAACAGAGGACGACCACCACTCCAAATGTGGAAGCAAATGGTCAGACTTTGATTAGAGATTATCAAAACAAGCATTTATTTCAGTGGATTAACTTTTCACAGATTATTTGTCCACCTAAGGAATAACAATGTACGCTAGCAAAATGAAGATCGTAAATTTAGATTTCACACAGAAAAAATTACAGCACATTTAAAAACAGTATCGAACTAAAAATTGAAAAATGTGAAACTATAACCTTGGTTCACACAGGCAAAAGCAAAATCTGGAACGCAGAAACTGAAAATGTTGTTTTCTCACTGCAGTATTTGGCAGGTTTCCAAACAGTTGAATGCCAGTACAAGCCATTAGTCTAAAAAACGGACCTTCAGAATTTAATGTCATGATTACACATCAGTTTTGCATTGGCAAACACATCGTTTGCTTACAACAATACACCATTCATTACAACAAATATCACAATAAAATTAGACAGATCTGTAAATATAACTTTAAATCAGGTCATAATATCACAACATTACCTCTCAGCTTCGGTCTTTTATGTAGTTTCATGATGTAATAAATATAATGGAATAATAGTTGAAATTATGCCATTTTCTCTGTCAGAAGCTGCTTGGAGAATAATACGGTCATTTAAGTATTGTTAACCAATTGATGTATCCATTATCTTTTATGCTGGTTTGTGTTTCATGATGGCTCACTTTTCTGTGCTGTCAGACCACAGGTTCAGTAAAAGGCAGTCTGCTCTGGGTTCTGGATCACACTCAGACTCCATTTGGGAAGAGACTGTTGAGAAAGTGGGTGAGCCAGCCGCTCAAGTCTGTCATGTGAGTCATTATTTCATTTCATTATCATGTAATCGCTGTGATTTGGATGCTAGCATGGAAAATGCCCAGTGTTTGTAGATCCGAAGAGAAGTGATGTGCCCAGATCTTTCCATCAAGCCTGTTACAGTTTTGCATTTTTTAAATGTATTGTTATTTCAGTGCTATTTTTAAGTTTACTGTAAATTTCAGTTTACTTTTAGTTCATTTCGTTAATGGTTTTGTTAGTTTTATATTACTTTTTATTTTGTGACCACATTTTTATTTAGTGGTTATAAATTTAGTTTCAGTTTTAGTAATTAAGGCCAGGACACACTAAGCCGACGGTTGGTTGTTGGGCTTCGTCAGTCTGTCGTTCAGCGTGGGTCCGACTAGTGTGTTTGGTGTGTTTTCCCACACGTCACCTATTGTCGGGTTAACGTCTGAGCTCGTTTGCTCGATTCAGTGTGTACAATCACCATCTGTTGAAAAGAGGACTCTGACTGTTTATTCAGCAACGAATCAGAGTGTGAGTGTGATGTAGTGAATTGACGTAGCAAGTAAACAATTCAATTCAAGAAGGAACACAAAGAGGCCGGCTGTAATTTTGCTACATTTCTTAAATATATGCTTATTTTATCAGAATAATATTTGATCATGCCTTGATTTTAAATTATTTAATTAGGACAATAAGGTCTTTGCTTAGACAAAAGTCTTGTCACTTAACAGAAATAATGTACAGTATATAATATGAAGTCATGGTGCAGTGGAAAAAAAATGTATATCGTGTATGACTCCCATGAGCTTAGACGACTGCATTCATACATCTCTGCAATGACTCAAATAACTTATTAATAAAGTCATCTGGATTGGCAAAGAAAGAGTTCTTGCAGGACTCCCAGAGTTCAACAAGATTCTTTGGATTCATCTTCAATGCCTCCTCCTTCATCTTGGCCCAGACATGCTTAATAATGTTCATTTCTGGTGATTGTGCTGGCCAATCCTAGAGCACCTTGACCTTCTTTGCTTTCAGGAACTTTGATGTGGAGGCTGAAGTATAAGAAGGTGCGCTATCCTGCTGAAGAATTGGCCCTCTCCTGTGGTTTGTAATGTAATGGGCATCACAAATGTCTTGATACCTCAGGCTGTTGATGTTGCCATCCACTCTGCAGATCTCTCGCACACCCCATACTGAATGTAATCCCAAACCATGATTTTTCCTTCACCAAACTTGACTGATTTCTGTGAGATGCAGTTCAACAGATGATTCATCTGAAAAATCTACCCTCTGCCACTTTTCCAAATGATCAACTAGAAGTCAAGTTATTATTTGTTGCTCTTACAACTGAGATCAACGATAAGACCTTAGTCAGGTAGTGTATTTGTAGGAGCAAATCCTTCTGTAGTGAGTGACAATTACTGTGACCATGCTACTAATTCTGCTTTGTTCACTCTTTGCGTGTGGGCATCAGATGTTCTGGTTTCCTGTTGTGAATGAGAAAACAGATACTACCCCCTGTGGGCACAGAAAGACACGTCCTCCCATGCAGGTGCAGAATGCACTCTCTCTTTTTAATTGGCTTTCGTCCGTTTGGTGTGTTCACACACAGCTTTTTGGTCCAGATGGAACCAGACAAGAACTAACATGAGGCAACCACACAATTGTTTCGTTGGAGCTAGCTGTTTGCTGTCCTCTTGGTGTGTAGTGGCCTGAACACATCCAGTTAACTGTTTTTTTTTGTTGTTGTTTTTTTCAGTTCTGCTCCGGGCAAGTTTTTATTCCACATCCAATCACTCCTGCTATATATTCACTCTTTGTTCACCCGCTATTTGTTTAGAACCGTTCTCTTCCTGACCTGGCTATTCCAGCTATATTTAAATCTTGTTTTCTCAATCTTATGCTTACATTTTCACCAGCCACTATACTAAGAGAGAGAGAGAGAGATAACAATAAAAAAATGTAGGTTGTACAATAGTTTTATTGACAACCTGCCTGTTCTGTCTGATGGTTGTTTTGCGCATGATGTGCTTACAGACTCTTGAATGAAATGCATGAAGCAGAAAGCTCTGGTCCATCTGTGCAGCGTGCGGATACAGTCCTACCTGTGAGTTCAGGCTACTTGTGGTCGATATGGAACTAATGAAAATCCTCCACAGCTCACAACTAAGGCCGGTGCAGAGCCAGGCTGAAGTATAAATCCAGTTTATAGCGTATTTCTGAAAAGACGTTGGGAACAGGATAGTCTTTTGTTTGACCTCCTGCTCCCGTATTTACTTGGGTCAGTGATGCAGACCTCTACATTAAGTGTCGACCAGAGAAAAGTTTAATGTTTGCATAGTTTAGGTTTGCATAAATAAAATAATTATTTGAAAAGACACTGAACTGAAAACCATGCAAATGCAACCTAAACTTTTTCATATTAAAAGGTCATATTTGTGGTTAAATATGCCTAGTTTTCATTTTTAGGCATATGAAGAAAAGATAGTACATGTTTTATGTTCATACAGAAAATAGGTTTTGTGCTCGACTGATCCATCAGCTGCTAAGCAGATTTTGTGACAGAACGAGTGCTTATTAATTCTGAAAACGATTATTATCATTTCTGATGATTATTTTATTTCTGCTAGTTTTTCAGTGACTGTTGTTAGTTTCATTTAGTTTTAGTTTTCATTTTATTGTTAATTTTTTTTATTTTATTTCAGTTAACAAATGTTTTTTGACCAATAGATTTAATTTTCATTTACTGAAATGACCTTGCTTCGCATGCACCACCACAGATAATAGTGAGTTCATAAACTCACTAGGTTAATCCAAGTCCTAGATTATTTTGCAAATGGAGGATCTTTGCACCCCTCTTCCCAGCCGCTGCCAGGATTACAATTCTACTCTGTCTGGATTGAAAAAAAAAAAAAAAATCCCCCATGGATGTTGCATGTCCAAAACAGATAAACGGCTGTAAAATCTAAGTTTTTAATCTAAGATTTCTTTCTTTTTTTGTTATTATTCAGATACACTATTTATGTTTTTATTCCCCAGAATTAAACTGGCAAGTTATTGTCAATCAGATGACATCTTTTTATGCCTTTTAAAAGGCGCAGGGGTTTGTTTGGGATCTGCATGTGACGTAATGCATGCTTTGGAAAGATCCGATTATGTTTGATTGCATGTAACAATAATTTAATCTTAATCCACATATTTTCCTACCAAACATCTTAACAGGCATATTTGGGAGCATTTTTGAATTGAGATGTACGGTACAGTAGAATATGATGGCATTAACTGTCCATTTCCATGAAAATGCCAGTATATGCTGCGTGTCATACAGTGAATATTATCTTAAACTGTTTTTACTAACCTCACAAATTTCATTGTAATTTCACTTTTATTTATTTATTTTTTTTATTTCATTGATAATGTGACCAAATCAAAGTAATGAAAAATTAAATAAACTTTAAAAACAAACTTCCACTTCAAAAACAATATGCCAACATGAAATGTAAAAATAAAATAGTTGTATTTGTATAATAAATAATCATCAAATTGTTGATCTTTAAAGTATCTTCTGAAGGTTACGAACTTAAATAATATAACATTATAACTTTCATTTTCAGGTTTTGTTTTATAGACTTTATCGACAGAACCCACTGTTTATATTATAACGAAGAGACATTCACCTAAACATAAAAATTCTGTCATGATTTACTTATCCTTTACTTGTCTCAAACCTTTATGAGTTTCTTTTTTTTTCCTGTTAGATATAAGATATTTTGAAGAAAGCTGGGAACTTGTAACCATTGGCTTCCATAGTATTTGCTTTTTTCTCCAATGGAAGTCAACTATTACCAGTTTGAAGCCCTTCTTTTGTGTTCATCGGGAAAAAAAGAAACTTTTGGAACCACTCGAGGGAGAGTAAATAGTGAGTACATTTTCATTTTAGGGTGAACTATCCCTTTTACATCTAAAGCCCACTGTCCATTGTAATGTACAGACACATATTTGAAAAAATCCTGATTTAAAGCTTGAAATTCTACAACTGATTTTTGACTTTAATTAGTAAATACAAATATTTATTTTTTGTACAATCTATTTGTGAATGTATCAGCAAACGTAATTAAAACCATTGAAAATTTTGCTTACTTCTGTGTTTGAAACAAAACGCTGCCATGCCATGCTGCCAAGTTACAACAGGCAGAGCTTTACTGCCGTTTAATTTGATGACAATAGTCCAATATCTAAAGTTTGTGAAATGCCCCAGAAGCCCAAACAAAACATGACCTGACATGATATATTTATTGAAATGGACGCAGGGCCCTAAAGCATTAATTGTAATTTTAACAGTGTGATTAAAAGTGTGATTAATTACTTAAAATGACACTATAATTGAAGTTATGAAAGAGGAATATATTCTTGTATAAGAGCGTTTTCGTATAAGATTTGATGTCGTTAAATTAAATAATAAATCAAATGAATGACACAGGCAAGAGTGTGTTGCTTGAATATCAGCATGTAAGCACCGTCATACAGATTTTAACAGTTCTATTAACAGAGTGAGCTGTTTTTGGATGCAATCAAAAACTGCAGATTCTCTGCTAAGATCCTGCTGATGAGAGAGAAAAAAAAACGTTCACAGACCCTACGCTGTAAAAAATATCCATAAATTTAGCGGTTTTCAGTATTTTATTTCTTTTTCCCATTTATTTATGTTTTTGAATTGCATTATGGAAGCTTGATCTTTCTTCCAACAACTTTTAACCTTGAAAAGATGGAAAAAGGGATTTTTATAAACATTTTTAATAGTTTAATATGATATATTGTCTGGGTTGGTGTTGTATATTACGCTACAAAAACCATGTTTCTTATACGTTATATAATAAATGTCAATAAAAGTGACTTTGTTAAACTGTAGTCGACAGAGCAGAGATCAAGTCCCATAATGCAATTCACAACCGGAAATAAATGGAAAACTTGAGAATCACAAAATACGGAAACTGCTATTTATCAGATATTTTTTACAGTGCGGATATATGGGATCCTACTTAGCATCAGATACAAAGAAGAGCATTCTTTTTTTTCTTTAAGTCGTATACTTGTAAAATGTAAAAAATAGGGCATTAAATTAGCTCATTAAAATAGGAATACATTCAATTCGCAGAAAAAGGCATTTTCGATTTCAGCCAAAAAAGAAAAACCAAAAATATGAGCAGAAAAATTTTTTTTAAACTGCGTCATACAGCCCACCTGTTAGGAGTGAAGTGTCTATAACACCAGATGTGGAAAGCGCTGTGCTATGATACCCATTCGTTTCATTGCGCAATGCACAGTCTACTTTATTGCTGCATCAACCAAAGCACAAGGGCAGCATTTGGGCCTTGTTTGTAAAGAAATAAGCAATACAATTAAGTGGACAAAGGACAAAGGACAAAGGACCAGACGTGGTCTGGAACTTCATAAAAAAATACAGTTTATTCACTCTTTCCTAATGTTGGGATCTGAATGAAGACAATGCAAAAAAGTTTTTTCCACACAGCGTCCTCTTGACTTTGCAGCATTTTTATGCTTTGGTTTCTTTGTAGACCTGTTCTTGCAGTGAGAATCAATGGGCGGAGCTAAACAGGCAGTGATGTTGAACCAGCAGTTGATCTTCTACTGTGTGGGGGCGGAGCTTAAACACTTACTTACTTATGCCCTCCACCCCCGCCGGGGTATGGGCCGCCAAAGGTCGATCTCCAGAGGTATCTTTTCTGGTCCATTCTTTCTACTTGTCTCCAGGTGTAACCCATCCTTGTGATGTCTGCCTCTAGGCTGCGTCACAGGGTGTTTCTTGGACGGCCTCTCTACCGCTTCCCTTGGGGTTTCTATCTGAAAGCCTGCCTGGTGATGCTAGATGGTGGTTTGAGTTGGGTGTGCACTATCCAACCACATCTTCTCTTCCAGATTTCTGCTTCCATTGGGGCTTGACAGGTCCTTTCCCATAGGTCGATGTTACTGATCTTGTTGGGCCAGCGAATGTGTAGAATCTTTCTGAGACATGTGTTGATGAATGTCTGGATTCTTCGGGGGGTAGTTTTGGTTATCCTGCAGGTTTCGACCCCATACAACAATACTGACTTCACAATGGAGTTGAACAGACAGACGGGCCTTGGTGGTCAAGTTAAGTTCTCTCGAAGCCCAGATGTTCTTGAGCTCGGTGAACGTGGTTTTTGCTTTGCCGATTCTTGCCTTAACATCTGTATCTGTTCCACCTGCCATTGCCGGTCCAGATGAAAAAAGAGAAGGGTTGAGCAGGGGGCTAGCAACCCAACCTCATAAAACCTCAACTGCTACAGAAACGCCAAAAGGAGCTTAAACACACTATTGTGTATAATGTAGCACATTTAAATGAACAATAAAATCTGTATTTAGACGTATAAGAAATTTTGGATTTCTGAAACTTACAGGATATTTTTATAGAACAAGATGTCAAAAGATTAATGAAAGGGAATTTTGACATCTCTGTTTATGATCTCTTTAACAGTATATGAAAATAAGCTCAATGTATGCGTTTATGAAATAAGGACATAGAATGCTGTCATGGTAAAAAAAAAAAAAGTAATTTACAGGCTTTTTAAAGCAATATTTTATTAAGTATGTCAGTTTAGTAGTGCAGAAATGTCTTTATGTAGTGTGTCACTACTACAAATCTCAATGTACTACATGCTACTTACATGTGCAGTGATACACACTTTGGGATTTGAAAAACATCTGTTGACTTAAAAATCGCTGTTTTGGATGTTTATTACATTTTTTTACATTTATTTTACATTTTTTTTTACTTTCTCTCTCTTTCTCTCTCTCTCTCTCTCTCTCTCTCTCTCTCTCTCTCTCTCTCTCTCTCTCTCTCTCTCTCTCTCTCTCTCTCTCTCTCTCTCTCTCTCAGTGATATTCAGGCTCGACAAGAAGCAGTGGCGGAAATATTGTGTTCTGAGTCCAGTGTCCTTCCCTCTATCCAGTCTTTGCTAACTCGTCTACCCGACCTCGAGAGAGGACTTTGCAGTATCTACCACAAGAAAGTAAATCCTTTTGTACTAAATTAATCAGTTGAAACTACAGTCTTACTAAACAGGTCTACCACAAAGGGCATTTGCAATTCAAAATCAGTTTTACTCAGAGAAAAACGTAATATTTTATCCCACACAAAAAAAAGCGTCTGCGAGCTCTGTCTGAGAAATGAAACCTCTCAAGGCCAGAATTGATTTCAACTGATGAAAAGTTCTATATTTCTTGTGTTTTTTTAAACATCATTTCATTTGTTTCTGGAATCAGGCAAGAGGTTGAAGGGAGGGTGCTTAATGGTGTGTTTCTGTTAAATGGCTCTATTAGCATAATGGCAAGTGTGGGAGCAGGAATGGGAATGATTATTGTTTTGTACCATATGTGGAGACAAAGAATGTCCTTGTAATATAGTTCGTTGTTGTTGTGGGAAGAAGAAGACAGGGTCGGCGATTCAGGTAAGTACATTTCTTTTTATTTTTTTCAATTGCCCAACACGCGTAGCTGTGTGTGTGTGCTTCCTCTCTCTCCTCGGCTGCTCCTTCTCTTCACCTTAAGAAGGGTGTCTCTCCGCTCCAATCACTAGAATAAACAGGTGTTATTTATTATTTTTGATTGGCCCGCTGACTAGCCGCCAGGCTCTGAGCATGCTCTTCCCCTTTCGTTGGGTGTTCGATCATGCTCACCTCTCCACAGTCCTCATTAACCCTGCCTCACCTGCCTGTTTTTGCCATCTCATCAAGCAAATCACCATTCCGTAGTATTTAAGAAGTTTTGTAGTTTTGTTATGTACAGTATCAGCAGTAGACTGTCAGAGTAACGCTTTTATCATAAATGAAACATATAGACAGTAATACGGGCCAGAGAGTATTTGCATAGATCTACAGGGAACTTTCACACGGTTTTAATCAGCATAGAGAGCGGATGTGCATTGCCTTATTATAATGTAATGTTAGCAGGAATGACTAACGCTGAGCCTTTGGGAAAAGGGCTTGATGTTTATAAACACACACAAGATCAAGCAGAGATTTAATTGGCTTCTTGGTGCTTGCTCTCGTCAAATTATGGAAATTACAGATCGCATACCCACGAGCGTTGACGTATAGTGATTAATGTTGCTCCATGCAAAGTTACAACTTAGCATTATTATTTCTTGGGGTAATCGATAATAATTTTTTGTGTGTAATTGTTAATTCATATCGAAGTAAAGCAGAGAAAAGGGAATTTATTCTTCTCGGCTTTTAGAACGTTTGGGAACACTTTACTTGAAGGGGTGAAGAGGTTCATAAGACTTGTCATTCCATAAATGTAAATGAATTTTTATGCATGCTTATAGCAACTGTCATTAAGTGTCATTCGCTCAGTTATGAGATCTTAAATCCAAAGATGACGTTGTTTGACAACTTGACAAACAAATACATCACAACCTGGTTTTGTTTTTGTCATGACAACATGACATTACCAAGACAACAAAACTTGTCATAAATCTGTCATAAACATGATTGTCATAAAGCCATTATGAATGTCATGAATTTTGTCATTAATATCTCTACAATGGTACAAGCTGAATTTGTCATTAAACTGTAATTAAATATTAATGTCAAATAATTCTTTATTTGTTATTTTAATTATTTGACTGTGTAATGGCACTTTTAATGAGAAATTTTAATAGCAAACACAGTTTGTTCCACTGAAAATGTGATCAGAAAAATTCATGATACAAATTATAAGGGCCTCATGACAATCATGTTTATGACAGATTTATGACAGGTTACGTTGTCTTGGTAATGTCAAGCCAATGTCATTTGTATAGTAGATTTTTTTTCTACAGTGGATGACATTTTCGATTATTTAAAATAAGCATCATACATTTATTTAAGACACAGATTTACATTCGTTTCACAGTTCATTGAAACTTGAAACAAAAATGATAGATTATGTAAATTCAGTCATTCAAATTTATGTAAAGATGGACATTTACAATTTTTTGGAGAGTTTACAAAGAGTCTGCTAATTATAAAACTGGAAGGAAATGGCATGGTATATAATTAAAACCCTTCCACAAGAAGCACAATGTGTGCTTTTACTAAACTGTTACTATCCAGCCTGCATGCTTTTTACTTTAAAACTAAAGACTTTATTTTGACTTTTCTCGTTTGCCAGTGCTCTACTCAGGAATTTTACCTCATCAGCAGCTCTCTCTCACGCCTGAATGTTGAGCTTCAAGCCCTCATGCCTGCCATCCAATCACAGCTCAGCTCTCCCCTTCTGAAGACCCTCCTACTGGACACGCCTCAGCTTTTAAGCCCCGCCCACAACTTCTTAAAAGTACTGGATGAGAAAGCGGCAAAGTAGGTTCACTCTTTTGATGACTACATGGGTATTCACCTTAACCTGTTCATTTCAAATCGATACAGCTGAAGACAAAATGAGTAGCCCTCCTGTGAAATGCTGTTTAATGGAGAGAAACTTTTTTTTTTTTTTGAACGTAATAGATTAAACTCAGCTCTACTAACTAATTTCCATAATGGCAGTACATAATATTTTGCTAGATATTTTTCAGGATACTAGTATTCAGCTTAAAGTGCAATTTAAAGCCTTAACTAAGTAAGTTAGGTTAAATAGGCAAGTCATTGGACAGCAGTGGTTTGTTCTGTAGCCAGTTGAAAAAAGGGTTAACAATGCTAATCTTAACAATAATTGTTACAATTTTTAATGCTTTTTGTTCCAGTCAAACAAACAGAAATGACTTTCTCCAGAATATAAATATGAAATATTGTGAACATTTTCTGTGCTCTGTTAAACATCACTTGCGAAATATTTGAAAAAGAATAAGAAATTCACAGGGGGGCTATTTATTTTGTTTTCAACTATACATGCAATATATAAAGCAAGATAATTTTTTTCTGTGTATGTATCAAATATGTCAGCATCAAATTGAAGTTATCAAAGTAATTTGATAAACTGAGAATTCATATTGAATGCAAGCAAAGTGTCGTCTTTTCAAATATCTTATGACAAAATATGGGTAAAATAACATTCCATAGTTATTCAGTGTAAAATATATAGAAAGAGCAAAGCATGCCTTTGAGATGAACTTATAAAAGTGACATGAATATATAAAAGAACAAGCGATCATACAAATTGTTTTATCATTTAAAAACATTATTAAAACTTGCTGGCAAGTAGTAAACCGTATGTATGTATTTATGTATGTATGAAAACATACATATGTATATGTATGTATTTACAGTAGCGAACATTGGAAGTGGATCAAAATTTGTACAAAATTGACAAGAATGGGTGTTGTTCAATAGTTTTAGGTTTTGATCCACTTCAAATGTTGACTACTGTATGTATATTCATTCATTTCATTCATTCATTTCTTTCATTCATTCATTCGGCCTGTACATTTTTGAACAATTACTTTTTAGGACAGGCAATAAAACAGAAATGTTTGTGGATCTGACCGACTTCCCAGTGATCCGGAAAACAAAAGAGGAGATTGAGAGCGTTTTGTTTGACATAATGGAGCACCGGCGAGACGTTCGCCTGTTGTTAAAAAACCCATCCTTGGACTACACCACAGTGTCAGGCCAACAGGTAATAGCGTCACCAATCGCATCTCAGACATCTGTTTGATTAATGAGTTTCAGGAATTGAGGACCACATTTATTGTAACACCTGCTACATTCCACAAATACCCTTTATTTTGCATTAGAGTTAATTAATTAATTATATTTTGCAAGCACAAGCATTTTCTTTAATTTATGTAAAGCTTTTTTTAGGTACCAAAAACAAACACCTTATTAGAAATAAGTCTGTTTAAAAAGAATTGTTAAGCTGTTTTTTTTTTTGTTGTTTTTTTTTTTTGCATTTCTTTTACTTAAACCGTGGTCACACTGCACTTTTCGCCCCATAGACTTCCATATATACACATGCGAATGCAGCAGACTGGAAACGCAAGTTTGTGCTACAAGTTTTGCATGTCACTGCATTCCAAAGTTCTAGCTTGATGAACTCACACCTGCAAAATCAAATCACGTGATTGCATGAGACCAATAGAAGACCAAAACATGACGTCTCTCTACAGAAAAGTAAAATATAGAGCAATCGCTCACTTTATCAATGTTTAATCATCTTGTTTTATCCCGCCTCTTTTCAAAAGAATCTGTACGACAGAATTTTCAATTTTTTGTGCTTAAATTCTAGTCTGACTGCAGTTTTCCACCCACAGTTGAAAATCCTGTCATCATTTTCTCATGCGAGGTGGTGTTCTACTGCTGTATGCTTTTTTTTGTTATTGTTTCAGACCAAAAAAGGGCAATTAGAAAAACAAATCTCATGCTCATCCATATAATGACAACCAGGATTAAGCTTGTTTAAAAAACGTGAAATATTATAGATCCAAATAGGATTTGGTGGAAAACAGATTTTTTTGGCCATTTATCTTTTGCATTCAACTCTTTATACATGACATTCTCCTAGTGCTGCAATTCACTCCTACTAATGCACATAATAAAATATGTAATTGATAAATAATGAGTACATTAACATTTTTTGGGTTGAATTATACAAAGTCCTGTTTTTTACAGAAAGTGGCACATATGAACTATTAAATACTGTATGTGATACATTATAGGACACAGTGGTCTTGTATCAGATGTTGTATGATCATGCAACTTTTTGTCTTTAACAAATCTATTAACTGCCTGTTCTCCCTCATATAACCTGGCCATTTTAATAATGTTATTGTGCTCTTGAATACTGCTCTACTAAAAGATGACAACTACAAGGACAGTGTCTGACATTTTTGCATGCAGCTCCACATCTGTTTCTCCATCTGTCCATTTCTCCCTTTCCCTCATGAATACACAGCAGTTTTCTCAGCCCTAGAATGCAGACCCCTGCCATTCCTCTTTTTCCCAGTATCTCTCATCCAGTCTAGCATAGCTACGCTTCTGGCTGTCAGCATAAAGACATTTGGCATCTTATTCTGGACAAATCCACAAGAAGAGGATGAATGATGGACAAAGATGTCCAAGCACAGTTTCATTTGAAATGCAATTTTAGTGACAGGGTTATACAGATATTTGATATATAGGAGATATTTTGGTGCTTGCATCACGAAATGTACAAAAATCAATATAATATAATATAATATAATATAATATAATATAATATAATATAATATAATATAATATAATATAATATATTCTCAGTGTTGGGTTGCAGCTGGAAGGGCATCCGCAGCGTAAAACATATGCTGGATAAGTAGGCGGTTCATTCCGCTGTGGCGACCCCATATTAATAAAGTGACCAGTGCATGAAGACCTGTAGCATCTGCCTGAAGTGTGAACAGTTGGTGGCCTGGGTGCGAAGGGTCTTGAATGATGTTACCTGCCCGTTTCCAAGTCCTGATGGTTGGGCAGATGCACACCAATAATCCTCTCAGCCGTTTTGACAGCCTCCTGCAGCCTTATGTCTGTTTTGGTGGCTGATCCGAACCAGTCAATAATTAAAGAACAAAGAACTGACTCAATCACAGCCATGTAAAACTGCGTCAGCAGCTCCTATGGCAGGTTGAATTTCTTCAGCTGATAAAGGAAGTACAACCTTTGCTGGGGGTTTTTCACAATGGAGTCAATGTGAGAATCCCACTTCAATTCCTGATAGATGGTGGTGCCCAGGCATCTGAATGACTCCACTACTGCTACAGTACTGTCCATGATGGAGAGCAGGGGGGAGGGGGGTTTCATCCACAACCATCTCCACTGTTTTCAGCTTGTTAAGCTCCAGGTTGTTACTACTGCACCAGACAGCCAGCTGCTCCACTTTCTGTCTATAAGCAGACTCATCACTGTCTTGGAAGAGCACAATGACTGTGGTGTCGTATACAAACACTAGGAGCTTGACAGAGAGGTCTTCTGCAGTGCAGTCGTTGGTGTACAGGGAGAAGAGCAGTGGGTAGAGGAAGAGCTTGTGGTGCAGGTGGTTGATGTAAAGTTACCAAGCATTTATAGTGCAGGATTTGAAGATAGGAATCATATCCGTTTACGTGGTTATTTATGTGACCATCTTCATAAATCAGATTGCTATCCGATCAGAGAAAATGTATGAAGTGATCAGGTATAAATTTTCTGTCTATATACACAAAAGGCCTATTTCTCTTTATAGATGAATTCCGGTTTTCACCATACAGGCTAGGTGTCTATGGTGTCGTGTAGGTGAGTGGTTTGCTGATGTCAACATTGTGAATCATGGTGGTGGTGGTGGGATTATGGTATGGACAGGTGTGTGTTATGGACAACGAACAAAGCTGCATGTTATTGATGGCATTTTGAATGCACAGAAATACCGCCACAAGATCCTTTGTTGTGCAATTCAGCCTCATGTTGCAGCATGATAATGCACGGCCCCATGTACACAATTCCTGGAAGCTGAAATCATCCCAGTTTTTGCATGGCCAACTTACTCACCAGACATGTCACCCATTGAGCATTTTTGGAATGCTCTGGATCAGCGAATACAACAATGTTGCAGTTCCTGCCAATTTCGCACAGCCATTGAAGAGGAGTGGACCAACATTCCACAAGCCGCAATCAACATCCTGATGTGAAGGAGATGTTGTACTGCATGAGGCAAATGAAGGTCACATATAATACTGACTCATTCTCCATCAAACCCCCCATGCTTTCTAATCAGCAACTTAATATGCCACACCTGTGAGGTGGATGGATTATTTTGGCTAAGGAGACGTGCTCACTAACACAGATTTACAGTATGCAAATGCATGGAAAAAGATTTAGAGAAATAGACCTTTTGTGTACATAGTAAAAGTTCCAGACACCAGTGAGCAATTGCCCACTCAAGTCAGTTGCGACAAGGAACAGCAATCAGGTCAAGACTCCGATGAGGACGATGAGCATGCAGATGAGCTTCCCTAAGACAATTTCTGACAGGTTGTGCAGAAATTCATTGGTTATGCAAAGCGATTGTTGCAGCAGCTGTCCTGGTGGCGCGTCTTAAATGATCTTGGAGGTGAAGATGCTGGATGTGGAGGTTTTAGGCTGGTGTATTTATAATTTCTTTGGGCAAGAACAAGTTATACTTCCTCATACCCTAGTAACAAATGTTTTGTGTTTTGGATGTGCCTAAAGGACACCTTCTTGTCACATATTGAATGTGTGCACTACAGTAAGCCAAAAAAACAAACAAACGCAGTGTAAGGTGTGTACATGCCAGGCGAAATACAGGGCTAATGGGAAAAAAATTTAAATATTTCAAAAATATGTGGCCACGTTGTTGGCTTAATTTAAATGCCATACGTGCATGGAAATGCGCTCATTTATATATGATTGTTGAGTTATTTAACTTTAAAGACCATGAAAAGAACTTATTCTTTGCCATAAAAGTGAAATTACTGAACCTGTGCACAGGAGCCTGATAAAAATGCTAATTTTAGAAGAACGTTTCAAATGGCATTTAGAGGTTTTTGCATCTAAACTCTTCATATCCTCTTTACCTGTAACCTTTTTTTATATTACTTTTTAAATAAGTTGTTCTTTTGAAAACAACCAATGAACTATGTTTTATGTCAGTTAACACTAAGTTAGCACTATATTGTTTTAGTTACAAACATTAAGGTAACATTATGACAATTTCCTACTTGAATATGAAATGATGAGGTCTGTACAGTATGTTCACCATAGTATAATTCAATATTTTCACAGTCTACAATAATTTGTCTTTTTCTTGCGCAGTTTCTCATTGAAGTGAAGAACAGTATGTCATCCATAGTCCCAGCAGACTGGGTGAAAATCAGCAGGTGAGGGCTAACTTGATCCCTAAAAATCCATCATCTTACCCATTAGCTTCATCTTAAGAGAGCTTCTACCAAGTGGCCCCTTCCCTTATATAATTTGCATTTCAAAGTTGCTTTTGTACACACATTATTTTTAACATAAGTACAGGCACTTCATTTTAACTTGAAAGCACAAGACTTCAATGTCAGCTGCTTCCACCTATTTTAGCCGTACTAGTCTGCTATGCAGCACAATATTGCAAACACATTTTTATTTATCATGACTACAAACGCACTGATTTGTAGCACATGTACTTTTATTATTTTCTGCACTTTTGTGTTTGTTCTAGGCATTTACCTAATATAGTGACTGATGAATTAAACGTCTCGCACATTCACAGGAAGCAGCTTGCTTTCATTCTGAAAAGTTAGGGGAATGCAAAGCAATTTTAGCATTGAAACATCTACTTTTAATCCCCAGCACTAAGGTGTTTGGCCGCTATCACACTCCATTCATCGCAGAGAAGCATCGGCGTCTGCAGCAATTACACGAGCAGCTGGTTATTGACTGCAATCACGAGTGGATCAACTTTCTTCAGTATGTAGCTTTGAAAAAATCACATAAATCTGTCCTGTTGAAATTGAGCGTTTTGCTTCAGTACAGACTTTAAAAGCCAGAATTCTGCTATAATTTAATCATAAATAAAAAGCATGTTTTATCTTCTGTCTCTTTCTGACTTCTTTCTCTTCCTCAATTTCTCTTTATCTTTTTTGTTTTTTACAATGTAGGTTATTTGGGGACCATTACTACATCCTGAGGAAAGCAGTGTGTCACCTAGCAACCATGGACTGCCTCTTCTCATTGGCCCAAGTTGCAAAAGAAAATAATTACTGCAGGTACTAATGAAGTTGACTTTTTAATTCCCGTATTCTCCACTGACTTCCTGTCCTCTCCCATATTTCAAATTGAGTCACATGCATATTCTCTCACTTACGAACATTAAGTATATTGCGCTTCTTTTTGAACAAGTCACATACGTGTAGTTCTGGGAGAAGTTTTGGGGACTTTTCCTTGACTCCTTTATCTTTTTTCAGCACACTGAAGTGCAATAAAATCAATCACTTCCGAGCATCTACAAAGGAGCTCTATTTCTCTTTTGTGGTTTGTGAGATGCGCATAAAGCATCTTACATAAGCTTTCATAGATGAACTAGAGTAAGGGGACCCTGGAGCCCCCACATCTCCATCTCTCGCTGGCCCGAATTGAGTCCAACAGTAGGATGAATCCCACCCCCATGCAGTATAGAGCCCACTCCATATCCCTCTGACAGTCTGTGTGGGGGAGTGGATTTGACTTTGAAAGCAGAGGTTTCCGCCAACTACTCCCCCTCTGCTCCTTACCGCCTCCCCCTCCCGCCTGTTCTGCAGAGCACCAGAGCTTATCAACTCCCTCTGGACTTTTTTTTATAAAGTGTTGAGCTGATACCATAAATTCCAACTCTTATATGTAAGGTGTCGTGCCAGCATGTTGTTCACGAAACTTTATGTTGGCAATTTTATTTTTGTCAGCTTATCTAAGCGTCGTTGTTGCTTTTTCTTTGCATGTTCTAAACATAGGCCAGAGGTTCTTGAGGAGAAAAGTCAGATTTTGATCACAGCAGGGAAGCATCCGGTCATCAATTCGCTGATGGGAGATCAGGATCAATATGTCCCCAATGACACTCACTTGCAGGTGAGAACTTCAAAGAAACACTTCCTATTTTACTTAGACCCCAGACCCCAGATGATCCCAGATTTCTACTTTCACCCCAGTTGAGAATTCATTTACTCCCCCTTGAGAATTTATTTACTCCCACTTTTCAAACCTGTATGACTGACTGCAGCACAAAAGGAAATATTTAGTATATTGTGGCTATTGTGGTATATGGTTGCTCTTTACTGTGCATGAACAATGAATGGAACTGAAGCTTTGAAGCTTCCAAAAGAACACAAAATCAGTAGGGATACTCCGATATGTAAATTATGGATCATGCTATAACTTTTAATATTTAGAGGCCAGTAACTAAAATATAGGCTGAATCTTGAGTCTGCTTTACTAAAATAAAAGGCAGTGGACAGCTGATTTTAAAAGCGTAACTCAAGAAAACAAGTCAACTGCAAGGAAACATCTAGATTTGACTTTTTTTTCAAGTAAAAAGTCAAGTAAAGTAACAATTGGAATTCCAAAATTTGAGTATAATGTATAGTTAAAGGTGCAGTATGTAAGTTTGACACCCAGTGGTTGAATTAGGTATTGCATTTCTGGATCAAAACAAACGCAAGCGCAGGTTGCCAGATTGAGGACCAACAAGGCTGTTTTAGATCGTGTTCTAAATAAAAGCAACGACACGCGATAGAAGGAATATCTTCCATATTAAAAGGAGTTTTTGTTCTAACTACTCGAATCGAAATATTAGAAACGGCTTTTATTTCTTGCAGCTGAAGAACAGAAAACTGACAATGACCACTTCCGGTACACCTCATGTGCTTTATTCTGTGTTAAACGCTAACAATGTGAGTTTGAATGCCATTTTACATGACATTTATTGCCATACTACTGAAAGCAGCAGCAGACAGTTTACCTCAGATCTTGAAAATAAAATAAATAGTTTGAAATTGAACTTTAGAACTGTGACTCAAAACCAACACATAGTGATTCAGCATGTACATTTAATAATGTTAAAGAGGTTTAATATGTATTAATTAGATTATAAACCTTACCATTTCGTGAGTGAGTTCATATTCTGTGCTTCTGAATGGCTGTATTTAAATTTCTGTCATGTTGCCTCTGGTGCAAACAGCCAAATTGCTTATCACTGCAAATTTTCTCACGTAGCGTGTTTACAATGGAGTTACGGGGTTACAATGTAACCAGCTCACCTAATGAACCAAAACAAAGACAGCGTTCCAGCACGGAAAACACATTTTCAAAGCTGAATATTTGACTTCAGCATTGTTTTTTAGATAAAGAAGAATGTTCACTTGGCATGTTTCTTAAATATCTGCAAACTTATTATGGTATTTTTATGCTTTAGAAGAGTGAAAAACTTACATACAGCACCTTTAATACACATGAACATGTCTGTATGTTGTAAAATCATGTAAGATTGCATACTGAGGTCCAAATGCAATCTGAAATTCTATATGATTGTACTAAAAGGAACATTTAAAATAAACATAAAAAAAACAAAACAAAAAAAACTAACTGCAATTCCAAAGGCCCCTTTTTTTAAAAGTGAAAATCTGCCACGCTGTTTACATCTTGCCTTTTCTCCAGAAAAGAAAAAAACTTTTCTGTAGTGTGTCTGCCAGCATCAACCAGTGGAAATAATCCTCTAATAAACCAGGTAGATAGCGATAACATTAAAAAAAATTCTTTATCAGCCAATATCTAAATAGCAGCTAATATTTAGTCTATCCATAAAAACAGCTTAAATGCATCATAGTAAATGGTCTATGAGAACTTACCATATGCGCTATTGTCCTCTCATTAGCAATGCACAATATACACTCTTACTGGCCCAAAATAAGCAAATGCGTATTACTCCGTCATTGAATTTCTGTTGCCATTATTATTATGTTAGATGTTTGAAATTGTTTTTTTAACCCTAACTGATGCAGTGTGCAACTTTTTATTTGTGAATCATAATGAAATTCCTTTCCCATGGCCGTGTTCCAGAACGATGCAAAGATTCATCTCTAGATTGTGAAAGAAGGCTTGATTTTCAGACATGAATCCACTACCGGATGGCGTGAATCACATTTGAAAGTCTTGAGATGTGCTGGGGTAAACAGTGGATATCTCAGGGTCAGACCGTGGGACTGCTTCCATTGTCAGTACAAGATCTTTGCCGAAAAATGAATGCAGCTCTTGATGGAAGTAAACTTTGTGACATTGAATAAGGTTGTGCATTTGACCCTAAAACCTAAATCTATAAAGTTCAACTCTATAACCAGTAATACTGCACCTTAACTGTTTAGTGTGTGACCTTTATAAGGTCATTTTATCATTATCAGAATCTGAAATTCAATGTGTTAATCCAAACTTAAGTGCGTCATAGTGTGAACACATACCTGCACAATTTATGCTTATAATGGATTAGAATACTGCATAAATATGGATTTTTTTTTAAAGTTTAAAGTTAAAGGGAAAGCTAAAGGGATAGGGACCAAAAATGTCATAATTTACTTTTACGTAACTTACTTAACTTTTTTCAAACATTTATGAGTTTCTTTCTTCTGTTGAACACAGAAGATTTTTTGAATAAAGCAGGAAACCTGTAACCATTGACTTCCATAGTATTTGTTGTTCATACTATGGAAGTCAATGGTTAAATGTTTTTCAAAATATCTTGTGTTCAACAGAAGAAAGAAACTCATAAATGGTTGGAACCAACTGAGGATGAGTAAATAGTAAGTACATTTTCATTTTTGGGTTCACACATGGAGATTTAGAAAAACCCAAATTGCCAATATTGCAACAGAAACCAAACTGTTAAACATATACTTGTGGAATGCCCTATTTTTAATGTTATCAGACAACAAGTTCTATCTGGAGAGACTTTAAATTAAATATTTTTAAATGTGAATCCTTCAAAAATGTTACCATTTTTATCAAAATTAAACCTTAAAAAACTGTTTTAGATTTTTTTCTAATATATTATTATTATTATTTATGTATTTTATCTTATGTATTATTTATTGCTGTTGATGGCTTTTTATTGTTGAAATAATTTTAATTATAGAATAATTATAGAAAAGTGATGTAATAATTATAGTAAAATGTGGTAAACTTTTTTTTACCACAATCCCCTGAGACATTCATTTATCTTTGGAACACAAATTAAGACATTTTGGATGATATTTAAGAGCTCACTCATCCTCTAAAGACAGCTGGAGTCCAGAGACATTCAGAATCCATGATAAGTAACAGAAACATTGTCGAAATATTCCACGTGTCTTCACTGGTTCAACTGTAAAAAATAGAAAGCTCCAAAAACACTTTTGTGCTGCAAAAAATCCCAAAAAACACTCTACATGTACACTACCTGACAAAAGTCTTGTCGATCCGAGTTTTAAGAGCAACAAATAATAACTTGACTTCTAGTTGATCGTTTGGAAAATTGGCAGAAGGTAGATTTTTCCGATGGATCATCTGTTGAACTGCATCCCAATCATCACAAATACTGCAGGAGACCTATTGGAACCGGCATGGACCAAAGATTCTCACAGAAATCAGTCAAGTTTGATTGGAGTATGGGGGTGTGCGAGAGATCTGCAAAGTGGATGGCAACATCAACAGCCTGAGGTATCAAGACATTTGTGCTGCCCATTACCTTACAGACCAAAGGAGAGGGCAAATTCTTCAGCAGGATAGCACTCCTTCTCATACTTAAGCCTCCACATCAAAGTTCCTGAAAGCAAAGAAGGTCAAGGTGCTCCAGGATTGGCCAGCCCAGTCACCAGACATGAACATTATTGAGCATGTCTGGGGTAAGATGAAGGAGGAGGCATTGAAGATGAATCCAAAGAATCTTGATGAACTCCAGAAGGAGTCCTGTAAGAACTCTTCCTTTGCCAATCCAGATAACTTTATTAATAAGTTATTTGAGCCATTGCAGAGATGTATTTGATGTATTCGAATGCAATTACTACAGGCAGTATGAAGTATTGCCATTAGAGTCCGCAGCGCAACATGCAAGCGTTGTATTGCTTGAAGTAAATATGTTTTGAGAATGTTTTTGGTTCCTTTCCCTGACTTCTGAACATCTCGGGACTGTTGCTGTCTATGAAGGATCTAAAATATCTTAATTTGTGTTAAGTAGATGAACGGATGTATTGGGATTGGAACAGAATGATCATTTCTGGGTGAACTAATTCTTTAATCTTCAAAAACACTTATAAATCTTAACCTAAATGTAGGTTTTTCATACTACACTGCATTTCTAATTTTGTGATACCTGCACTTTTCTACCGCTGATAATATTGTGTGAAAAACAGAAGTCAAATTTAGAGTGCTTTTTCATTGTTAAATGTCTTCCTCTTGCGAGCTGGTAACTGCTGATCACTAGAAAACAATCCAACTCTAAATAATATTGATTCGCTCGCCCATTCTCTTTCATCCCACTAAGGCTGTTCAAATTGCACACTTTAATTAAGATTCATATACTTAAGCCATATTAATATCAGTGCGTTCTCATTTTCAATAACGACTCCTTTTCATATATTGCTTTTGGGGCTTTTAGATCTTCATGATTTGATAAAACATGATTATTGTCCTGGCATTTAATTTCAGCTTTAAAATAATACTGAGGGAATGTGTGTGTTTATGCCAAGTGCCATGCGGTTTGTCTTTCACTGCGGGGTAATCATTCTTACTTCACCTGTAAGAAAATGCTATTGAACCAGCAGCTAAACCTTTTGTATTGGCCACCCACTCCGAGATTCCGATTAGCATATGTTTTCTAATACCTTTGTCACTTATTTCTCTCCCTTTCTCTTCCCACCCACCCAATCATTGGGCTTCCATTCAAAGCGTGAGTCAGGCTGAATAATGAAGCCGTCTTGCTGGGTCACCGTACTTTTCTTCGCAGCACTTGTCATATGTCCATTCACTCAAAGCATTCCTTTTAAAGCCCTTCAACAGTTGGTAATTTTGTTTTACTCCAAATTTCGACACCTGAGCCACAAATAAAAATATCTGAATGTCATTGCAAACTATATAAATAAATAGCCAAATGGCATCTGCCAACAAGTGATGCAAGACCTTTACATTCTGAGACATTTTTGAAGAATTATTTATTTGTGGCTTTGCCCAACTAGTGTCAAGCTGAATTTTATTGCATGCTGTATGTGATGTCGTTTCCTAACGACAGATGTAGTTCATCAGTTGCATATCACTATACTTCAAAAATGTTCCAGTGTTCCAGTTCTTCTTTTATTTTAAATAAGTGGCGCTTCTACTGCAGTGACAGTCATGTATTTTAAATGCTTCCTAAATTTTGAAATATTTTTGGGGACAATGAATTTCAACATTTAATTTGTATTATTAAAAAGTCTACGGTATTCCTAAGAGGCCATGCTTTGAAATATTTTTTTCTCTTGTTTTCTCATGATCATGACTTTTATTTTCTTGTGATCTCCACATAACAAAAGGTCATATGATTATATATCATTATTTACACTAATATTCCCTCAACTGTTACCATTTTAGAGTGTAGGTTCTAGATGGTGCAAAATAAGTTGCATGTATGAATTAGATTATGAAAAATAACGAAGATCCTGCTTTTGGGTCAGGAATCAAAAAGACAGTCAGACAGTTGCAGCTCATCCAGAACGCTGCTGCCAGGATTCTGACCAGAACCAGAAAATCAGAGCACATCACACCTGTCCGCAGGTCTTTACACTGGCTCCTAGTTACATTCAGAATAGATTTTAAAGTATTAATACTTGTCTATAAATCACTAAATGGCCTAGAACCTCGATACATTACAGATATGCTCACTGAATACAAACCTAACAGATTATTCAGATCTTTAGGGTCAAATAAATAAAAAATTCCAAGGGTTCAGTCAAAGCAGGGTGAATCCACCTTCAGCTACTGCGCCCCCCCGCTGCTTCCAGAAATGATCAGATGTGCTCCAACATTAGGCACATTCAAATCAAGACTGAAAACACATCTGTTTGGCTGTGCCTTTACTGAATGAACACGGTGCTACGTTAGACAGATCGCACTATTATGTCTTTCTTTTCTTTTACATTCGTTTAAAACCCGTTAAACACATTTTAATCTGTTTTTAAATAATTTTTAATTGTTTTTATTTTCTTTATTTCTTTTATTCCTATTTATGTAAAGCACTTTGAATTACCATTGTGTATGAAATGTGCTATATAAATAAACTTGCCTTGCCTTTGCTTTAATGCCTCCTTTCTGCAAGTTATTTACAATTACTTTAAAAAGCGAATCCCTGCAAATAACATGATATGAAGCTGCTGTATGCATGTCTAGGACATCCTCTTAGAAGAAGCAGAAAAAATAGGTCGTAAACTTGAGAAAACAACTTTTGTTATGTCGAGATAACTAGAATATTAAGTCGTGACAACGAGAAAACATTTTTGATATGTCGAGATCACAACAAAACAAGAAAGAAAAATAAAATAATACATGGCCTCTAGGGACTTCCATAAAAATCACAGCAAGAAGGTCGCTGGTTTGAGTCCCGGCTGGGTCCGTTGGCATTTCTGTGTGGAGTTTGCATATTCTCCCCGTGTTAGTGTGGGTTTCCTCCAGGTGCTCCGATTTCCCCCACAGCCCAAGGACATGCGCTATAGGTGAATTGGATGAACTAAATTGGCCGTAGTGTATGTATTTGTGCATTTGAGAGTGTATGGGTGTTTCCCAGTACTGGGTTGTAGCTGGAAGGGCATCCACTGTGTAAAACGTATGCTGGACAAGTTGTTGGTTCATTCCGCTGTGGTGACCCCTGATGAATAAAGGGACTAAGCCGAAGGAAAATTAATTAATGAATGTGTTTTTTTTTTGATAATTAATTTATTATTTCCTTAAAGGTAATATTTTGTACTGAAAAAAATTAAAATGCTAAAAGAATGGAGTTCAGAATGGATTTTAGACCTTTCTGTCTTAAATGTAATTTATTCATATGTTGGCAAAGCTTGACATTTCATGTTGTCACATGACCCTTAGAAGCCATTATAACAAGCTGGTTTGATGCTCAATTCTTCTTCTTATTTATTATTATTTGGATAAAATGCTTTATAGTCACTTTTGACACAACTATTAAGCTATTTCTTTCAAAAAGAAAACTAAATATTGTTCAATATTGCTAAAAAAACAACCCGACCTCAACATCTGAACTATACTGTAGGTGTTTTTTTTTTCTGCTTGTACCAGATGATAATAACTGAGCTGTGTCTCCTCTAATTTTCTTCTTTTCTTTTGTCCAGACAATTGAAATAGACCTGACCTTTGAGCTCCATCCCTCTTTATCTCTGATACTCAAGCAATCAGCCACAACATTAGCATCTGCATATGCTTCTCCTCCTCGAGGATCCTTGTATTCATCCTGTAAATTGCTGTCCTCAGGGGGACGGCAAACGAGCCATGATCATCACCGGGCCTAACATGGGTGGCAAGAGCTCCTACATTCGACAGGTTGCCCTGGTGACCATCATGGCACAGCTGGGCTCCTTTGTTCCTGCCAGAGAGGCGTCAGTGGGCATTGTGGATGGTATATATGTCAGGTACTGCCACCTGTCAAACACCATTCTCTTCTTTGTAGAGATTATTGTAGGCCTCGCAGTGAGTATAATGCATATCATTTTCTCTGCTTGTCAAAAAATGCATTTAAGATCTGTAAGTTGCATAAAGAACTTTCCATTATTTTATCCACTATATCCGTATTTTTCCTGAGGAACAAAGATTACTCTCAGAGGAGATTTATCACAGGCTACTCTTTTCTGCCATAAAAGGGTATTTAGTGAGATGTGTAGATGGCGCGTATTCCAAAGAAATCCATTCATCTGCTGAAAACGAACGGAAAAAATCATCTCTCGCTGAGATATTGTTCCTTTTGTTTTCTGGCCATTAGAGAGTAGGTAATGTATGACAGCACAAAGCTGAATTTAGTGGCCATGACAACTCCTCCGGGGCTGAGCAGACTTCAGAGTTTGTGCTTGAGTGGTCCAGAGTTAAACAGGGCGAAACCATTGCCCACTAGTCTTTTCACAGAACCCAGGAAACCAAAGATTACATAGTGCGAGTCAAACCTCTTCAGACCTTATGACACATCACTACACTTTTGAGGAAAGGAGTTACATTAAAACTTTAAGTCTTTGCCAGGCAATAAAAGAGGAGAATGCATTGTCGATACACTTAAATACAGTGTCGCTGTTGTAGTTTTAAAGGGTCATCATGACACGAGAAATCAAATCATAGACATGTAAAATTTCTTTGTTCCATTAAATAATCCTGCAAGTTTCAATGCTTAAAATGTCCTATTCACTCTAATCTATAATAAATTAAGCATTTATTTAATCAAACTGTAACACTGAGTACGTTTACATGTGCACAAATAGTGCGCATGTAAATAGCAGTGTTCAGCATGCTGGTTTCACTCTGTTGTGTGGTCAAAAGCGCCATGAAACCCATTCATTTGAATGTTTTGAGCTGTGCAATGGCAGTTTGCTGCTGCACTGACCAAAACAAAGTGTGAAAATAGCTCAATATTTTGCTAATGTACACGTATACTTATCTGTGCATGAACCACATATGGAAAAGCAAAGTCCGCTCAAATAATGCACAGAGGGGATATTACTATTTAGTATAGTTGTTCCTGCTGCTAGCAATAGCAATACTGCGCTGTCATGGCAACAATGGTAAAATGACACATCTTGGCTCATTCACTGTCAGTAACATTTTACTTTGAATAAAATGTAGTTATTTTATTGACTTGTTTTTTTTTTTTATTCAGTATAATTAAAGTTGAGTTGGATAAAAAAAAAAGTCTTAGAAAATTACTTTATATTATTTTAATAAAACATAATTCTTACAAAGGATTTATGGTGTCAGTTTTTGGCCAAGTTTATTTAGAATTTTTGTTTTGGTGCTTCCCTATGCAAAAACTTATTAAATAACTTTTGAAGTTGTATTCCATGATTTATTTGCCACATTCAAAATGTGAAACCTTTTGAGCCATTTCGAAAGGGCGAAGAGCTGAGACTTTGAACAAGGGAACTGCAAACATTTGTGAACAGTGTGAACGTGTTCATCTCTAAATGAGTCCACAAAAGTTACATTCATGTACTTATATGCTTTACCACTGGAGATGAGAGTGGCAATAGTTCTGTGCATACTAGTGTCATCACCAATCAATTAATTAATTCTATAAATCCATGATACCTGTGGCATATGATTTAAGGTGCCAACGGAGGACAAAGTGTGAGACAATCACCAAATGTATAGACACCACCAAATGTATAGATGCCACACATTTTCTTGTTCTTCTGTATCCCTCTAACTACCCTCACAAGTACATGCACATTTTAGTCAGAACTGCAATAATGGGATTAAGGTGTTTACATGCCAGTGTATTTCGATGAAATTCAGCACCTATGTTAATGCGATTATGCTTTGCTGCGATTATGAGCTTAACAACATTATCTAGATCAAAGAATTGCATTAACATGTAGTTTAGTTTAATTTCGGCATTGGCAAAAGCTCATTATAATCACATCAAGTGGGTACAAGTAAACTCAAAACCTGACTTGTTTACCAACAAAGTTTCATGTGATGTCACAGGCAGACATTCATTTGCATACACCCAGAGCATAGGCTCCACCCCCTGGCATTCAGTCAGTGTTCGCTTTTGTGCATTTTTGACGTGGAGGGTCTGTGGGTGGTTGTTGGCTTTCTCTGATCTGTAAAACTGTAACAGTTAAAAGTAACAGAACAATTAAAAAGCATTTATTGTATTAGACACTTATTTATTTACACGCATTTATTATATATTTTTCTGATCAGCTTCTATTAGGCCTGGACACTTTATTCTGTATTGCAGTTTTAACGTGTACATGCTGTTGTTTTTAGAAAATTTGTTTTATATAATTTGTTCTAAATATTTTAGTACATTGAAAGTCATTTAACTAGGTGTCTTTGAAGAAAATGATTATGCAAAGCATCTCAATTGATCACGTGAAAAGAAACATTCAACACGTGTCATAATGGATTTCTTTTATTTCCCATCCACTCCTGCCTAGACACTTTACTCTGTTTTACAGTTTTAATATGTATACAGTGCATCTGGAAAGTATTCATAGCGCTTCACTTTTTCAACATTTTTTATGTTACAGCCTTATTCCAAAATGGATTCATATAATTTAATTCCTCAAAATTCTGCACACAATACCCCATAATGACAATGTGAAAAAAGATATTGAAATTGTTTCAAATGTAATAAAAATAAAAAACCTGAAAAATCACATGTACATATGTATTCACAGCCTTTGCTCAATACTTTGTTGATGCACCTTTGGCAGCAATTACAGCCTCAAGTCTTTTTGAATATGATGCCACAAGTTTGGCACACCTGTCTTTGGGAATTTATGCCCATACCTCTTTGCAGTACCTCTCAAGCTCTATCAGGTTGGATGGGAAGCGACGGTGTACATCTATTTTCAGATCTCTCGAGAGATGTTCAATAGGATTTAGGTCTGGGCTCTGGCTTGGCCACAAGGACATGGCTCATTGTCCTGCTGGAAGATGAACCGTTGCTCCAGTCTGAGGTCAAGAGCACTCTGAAGCAGGTTTTCATTCAGGATGTCTCTGTACATTTCTGCATTCATCTTTCCCTCTATCCTGACTAGTCTTCCAGTTCCTGCTGCTGAAAAACATCCCCACAGCATGATGATTCTGCCACCACCATGTTTCACTGTAGAGATGGTATTATTAGAGATGGCTGCTATGTGTCCTTTACTAAGGAGTGGCTTCCGTCTGGCCACTCTACCATACAGGCCTGATTGGTGGATTGCTGCACAGATGGTTGTCCTTCTGTAAGGTTCTCTTCTCTCCACAGAAGGACGCTGGAGCTCAGACAGAGTGACCATCGGGTTATTGATCACCTCCCTCACTAATGCCCTTCTCCCCCGCTCACTCAGCTCAGATGGCCAGCCAGCTCTAGGAAGAGTCCTGGTGGTTACAAACATCTTCCACTTACAGATGATGGAGGCCACTGTGCTCATTGGAACTTTCAGAGCAGCAGAATTTTTTCTGTAACCTTCCCCAGCCTTGTGCCTCGAGGCAATCCTGTCTCGGAGGTCTACAGATAATTCCTTTGTCTTCATGCTTGGTTTGTGCTTTGACATGCACTGTCAACCCTGGGACCTTATATAGACAGGTGTATGCCTTTTCAAATCATGTCCAATTAACTGAATTTACCACAGATGAACTTCAATTAAGCTGCTGAAACATCTCAAGAATGATCAGTGGAAACAGAATGTACCTGAGCTTGATTTAGAGCTTCACGGCAAAGGCTGCGAATACTTATGTACATGTGATTTATAATAAATTTGCAACAATTTAAAAAAATCTTTTTTTCACATTATCATTATGGGGTATTGTGTGTAGAAGTTTCAGGAAATAAATGAATTTAATTCATTTTGGAATAAGGCTGTAAAAAGTGAAGCACTATGAATACTTTCCAGGTGCACTGTATACATATTATATGCACTGTATATGCTGTTGTTTTTATAAAATTTGTTTAACAAATATTTTAGAACACCAAAAGTAATTAAATTAGGTGAATAAAAAACATAATTCAAAGGATCAAGAACCGATCAAGATCAATCATCCAACAAATGCATCATCCAAAGGTTTCAAGGCTTAAACCTGCATTTCGGAATGTTGCTTTTGAAAAATTTTTAATTATTAAAAGTACATTTAAGACTTTACACATTCAATAAAACATTCACAAAGCTGTATCTAATGACAAACACTTGTTCACAGGCTCTGCATGAGATCTGCAGTTTAAAGACAATAAACAGCCATATTTAAAAAATCTAATTTGCAGTCAAATACATAGGTCTATTTATATTTTTAAAGATAAAAAAAAAGATGAAACGTATCAGGACTGCTGAGATATTCTATTTTATATATATTTTTTAACCTTTAATACAAACCCTAAGATTTTAAATGTTTAAATTCACCTCTATAGCCGCTGCTTTATGAATGAGCTCAGCAGTGGAGAACAGGCAGTGTTTAGCAGCTGTTAAACACATTCAGCCACATGTTCGTTCAAACTATTGGAGCAATCCGGTCAAATGCATTTTTGACTATTTCTTGAAGTGATCAAAAATGGACAAGTTTAAAACATTTCACACCCAATTCACACCTGTACTTAGCGTTGTCCACTTGTGATTGGATCGATAAAAATGCATCTTAATACCAGGTGTGAACAGGGACTCAGTTGCTTAATAGCTGACACTTGCCGACTCTGAATGTGACAAAGATTATAGAATACACAAGACGTGTCACTCATATAGTTGTGAATGGGGAAAAAGAGCAACGGTCAATGTTGCAAATGAAGCCCCTCCTTCTAGAACAGGAGTCAATCATTGATCGCTATAGACTGGCTTGAAATCTCTCTGTGTAATCTGTATGAAACGAACACAAGATACAGTCATGCAGTCTCATCAAATGGACATGACATGACATGACATCACATGCAGCAAATACTTGAATGCCACAAACTTGTAAACAAAGAGTCGCTGTCATTTTGGGAGGAGATTTGACATCAAGATTAAGTTGTGAATTACTTAAGAAGAGCAGCGCGATCAGACGAGGCATTATTCAGAGGATGATAATGTGTAAAACGGCCATAAATGAGGTTGGTGTTATGATCTCGTTCCCTTCAAGTGCGCATGTGCATTAGCTTGGGCAACCAGAAAAAAATGCAGATTTTGTTTGATTCGAAAGTTTAGAAACAAAACTTATGAGTTGTTGTGTAATTTTATTACTAATTCCAAATATGTAATGTTATCGTAAGCTTGGCAAACAGTTGTTTCGCCATTCAAACAGAATTCGCAAGCATACTGGCTACGATGAATTTCAAAGATGGCCGCTGATTAAAATTACTTGCCTTAAAGGGACTTTGAATGTGAGCACCATGTCACAAGCAAAAACCCAATTAGAATAACTTGCTGTCTACAGTGTCACACTAACCCCAACTCAGATCCAAGTCCAGTTGCTGACATTTTTCATTAGGCATGGGCTAATAAGATTCTGACGGCATGATGGCCACTGCACTGTTCAGGTCTAGAGTATACTTGGATGTTGGTGTATAAAAGATTTGTTTTTCAGATGTTTTCTGACTCGTGGCCTGACCAGTAGCTTTTCTGCTGGAGATACTGTTGCCCTAAAAAAACAAAATAAATTATTGTTCCATGCCTATTCTCCATGCGCTGGAGTATACTAGCATCCAGGACTTTCACTTTGATGTGTCCACTTTAAACTACTTATCTCGTGTCACGTTTAGTCCCAATTATCATAATTATTAGTTTGTTTATTAGTTTGTTTTTTGCATTTAGCTTTGCATAAATCTGCACAAGCATTCAGCAGAGCATTTTCCTTTTTGTAAAGGGAAAATAAAACCTAAATTAAAAGATTTATTTGCACACCAAAACCAAGCTTATTATTTTAAATCAAATCCATGTATTTCTTGTGCGTGTCAGTGTTAATCTTCTGTCATCCTGTAATGTGCTTTGAGAATATAAAAAGTGGCCTGTCTGAATCATTTTTTCTTATGGTTCGCTGTCACAAATTTATTTGGTGGTTTGTAACCTCCCTCATAAATTCAAGTGAAATATTCTCATTCTTGTTGAGTATGTTAACTAAATATATTTCTTTTATTTCTAAAGTCGCCTCAACTTGAACTTCAATCCCCTCTTTTTTGTGTTGTTTCATTCTGATGTAATTTATTAACACTGTTTGCTGTAGTATGGGTTGGTTCATTAGACTACCAACATCACAGTGGTTCAATCGATTGTTTAATTACAATCAGACATGACTTGTGCTGTATTTTAAACTTTTTACAGTAAAGGCCAGTGCCTAGGATCTTTTGCAGATGCAACACTTATCCACATAGGTCAGTAAATTTTACCAAATTCATTCCTTTATTGAAGCATTTTGTAAATGAAAAGCTAGTGTTGTGTGTGTGTGTGTATATATATATATATATATATATATATATACACACACATACTTTATGCGCGTGCAGGCTGATAGGCCACCTAATCTGCTCCTGCGTCATTAACTACATGGCGCAAGAGATTGGCTGCTGTCACCTCAGCAGCCAATTAGCTTGCTCCTCATAAGTTTAAATGCTCCACGTCATTTTACGCTGTCAAGCTGCGGCGCGTTTTCAGAGACCCTCCTCCACCCCAGCTCCACCTGTATTTAGATCTGCTACGGGGATTACATATATATTATGTTTGCAGCAGCATGTTATATTCTCAGACAGCATGACTGTGTATATACTGGCAGTAGCAGGTCTTGGTACTTGCTCTGCCATAATAATCAAAGCAGCAGCAGCGTACTACATCTATGCTGCCAAGACCAAATACATCAACATACTTAATCCCGAGAGTGTTCATGACGGAAATAGTTTTTTTCTATTTTTCTTCTTCTATTTTTTCTATTCTTAAAACATTGGTGTCGTGTTTCTTAAATAGTGCAGTTTTGGAAAAAGTTACTTTTAAAAGTAATGCATTACAATATTGAGTTACTCCCCCAAAAAGTAAGTAGTTGCGTTACTTAGTTACTTTTTATGGTAAGCAATGTGTTACTTTACTTTTGAGTTACTTTTGCATTACTTTTTCTTACCTGGCTGAGGCTTGACTTGTTTCAGAACCTGCAGGTGTTTTTTTCCCCTTTTTTGTCAAATAGAGGAGCTCTGCAATAAACAACGCACTGTATAACCTTAATTTTCCTTTACAAAACACATTAACAAAAATTCTAGTTTAGGCTAATGTTATCTTCTGGGAACTTCCTGACCCCCTGCCGTATATACAGATTACTAAAATTTTAAAGCAGTGTGTTTGCTATTTTTGCATTGTTTGCCTTATTAGTTAAGTAAAATCCCTGTTAATTGAGACAATCCCCCTTTCCTTTTCTTTTATGTGTTTAAAATAGTGAGAATACTTCCATTGCAGAGATTGCAGGCTCTGGCCTGCCATCTTCGTTTCTGTCTGTTCTTGTAATGTAACTACGTTAATTTTAATTCAGCAATTTAATTTTTTAAAGATTATTAATTAAACTATTAAACTAATAATTAAATTCACATTACATTTTTTTTAAAGTAAACATTATTACTTAATACTTTTTTTAAAATAATGCATTACTTTACTCGTTGCTTAGAAAAGTTATATTATTACATAACTTGTTACTTTTAATGCTTTACCCCAACACTGGAAACATGGAATGTTTTAATTATTTTTTATAAAAATGCTAAACGTTATGGTGCTAAACTGTTTTTTAATCAGAAAGAAATGCCATTAGTAGTTTACAAAATAATACAAAACACAATTAGAAATCTAACAATAATATGAAGTGGTATTGCAATTTTTTTCCGTCGCTGTATGTACACAATATTCATGGACTTAATTAGTTAATTAAGTTAATAACTTTAGCAATGAAAATTAGTTTTCTTGACACCTAAAGTTGTTTAGGCAGCTGCGAAGAGAATGTGATGTCGAGTGTTAAATGTTTTTTGAGACAGTCTGTCAGTCTAAGTCTGTACATGTACATACCGCTAACAGTGAAGGGCTGCCTTGTTAATTAACCCAGTCCTGGCACTGTTCACGTCAGAAGATAATTGCCTTGGTTCCCCAGAGTTTCGTTGGTTTGTTCCAATTAACAGGTCAAGAGCAGGTTTAAACAGCATCCAATTAAGCCTGAAGGGTTCAGTGGCCTATACCTCACTCTGGTGAAGCGGAAACATGGAACGGTTATCACATTTGCGTAATGGGACTGTGGAATGATGCAAAAGAGCAGAGGCTTGCAGTACTAATAGTAAGTTTTAGCTAGTAGTAAGTTTTGCAGGAGTTTAGGTAGATGTTTTGGCTTTTCATGTAGCAAGAAGTTATCATGTTAATGTATCGTGGTGATTCTTTAGTGGCAGTGGGCATCAGGATTTGTAATCATTTTTGATAAAAAAATGTAATAAAAAAAATGTAAATGATTTGAAAGGGAGATTAGTTGCAGGATGATAGATGCATGCTTTACTTAAGTACCTAAAATATTTAAGTTAAATAAGAAAGGAAACTTTTAGAAGATTAATCACAATTAAGTTCAAAGTTAAAATAGTTTTTATTGGTTAATTTTTTTATTTGTTGATTACATTTTTTATTAAATAATTATATTTTATAAAAAACAAACAATTTAATAAACAACATTAAATCATTAAAAAATATATATTTTTAATATCTTCTTGCTTAATTTATGAATTCGCTATTAAGAAGTATATTTGAAATTTGTCAATCTAACCAACAATGCCATGACAATTGTATACATGTATTGTATATTATATATTCTGTATATATATGCACACACACATAGAGTAAAGTATTTAACACATAACCATTTTTCACAGAAAGCATATTTCTGAAGGTGCTTCTGACTGGATGCATGTATGTATGTATGTATGTTTGCTTGTTTGTTTTAGCATTCACAGCAAATAGTGCACCAACTATAGAAGGCACAAAAGAAGAATGTCTATTTTCTATTATATATGTGGTAATATAATGAATGTAATGCATCCATGATTATGGTTTAATTCATGCATAAGTGGTCAGGCAGTATTACATATTTTTATCACCAGTGATTGTTATTAAATGTCACTTAAGGTTTGGAAGCACTCCCCAAGCCCCCAACCCCCGAGCCCCATTTTTTTGGATGGGAGGGAAACAGGAAATTTTGTGCTATGCAAAAAATAAATGAAACATAAAAACTTAAAACCATTTAAAAGGAAAAGGGTAAACCCTATGTAAATTATTTTTAATCAAAAATGCATACATTTTTCTAGAGGTTTTGTATTGCCGGCTGACCTTTATTGTGTTTATTGCTGTGCTCAGTTGGAGATTGCTTTCACAGCAGCCAGACTGATTCACTGCAGAAACAGCTTACTGCTTATGTGATCAGGTGCTTATATAAACATACATACTCTATGAACATATAAATCTGTGTAAAAACAACTTTTTATTATTCTGATTTTCATAGAAAACAGTATGATTGCAACTGCAGTCAAATCATCTGTTAAATATTATAATTGCACTTGACTCAGAAGCCCTCAAAATGGAAATTGAACCATGCAGCTCAAGCTTCATTTCTTGAATGAAATCTCTTTACAGAAACTCTGAAGAAAATGCATGTATTCAAAATGTATGGGTGTTAAAATACAATAAAAGATAAAGGCAGCAAATGCAATGGAAGCACCATTTTGTTGCTGTGGCTCACAGAAAAGCAGACTAGAGATACCATCTGTGCTTTCTGTCAAGCGTGGCCAAGAGCAGCACTATTAGTCCAGCTAAAGCTTCTCTGTGGCGTTTTATTCAATTTAAACGTAGGATGAAGCCCCTTATCAGGATAATGGGAATGATTTTCAGGTTAGCTGTTAACAAAGGATAATTCTGTGATCTGGGGATCTGTGCACATGACCTATAATGGCTGGAACATTAATTGATTTATATCTTGCTTAATACCATTGCATCTGGCTTAGGTTCCTACTAACCATTGGAAAAATCCAAATGCTAACACAGTTTAATACAGCAGCTAAAGTTCAAGAGACCTGCTTTAAAAACATACCCTAGACGTTTGTTCACCTCTTCTTGGTGTTTTTGTTTTTTAACAGTGTTTTTTCTCTTTGGCTTAACCCTTTATTTGGCAAAGAATCATATGGGAACACCAGACCAGAAAACTGTCAATCTTTTATAATTGAGGTTTTATACATGTGTTAGAATAGGACATGACAACATTTGACCAAGCTACAACTGTTTAAAAACCTGGAATCTGAGGGTTCAAAAAATGCAAATGAAGTGCTTTTCAATGTGCATACCTCATCTAAAAATGTGATGTATTTACAGCACAACATTTGCAAAATATCCTCATGGAAGATGATCTTTACTTAATATTCTAATGATTTTTGGCGTAATCATTTTGACCCATACAATGTAATTTTGGCTATTGCCAAAAATATACCCATGGAAGATTGATATTGTAGTCCAGGGTGACATATATGGTAACTTAATTGGCATTAAATACAATATGTTTTTTTTTTTGTTTGTTTAAGTCATAAGAGTTACCCTAAGTAAAACTCCAGGGTTTTTCCAATAAGTGTTTAAATGAGTGCCATATAAAGGGCTAAGCCATGTAATCATTGTGTAGTAGTTCATATTTGATTGTAGGGCTCTAAAAAAAGCTTCTAAGCAGTACTCAAACACTGGTTGGTCTCACAGGTACTGCAGTTTAAGAGTGTTTGTAGGCCTCTTTCAATATCATCTGCCTCTTTCCACAGGCTAGATTTAAGTTAGTCTTTCTAACGCTGACTATGGCCTCTGTAATGAAGCTTAACTGCTGAAGAATCTTTCCAACACTGCAGTTACAAATAGCTTTAATAGTTTAGTTGGAGTTAAAAGGATAGTTCAGAAGTCATCATATAATCATTCACACCTTGAATCCAAACCCATTTGTCTTAATTCCTTTGGTTGTAAAAACAAAAGCATGTTGAATTATTGAAGCGTATTGTGGCAGCTAGGGGTGTAAGATATTTATCGTATGTAACTGTTTTAATGATAAGCTGATAATAGCCAGTATGACACTTCACAAAGAAAATCAACGAAACAAAAACAAGGTGCAGAATTCCCTGAACAAATGTTCAAATCAAATACTTTTAATCTAGACTGGGAAAAAGTGGAAAAAGTGTCTGTTCAGCATCTCTAATGATTATAATTTATAAGGGTTACAATCCCTCCTAATGGATTTTGTTTATTTCTTTAGTAGTATTTGGGTGTTTCCTTTGTGGGGTTGTTGTTGAGCTAATTCAGCTACGTTACAGTCTTATGTCACTGATTTAAGCTATATTTTGTCATTTATGAGCTAGTTCCCTTTCCTGTTTAGGCCTATACTATTGTGTGTGAATAGGGCATTTAAATGTGGCGTCTTAATAAGTGTTTTTTTAATGATTGAACAATTCATTCATAAGGGCTGATTCATTTAGAAACATCAGTTCTTTATAAATGGACTAATTTACTCAAATCATTAATTAAAAATCAGATTAATTCAGAAATGAAAAAACACACAAGCAAAATGCCAAAATGTTCTGCTCTGGCTTTGTTTGGATTTTTTTCATTGGTTAGAAAAATAAAAAGAAACAATAACAGAAAAAAAACAAAAGAAAACAGACAATGTAAACCGCTTAATATTATGTTTTTTTTGTCTGTTGAACTGTTGCATAAAATTAGCATCACATTAGCATTTGGGCAAACAGCATTACTTAATATCATATTTCAAAAACAACATTCAGGGATATTTTTTCTTTCATAATTTGAATTATTTGGTTATTAATTAATAAATTGTTTGGCTATTCTGCTCTGTTGATAAAATAGCATATGCTGGTTAGGTTGGTTTTGACTTTGGTCATGTGCTAGTCCTAAGCTGGTCCTGGCCAGTTATTACCAGCAAAGAACCAGCACATGACCAGCAAAGAACCATATAACCAGCAAAGAGCCAGCACATGACCAACAAGAATTCAATTCAGCCGCTTAACTGCTTATTCAAAAGCTTAAACCAGGGCATGACCAGCAATAACCACCAAAGAACCAGCTTAGATCACCTCATGATCAACAAGAACCAGCACATAATCAGCAAAGATCCAGCTCATGACGAGGCTCCATTTGTCAACCTGTACTGTATCTAAGCAGCTTATGTGGGGTTTTTAAACAGGGTGACTGGATCCCAATAGGCTTCATAAAACAATGCTTTTGGAATTTCAATACGTGCTTTTTTGTTTTTGTTTTTTTTTGCAGAATGAGAGACATACTGAACAATATCAGCTTGCACATTGTTAAAACAATTACAATATTATAATAGAGGATAAATATCGCACAATCCTTATTCAGTCCCATGCATTGTAACTGCGCTAAAGAGTGATTCACAGAGAAGTCAGGTTCAGAATGACATGGAGTTGATTAAATTATGACATCATTTAAACTTTAAAATTGTTGCCAAGTATCATTTGTTTGCTAATTTGAGTTTTGTTCAACTGGGATTGATTCTGACAGAATGGGAGCATCTGACAACATCTCCAGAGGCAGAAGCACCTTCATGGAGGAGCTTGTGGAGACATCAGATATTTTGGCTTGTGCCACGTCCCGTTCCCTGGTCATCCTGGATGAGTTGGGTCGAGGCACCAGCACTCACGACGGCATCGCCATTGCCTACGCCACCCTGGAGTTCTTCATTCGAGAGGTTAGTGATACTGAAAGACTTGTTTGTCAAAAATGCCTAAAGTGTAAATCTGCAGTTGTGACATTTTGATTTGTGACAAAGATTATTATTATTAACACAGTTCATCCACAACGACTTGTATTTATTATCCTTAATATTCCTTGCGCTGCAGCCGGTGATTAGATCCTGCTTATAGGCTACATAGTGGACTGTGATTTTAATAATTCTATAGTTCCCAGGTCACTTCCATATCCTTAAAGAGATAAATCATCCAAAACTGAAAATTCTGTCATCATTTACTTACTGTTCACTTGTCACAAACCCGTTTGAAATACTTTTTTTGTTGTTGTTGTTGAACACAAACTAAGTTGTTTTGAAAAGTGTTGGACAACTGTTAACCATAGTTTTTTATAGTATTTGTTTTTCCTATTATGAAAGTCAAGAGTTACAGGTTTCTAACATTTTAAAAAATATATTATTTTGTGTTCAACAGAAGAAAGAAACTCATAAAGGTATGAAACCACTTGAGGGAGAGTACATTTTCATTTTTGGGTGAATTATCCCATTAACACAATGTTGTGTGGCAAGTCAAGCCACCCAATCTGCTGATATTTTGAGTCAGGGCATTTCAATATATAGATGATGTTTATTTTACATATCTTAAATCAGCACACACTGTAGGATATATAATACAGATTCTTGTCAGACTGTATGAATGTGCTACCAGCTATAATTTAACGAGTGAATCTCAATTTATTAATTGATGCCAGACTGCATGGACATAGACATTAAAAAAAAAACTTGTTCAGAGAAGGACAGGTTAATTTTATATATTTATTTACATTAATTTGAAGGTAATGTTTTTATTTATATGAAATCTAGAAATCGTGGATTTTAATAAAAATATTAGCAAACATTATAGTTAGACACAATTAGAATATGCCATAGTTAAAGGTGCCATAGAGTCCATAACAGAGTTATGTTATTAGGCTATAGTTATGTTATAGGCTAAATTATTATAATTATAGCTGTCACTAATTGTGACATCAGGTTCTGTTCTTATTCTTGTTCTTATCAATTCTTATTGGCTCTTGATTTGACATTCATTGTAGGACAAGCCACGCTCAGTTTTGAAACTTCACACACTGGCAGTTTCATCAGAAGGCTGTACAAATGTCAAAGTAGTGATCAAAGGCTACAGATTTTGGCCTAGGATGAGAGAAATCTTTTAAGATATGCAAAACCTAAATCTTTTTATGATGGGCAAAATCATCTGGGGTTTTTTTTTAGGTAAGAGAGGTTAAGTACAATTTATAGATATGTGTTTAAGCAAAACATAAATTATTGTTTTATTACACAAATTACTTTTGCTGCTAGTTCAAACTACTTATTTAAAATGAGTTGAAAACACAATTTTATGGGACAACTTAATTGTTTTCTGTTCGATCTGCTTAAATTTGCTTCATTAACTTAATCGATTTTTGTTGGGACAACATGAATTGTGTGGAGCCCTGCATTTTTTTTGTTTACTGATGACATTTCTTTGAAATTTGAAAATAAAACTTTTTCATTTAGAGCATTTTTTTTCTTGCATAAAATTTAGTTAACCTTCATTTTTTTATTTTATTTTCATTTTGGGTTTATATTCAGTTCACAATTGTTTTTAAAGTGTAGTTGTAACGCTTGAGAGGCTACATAGGACATTAGGTTTTCAATACCTTGATATTCTTTGAAACTCCATTGTGCATTATTAACTTGTAGATTTGAAAAGTTACTTACAGTCACAAGAGGACTTCCACAGTATATGATAATAAAATGACATTGTGAGGATACAGCTGTGTTTACCATAAGCTCCTAAACATTTTTACTTTCTCTACTCGCGAGAAACTTACATGACTGGAATCATAAGAGCCGAAATTACACCTACAGTAGTTAAAAGTGTGAACATCATTAAACATTCACAGTTTTAATAACAGTTCTGTGGCACCTGGCAGCATTTGAAAATATGACGCGCAATATGTCACAGTAGGTGCAAACTCTGAAAGTAATTAAAAACTGTTTTTCTTCCAACTGCTACGAGGTCAAAAATTCTGTTACTGAGCAGCGAGACTTAATGGTTTATACTCTAAAGCAAAGCATCAGGGGAAACGCCAGACTCATGGGTGCTTAATCCCTCCAGACACATAAAAAAAATATCTCATACCAGTCCATCCATTGGGACACGGTTCAACTAGAGTCTCCCTGCTTATCTCCTGTGGGACACGCTTGTTTAAAGCTGCTGTGTGTCGTTTTAGTTCTTCTCCTGAATTTAACCATTGGTAGGCTGTTTTTTTGTTGTTGTTCTGTTTGTTTGAATATCTGATACAGCATTAATTGATTAAATGAAAGCTAAGGATTTGTTCGGAAAGTAAAGTGAGAAGAATCGTTTTTATAAGGTAGAACATTGGAGTCGATTTTTTTATTTATTATTTTGGTTACTACAATAATCTTAAACTTAACATTTGTAAAAATTAATTAATACAATGCATTATTGCTCATTTTAGTTTATTTTAGCTTAGGTGTGAATATTAACTGATAAAGCTTGATTTAAAAAAAGGGGTATTTAGGTTTCTACTGGAAATCCTTAATGGCATATTTTCAACAAGGTACTGGAAATATTCCTCAGAGATTTTGGTCCGTATTGACACGATAGCATCACGCAGTTACTGCAGATTTGTCGGCTGCACATCCATGATGCGAATCTCCTGTTCCACCATATCCCAGAGGTGCTCTATTAGATTGAAATCTTGTGACTGTGGAGGCCATTTGAGTACAGTGAACTCATTGTCATGTTCAAGAAACCAGTCTGAGATGATTCGTGCTTTATGACATGTCGCGTTATCTTGGTGGAATGTGGTCATAAAGGGATGGACATGGTCAACAACAATACTCAGGTAGGCTGTGGCGTTGACACGATGTTCAATTGGTACTAATGGGCCCAAAGTGGGCCAAGAAAATATCCCCCACACCATTACACCACCACCACTAGCCTGAACCGTTGATGCAAGGCATGATGGATCCATGTTTCATGTTGTTGACGCCAAATTCTGACCCTACCATCCGAATGTCGCAGCAGAAATCTAAACTCATCAGACCAGGCAATGTTTTTTCAATGTTCTATTGTCCAATTTTGGTGAGCCTGTGTGAATTGTAGCCTCAGTTTCCTGTTCTTACCTGACAGAAGTGGCACCCAGTGTGGTCTTCTGCTGCTGTGGCCCATCCGCGTCAAGGTTCAACGTGTTGTGCATTCAGAGATGCTCTGCTGCATACCTCGGTTGTAATGAGTGGTTATTTGAGTTACTGTTGTCTTTCTATCAGCTCGAACCGGTCTGGTCATTCTCCTCTGACCTCTGGCATCAACAAGGCATTTGCGCCCACAGAACTGCCACTCACTGGATATTTTCTCTTTTTCGGGCCATTCTCTATAAACCCTAGAGATGGTTGTGATGGTTGCCAGCAGTTTTGATGATTTTAATCTAAATTTGCTGGCTCTCAGAATATTCTCTGCTAAGAATATATGACCATATTATATATCAAAATAAAGAACCAAGTCTCTGCTTTAAAACAACAAAAAAAAGAATTTAATTCTATCTTTGTTCCTGTTCTGTCACCCCTTGAATTTAGAAAGGCAACATCTTTTGACAAAAATGCTGAAAAATGCATGTATATGTGTGTGCTTTTTTTGTTGTTTATGCTTGTTTATGTGGTTTACATGCAGACGTGAACACATACATACATACATACATACATACATACATACATACATACATACACACATATATATCCGTTCAGGGATATCTGTTAACGAGCTGATGATCTAAATCTGGTGTCTTAAGTAAAGAAGACAAGGACTGTTTCTTCATTCAGGTTCTTTCATGCATCCTTCGTTTTTGCGATCTTGAGTTATGGAACTGAACTTTGGCGGTTAATGATGATGTTACACGAGATCACAAGGACACAAGAATGTATATTGAAAAACAGCCATATAAAATGTGCAGGGCTGGGGTCCAGAGGACCGGAATTGAGAACCACTGCCTTACTGTAATACACCTAAAAGCACAGAATGCTGTAAAAACCCATCAATGGCAGGGAAATGTTGTCTCTTAAAACTCTTGAATATTTGCGATTCGTGATCAGAGTCCCTACAACTTTCTTCCAAGCAGAGTAAGTTATTCTTAACACACCTCACACCACAGAAAATCTGATAAGATCATCCCTAAAACCACCAAGACAATCAGGACATTCCAATGATTAAAGGAAGGGGAGAAATTGGCTCAAAATCAGCCTGATTATTTTGATTGACTCTCTTTTTCATACCTAGATGCATTCTTGACTATTGAAATTTGGCACAGATTGAATTAATGTCGGTAGAAATACAGTTTGGTGCCCAACCCTACTAGACACATCAGACTTCAATGATTCTGGGGTGGCTTCAATTTTCTAGAATTGAAGAATGGAGTAGAAGAATATAATAAAGAAATGGAGACGGACAACAACAAACTGTTGAAGATGCCAGTGACAAAAGGGATTAAATGATAGTCTGTAACTTTATTTGGAAGGACATTTTGAATCTTTTTATTTTTGTAGAGAAAGAGCACAGATTCTGGACAAGAATGAATATTTCTAGTGTGTATGTGTTGGATATCTGTATCTGCGCACACGATCAAATAGTTGCTCGACAGTATGCGCAATCAAAAACAAAAGAAACATACTTTTTATACATACTTTTAAAACAATCAAATATGTTAATTTAGCATTTATACTGCATTAGCTTTGTCTTTTATTAGCATGCTCCGCAAGTGTATTTTTATCAGCAATTGATTCTCAATATATGTCACTTCACATTAACGTGAACACCAAAAATTGCTGCCAAGTTAAAAGAGATGGACGCTAGTGAAAGCACAGCTTGTGTGTGGCAAATTAACAGTGCTAATGAGTTTGCTGTTGGCTGCAGTTGCTCATATTGAAGGTAAACGTCACTTTGGATGCTGTGCTGGTGTTTGGGCTTTCAGAGGGTGGGCTCCACTGGGTGTTGCATAATGCTGTGTGTCTCTGTGGCATTGGCTCAGGTGCAAGATCTATCACTCTTTCTTTTTCTATTTTTCTATTTTGCTCTGTTTCTCCCACCACAGGTCTCTTCTCTTGTACTGATACTGCCTCAGGCTTGAGTTATTTATTTATTGGCACATGGACAGGCTTGTTCGCCACAACTCTGCTGTGAAAAATCAACAGCCAAGGCAGTGTTGCTTTAGTCTTCTAAGATTGTTTTCACATCATTTACCCTCTCTTAACTTCTTTTTTTTCCTCGTGCTCAGGCCTCTGATATACTTACAGCTGTTCTTTTTCATTTCTGTGGACACAATTTTCAGAACGTCCCTAAAACAGCATAGCATATGTCTAGTGAATATTAAATTTAAATGTATTAAATTTACTGCATTTACTTTATCTGTATTTGCACTCCCAGATCTGAGAGGTTGTGAGTCCAGACTTGTTGTTGTACAGCAAAACTGAAATAGAGTGCTAAGGTAAATGTGCACACTAGACAAATTCAAAACTGTTCATCTGCAACTCCGAATTCAAAACACGGGTGTTTTGATTATTGTCTGTGTGTGCAAATTGAGAGATTCAACTTTTCACATCAGAGCTTTAAATGTTAATTTTAACTTACAAAAGCAAATATTAGTGTAAGTTCTCACATTCAGATTTGCAAGCTCAAGAGTTTTGTTACTGATTTTCCTTCACATTTGCCTGCTATCGTCACTGCTTCACTGCATGGTGTCAGCACCATGTTGCCACACTGACGTATCTATCTGCGTGAACGGGGTACAAATCTACATATGTTGCAGACAATATATAATTTTTTTCCCTGCACCTTACCCCAAATAAAAAATACATTTAAATCACTTAATTTAATCATTAGTATAACGGTGGCTTAGTGGTTAGCACTGACGCCTCAGAGCAAGACGGTCGCTGGTTCGAGTCCCACCTGGGCCAGTTGTGTGGAGTTTGCATGTTCTCCCTGTGTTCGTGTGGGTTTCCCCCTGGGTGCTCCGGTTTACCCCACACTCCAAAGACATGCGTTACAGGTGAATTCGATGATCTAAATTGGCCATAGTGTATGAGTGCGTGTGAGTGAGAGAGTCTATGGGTGTTTCCCAGCATGGTGCTGGGTTGCAGTTGGAAGGGCATCCATCAGCATAATGCATATGCCAGAGTAGTGGTTCAACAGAGTGGCAGTTTGTAAATCACGGACTTGGCTGAAGGAAAATGAATGACTTTAATCATTGCTATCAGAATGTGAAGCTACTTTCAACCAGCACAACAAAACATTTTTCTGAAGATAATCACTTATTGAACCTTTAAAATTATTTTGTTTATAAGGAAACACTATGGGAGTTTCTGGGCTTCTTCATGGTGTATGTGGAGTTCAGTGTGAGAGCGCCCTCTGGTCTTCGGAGGAGATTTACAACAGATCACACTGTGCTTCCCAGACAAGATGTGCATGACAATCGCAGCTTTGCTTAATCACGTTTTTGACTTCAATTTGATTAATCTCACTTTGTTGGTTTCCTTTTCTATATCTTTAACGGTCTATGGATTTTCTGCTTTTTGTATACAACTGTATCTACAATATCCCACTCTACATAAATGTTTATGAAACATCAATATGTTCTTATTGGGTGTGATTGTGCCACGTCATGATACATGTTCACTTTCAGTGAGATGAGACAAATTACTTGAGACATTACTGACAAATTACTGAGGAGAAACGTGCGTCACGTCTGGTTGGGACACGGTGTCAGACAGCACAGCCATGGGCCTTTCACTGGCCATCTGATGTGCATTGCTCACCGAATTGGCATGAGCTGTTTGTTTCAAAGCTGTTGATGCATTATGGAAAACAAAATGACTGTATTTAAATGCGTGATGGTGCTTTTTGAGGCAAGCATTATTATTACTATTACCCATTGTGGTTGCTGTTTCAGATGCTTTTAGATGCCTATTGTTCAAAACAAAAGTTCTGCTTATTTTTGGTGTAAACATTGCCTCGCTTTCTTTTTTTCTTTCTTTCTTTCAATATTTTTGTACCTTATAAACATCATTACTGTTGCTACTATTTGATATAATGCGTCTTAGTTGCATAAAAGGTATTTCTTTCTTCACGTAAACCCTACCATATCTGGTTGGTCATCCACCAAAAATACACTAGTATTTCAATAGGAATGCCAAAAGTTTGTTCTGAATACATTAGTACCGGTAACCACATACAATACCATCATATTTTGAAAGGTAGTGCTGACTTTTACATGCAAAATCTCTCATGTTTCCTTAAGACACTTTTGCAGTAGAAATGAATATCATGAACATTATTATATGCTCCGACTGTCACTGGAGTTGTGACACTGAGCCCTCAATGAGGTTCGGGATGCTTCAATGTCTGTTGAAGCGTGCATTTCATATTCAAATTCCCCCTTCACACAAGAATAGCTGTTTGTCTGTGCCTGTTTGCCTTTACAGTGCATACATGTGTCCTGGCAGCATCTTACAGAGTGTCTGCACATCGCCATGGCAACAAGGACCAACTCGCTCACCTGTACTGTATTTAAGGCAAGACACTGCAGGTGAATAGGGTAAAAAAACAACTAATAATTATCACTATACTTGCCCGGTTGATTGTTTGCATTAAAAATGACAAACATGATTTTTTTTTTTTATGTATAGACATTTTTCTACATTTTATTTGAAGAACCCCTATTATGCATTATAAAATCCAACAACAGACTGATATGTATGCAAACTCAAAAGCCACTTTCATTGTTTTATAATAAGCATTTATTTTTACCTACAGTAATTCTCCCAATGACTCCCATATGATTTGTTCAGCAAATTTTTTTGTCAAAAACCCTCCTTAGCTTGACTCTAATCTAAATCTGATGACCCAGCCTGTTATGATTAGTTGACTGCGTTCACAGCAGCAAAAGTTATTTTAGTAACTATTTTGAAAATCTGTGTAAGAATAGCTAATTTGTGGCATAGCAACGACAAACGCCAGGGAATCACGAGCAGAAACACATTTTAATCAGTAAAGGTAGTGGCATGTGTTGTGTTTTCCACGCAGTTTTAGATGCAATACGCGAATAACTCCATAAAGAGTTAACCAGTGAGATACAGTACAAGCCATACGAAACGATTAAAAGTTACAACACACAATTAAATACATATTTTGCAAGCTAGAGAAAACAAGGGAACAGCCATTTTAATTACATTTAAGCCCAATCCCAACTCTACCCCTTAGCCCTTCCCCTCTCCTGTCCTAATTCTCTTTAGCTTGAAGACGTAGGGCTAAGGGGAAGGGCTAGATAGCCCTTGAAATGGAGATTTTTCAGGACCACACCCGAAACCAAGGGGTATGAACATTTCCCAGAATACACCATCTACAACGGCAGCATGGCCTCCATATTGGGAGATGCACAAATTAGTAAACTTGTGTCATTATTATGAATTTTTACACCAAACAAGCATTTGTTTTAATACATTTATTATGGCGTTTGTGTTTTACCATCATGGTAAAAAAAAAAAAACATGGTAAAATAAAAACCGCCAAATTTGGTGCTAAATTTAAATCTATAAACCCTAATGATAACTCCTGTATAGTAGTCCCACAACATACTTTCACATCTGACACTCGTGGCTGGGAATGACCTTTTTACAGTGTCTGGTATAATGTAAATGTTGTTTTCGTGTGTTTACATGGATAAATATGGCTACGGTGTAAATGCACAGTAGAGTTACAAGCTTATTGCCACATTACATTGTTATGATAACATGATATATGCCTTCAGTGATTTCCTGAAGATAAATACTAAAAAATAGCGCAACTGGAATAACTACAGCAGTCGTGATCATCGATCTCATATGATGCGAGAGCTCGCGATGACATATAAGGATGTGTGCAGGTGTTGTAGTGCTGTCCCATTCAGAATTTGGACAGGTTATGATCCAGAGGAAGAAGAAACTGGCCCTTATGAACTCCAGTTCATTGTACTGACAATGTCCCTGTCAAGGTCTGACAAAGTCACATATATTAATAGTCTTTGGTGCTGATCCTTCCTTTAATAACAAATGGCCAGCGAATCCCACAGAGCAGAGTAGGTTATTGTATTAATCAGGAACAAACACAACACAAGGTTGGCTTACAGTGGTATTGTTGTGAAAATGAACTTTAACCATTTATTCCCCACATATCAAGCCTTCAGTCATGATCAATCTCATCCCCCGTAATCCGCTGGTGTCTGAAGGGAAGGGTGGGTTCAAATTTTCCCAGGTCCGGTGCCTCATATATAGCAATGTTTCAAGTCGACATCAACACAAAATGGCTAAAGATTTAAATCAAGACTATTTATATAAACGACTCACTGTGCACTTTCAGATTTAATCCCAAGCTGGATGTTTTCATTCACTTAGAGCTGTTACACACTGCATGGAAGGTCATTTTCAAAAACCCACAATAGGGGCTCTTTAAATATGCAAATATGTATTATTTCATTAAATATGACTTAATTTTCATACATTGTAGCACAAAATCTTTGATGCGTGCGTGCGTGCGTGTGTGTGAGAATATTAATAACTTATGTTGTACATATCTTTAAACCTTCAGCCTGCAGATATTAATAAAATAAAGTTTGGTTTATGTAAGTGTCGCTGAAGTGGAGATTTATATCTCAGTGCAGGAGTGCATAAAAATAAAATACATTTAAGAAAACTGCTTTTAAAATATGTATTGTGATCTAAATCTACAGACACAATTTGATAAACACTTAAAAATGTATTTCAGGTGATTAACATAAAAGAATATAATGAAAAGCTAATAAGTCTCAAAATGGACAGGTACCTGAAAAATGTGTGTTCTTACCTGCAGTGTCTGGGCTTGAGAATGTAAATACATTTGTTGTGTAACACCCTTGAATGATGCTTTGTGAGCAGCCTTGACGCACAACTTTCTTCTGTGGGCAATTGGTAGTGGAGCAGCTCTAGTTGCCATAGCAAAGCTCTCTGTGAGCACATGTGAGAGGCAGCCAGAGTCTTTCCTCAATATTTCAAGAGAGCATTTCTAAGTTGAGATATATCTGAGAGTTGAAGAAGTAATAGGTGGGCTTAAGATTCTGAAATGACATTTGGAACTTCGCACTAAATCTTAAACAAAGAGTTGTGCAATAACCTGGCCTTGAAGAACTCTCCTTTTCTCTAGTTTTTCCATTGGTCACATCACAACCAGATCTAACTGGAATCTCGCTTGAGCTGAGTTTTTTGTTTTGATTTGGATTTAAAGGGGTAGTTCACCCAGACAAATAAAAAGTGCTTTCCGTTCACTCACACGCAGGCCTTCAAAGATGTAGGTGACTTGTTTTTCTTTAGCAGCTACTACTGTTGCAGTTAAAAAAACATATACAAACAAAAGAAAATGAATGCGTATTAATGCTTAACAGTAATTTGAGGCCTTATGATTAAAAACAGTCTGTGCAAGAATCTAAAGATTTTGCACAATGTTATCTTTTAATACTTTTTTGTTATCTATCAATGTTATCTATCAATGTTATCAGATCTGGTCCTGGTCTCAGATGAGTTTCCTATCAATATGACATAGATTTTAGCAATTGTTGGGGAAGCGTGAAGTCAGTGTTCCCCATTGAGATCACATACAGCACCATTTGGACACATGCACCTTCTGTACTTTTGTAAACCAACAGTGTTAGCTGATGTATGAGTTTGCAAGGAAGCTTGCACTCATTGTTAACACGCTCAGGACAGTCTGCTAAGGCTGTGGATTAAATGTTACAGTACAAATAATGTTCGTTTCTTGCTGACTTTTTCTAGTTTTGATCTTTATTAAACAGCTGATAAATTGATAAATGTTTGTTAAACGCAAAACCAATATATTAGAATGATTTCTGGTGAATGGGGATTCATGAAACAAGTCTGTTATGGATTGTCTTGGTGAATATGATGTTTGACATTTGGGTTGTGTGCAGGCAGCTTACTGTGTGAAAATGGAATGTTATTACTTTAAGGTAATTAAGCTCTTATTGTAGGTAGGGACAGGGATTATCATTTTAATTTTACCTATATTTTTTAATTTGTATTGTTTGTGTACAGCACTGTGCTCAACATTTATTGTATTAACACGTGCTTTATAAATAAATTGAACATTGAACATGAGGCATTGAGGACTAGATTAAGCACAATGATGGCAGGAATAAATTCATTCATTCATTAATTTTACTTCAGCTTAGTCCCTATATTTATCTAGGGTTGCCACAGCGGAATGAACCACCGACTATTCCGGCATATGTTTTACGTAGCGGATGCTCTTCCAGCCACAACCCAGTACTGGGAAATGGCAGGAATAAATAATTTTTTTTTTTACAATTTTATGAAAATAATTTTTATAAAATACCAAATATTTCAGAATTATTTCAGAATATTCTTATTTTGACAGTATTTTCGATCAAACAATTATTGGCTTAAATAAACATTTTTGAAGCTCATGTGAAATCAAAATTTACCATGTTTATTTTGCTAGTTCACATTATTATTTTTTAGGTGAACAATGAATCCTTGCGAGTTAACCCACTGAAAAACGTTTGTTTTGGTAATCTTCAATCAAAGGCTGAACATTTGTTTCCGCATTTGGAGTTGCGGTCCGTCTTTGTTGACATCAGTTTGACGGCTTCAGCCACAATATTCTTAACCATTCTTCCTACTTAGCGCAGAATGATTATACAGTACAAAAGTCAGACTAAAGTGTTTATTACAAATGAAATACAACAAGCTTTCATCCTGTACTGACTAATAATACATTTTTAATTTATTTGTGATGGCAAAGTTAACAGTCCTGCCTTAAATCTTTCCAAAAACTCCATCAGTGAAAGGATAACTGCATAACTGCAGTTAATAAATATAAAATTCTTATTTATGGCACAGACAGTTCTCTTCAGTTGTGCCACATTTGTATTTGTAATCTTCTGACCTGCCAAACAGACTTTTTGTCAGCAGAACTGAACAGGAATGTCAAAAGCAACCTCATGTTCTGCTTCGCCGCTCTGTCTGCGTATCCTCATATTCACACTCCAGCTCAACGCCTCCCCTGAGCCTGCTAAAAAAGACAAACACGTCAATAAATGGAGAAATGAACACGTCCCCCCACCCCTCTGGAATGAAATGTGTGCTTTGTTGAGGTGGTAACGCTATGCACACAGATGCGCCACAGACTGCCAGGCTGCTGATAATGTTGGTAAATGGCGAGTGAGGGGGCGGATGCTGTTTGCGTGGTTTGTGCATGCGGCTCAAGGATGTCTCGCTCTGTCACGCCATCATATGGAGAAGGATGCTGAGTAACCAAAGCTATATTGCTGTGCTTTAAATAGATTTGTGATATTATTGAGTTTTGATGAGAACTGGCATTGATTGCAGCTTAAACCCATATTCATCCAACTTGGTAGAGGCATTTAATTGACTTTGTTTGAATTTTTCCTGGTATTCCTGTAGTGAAGAATCAAATATTTTTTGATTTGATCATTTGATTTGATAATCAAATATCAAATATCGATTGAGTTGTATCGAGCTGAACCATGAATTTTGTGAAACGATACACTACTAGCTAAATGGTAAAATTAGACTAAATACATAATGAAATTATATTTTAAATCATTTAATTTGATTCAAATAAACAGATTATAACAGATATATTTACACTTTTTCTTTAAACTAACGGTAGTATATTTCACTAACAAAACAGTTTTAAACACCGCTTGTTTAAAATGTACATTTTTTGAATGCAGACAGTATGTAAATCAAGTAATATGGCTCTGCTAGGTTCTTCTGTCTTGTTGCAAAAACAGTTCAGCGCTATTGCATTAGTAAGTACTATCCAACCCAGGCTCATTCTGATTACATACCTCTATATACATTTCTGGAGACAGCTTAATACGTCCCAGGAGCTACGTTTTTTGCAGTTTTTGTTTTCGTGAATCCACCTGAGGCCACTGTGTACGGTTTTTCAGATCTCAAATTTCTTTTTCGAGTGCCATTCGCGCCTGTTGTTCTTGCGTAAATCCACCAGAGGCCGCTGTCGACTGACTGTTTGACTGACTGACTGAATGACTGACCTATCGACTGACCCACCCTCCTCCTTCCCTAAACCCAACCAATAGTATTTTCAAAAGCACCGATTGACCTGGCCACACACTTCTCTAAACACAACCGACAATTTTAAAAAGCAATCCAGAAAAAGAAAAGCCCTTGCCTGATTTTACCACATTTTCAGATTTTACCACATTCTTACCCTGTTATTTACTTGTTTATTTTATTTTTTGGATTCTGTTTTTGTCTTACCTGCTTTCTGGAACCGTTCTTCGCCAGACTCAAACTCCGTCGTTGTGGTCAATTCCTCTCTGCGTCTCAAGTCCACCGACGTACATGGCGAGCTAACGGGACAAACTGGTAACAGCGGGAAATACAGAGGTAAGCGGTCAGCTGTAAGAGAGAAAGGGAACGTTGTCATACCCGTAGCGTTTGTTTTAAAAACTAAATGCAGCCATACGTACTTCTAGCTACATAATTCGCAATCTCCAGAAACGTATATAGGGCTACGTTTTCAGAATGAGCCTATGTTGGTACTATCTGTAACACAACAGATTCCTTGACGTTGTCGTTTACATTTAAATTTTACGTCATGCTTCTTTCAACAGTAACTTATAAACACGAGATGAACTATTTGCAGTATCATAGAGGCATGTGTGCTTGACTTGTTACAGAACGTTTCAGACATCGTTTGGAAAAGTCCAAGCAAGAACCGGGAAGAACTAAGGAAATATGAAAGCATACAGAAATTTTTTTTTTTTTTTTAATTCTTCAGTTGGATGCTCACAGAAGTGATGAGTTTTCTGCTATCTCTTTAATATTGTCAGGGATTGGTTGGTTGTGTCTTTCCACCAGCATGGAACTATGAATGAAAGTGATCTGGACAGGTTTTTTGTGCTTTGTGTGATAGTGTCACTCACTTGCAGACTTGAACTGTTTTGTGGAATTAAAAGGGGGCAAAGCCCATGGTTGTTCTTTATGCGAGCATCAATGTCATTTGATGCAAGCTGCAACCGGTAGCAGAGAGATAAAGAGAGCTGTGATGTGGGCTCTCTTGTGTCCATTGAAGACCAGTCGTGCTGCTGTGTTTCTGAATCATTTGTGTGTGATTGGATATCTACAGTCTAGCCAGAAGATCCTTGCAATATTCCAGCTTAGACATTATGGAAATTATGCTCTGTTCAGAAAGTCTTCATCTTTCCGATGTTGTGCAGTGCAAACCTGCATGATTAAGTTGTCTTTAAAATGTGTTCAGCTTTTAATTTATCCAAGATTTCTGACCAAACTCAACAATAGGAGAATTGGTTGGTGAAGCTATCTGGATGGTGGTGTTCTTGCTGTGAACATGATTTTACAGAATAGACCATGCCCTTGGGGGTTATTTATCCTAGTTAATCCTTGAACATCATTCAGTTCAGATTTGAGGGTCAGATTTAAGGATTTTAGTATAAGTTATGAATGGGGTAAGATTTAGTAATAGCTGTGGTCCCTGATCTCGGGTTTTTGGCTTTTCTTCAAATGAAGTCAAAGTTTAGAAGTGATATTAAATAGCTATTATAATACAATACATTGTAGGATATGCTCTGCTCTCTGTTTAAGCTGAGCTGAGCTATGTACTTGGAGATAAACAGACTTTTAAAAAAAATATTATCATATCTCTGCTCTCTTCTGGATCACATCTGGTTTTTATTCTTTTTATATTTAAACAGTAAATTCAATTGGAATAAAAAATCACTGTCTTTATAAGCAATCAAATGAATCAGTATCAACAAACTACATCTTTGAATTCATATATATTTATATGCATATTTACACAGCAGTTATAGTTGCATGAATTATGTTAAGACATATAAACTGCATCTTACTGCATCCTTTAAAAGGGGTGTTTTTTTAAAGGGAACAAAACACTGTCGATCAGAGATACAAATTCAAGATTACGTTTGCTTTGACAGAACCAAAACAAAATACTGTATGTTGAATGAGACACTCTTGATTGTGTTATAACTTCTATATCACGGGGTTATGTTGTAAATATAAAAGGAACTGATTAAACGGTCCTCTTCTGTCCTAGCACAGTGCACTGGAAAGCACTTCAAACACTTCAGCTTGCATAATTTGATGTAAAATGGTCAGAAATGATAATTCTTCATAAAGGAAAACAAAAGTGTGAACAAAATGATTTCAATGTCGTGTTCTTCATTTTAATGATAAATGCCGGCTACTGATTTTGAGAGGCTGTTAGCCTGGCTGGCCTGTTTATAGTCCTCTCACACGCTGGTGTGACACTGGAAATGTGGCTACATAGTTTCTGACTGATTTATAATTGTTATGCTAAACTGGTTCAATCACCGTGACCTGTTCCTTCATCCATGCAGAGATGTTCTTCAGGCAGTGTGATATCTGTGCAGCAACTGTTGAATCCTATGTGAGATCAGATAATTATATTTTTATGATGACACATAACTATTGTTGATGGTAGACTCAAAAAGGATCAGCTTTCTGGCTAATTAAAATGGGTCATCGAACTGTTAGAATAACTGTTCATTCATGTAAAAGTATTATATATGCATGGTTAACTTTTTAAAAATATCAGTGAAAGGCCTCAATACTCATCTTCCTGCAGGTAGACTCTTAAGTCAGATTATGGTTGTGTTCCATTCGCAAGAAGAGGCCATATTTGAATGTTAACTGAATATTTGAATGAAAAACTGCATCAAAATAAAAGTCTTGGTCAATACTAATCTCGTGTAGCCAGACCTCAGACTGACAGCTGTAGGTCTGGGAACTGGGCGTTTTCAATGGTCAAGGACTGCCCACTATTCTATATGACTGACAGGATAACCAACTAATCACATGTCACGTTTCACATTTTGCGTCGCGTCATGTTTAGGGGTATGTAAATGTCCACACAGTTACAGCCTTGCATACAATCGTGCATCATTCATTATCAAATGTCTTAAAAAATGTACAACAATGGTGCAGATCCTTAAGGATCAACAAAACACATAGAAAATCAGTAGTAAATGCATGTGGACATTGTTCTGAGTTTTAGTTCTTATTTTGGTGACGCATTTCTACATGAAAATCATGCAGACTGAGATGACAGAAACTGCAACGCATAGTTTTTTTAAATTCTATAAAAGATAATGATTTTGTTGTATTTGAGAGTATTCATAAATAAAAATCCTTTACTGTCTTGAACGATGTCTCTCTGTTGACTATCACCAAACTGAGCAGAATATTGTTTTGTTTTTTCGCTGCCATCAGAAAAAACTATAATACAGGGTGATTCAAAAAGAATACCACAATATTGAAAATCTGTATTTAATCAAAGAAACATGATGGAACCCTGGGTAATTGATCAATGTGAAGAGTACTTAATAAAGTTTTTTTCCTTAGAAAACAAGTTCATAGATGTTCAATATGACCCCCTCCAGACACTCGAGTGACATCAACCCGAAGGTTGTGTTATTCTTTTTGAATCACCCTGTATAAGCATAATAATAAGTATAAGCATACATATGCCTGTACCAGTGACATGTTTATCAATCTCGCAGGTTGAATTATTTATGCAGTGAACATTTAATATTCCAGTGTTTGGTCAAATTGATCATAACCAAAGTTATTCTCACAACAGACAGGTGTACCGGCAGTAAATTGTTAATTCATGAATGTCTCAGTAGATATTTTTTACTAAAACACCCAGAGATGTTTCCAAGAATGCTGTTACTCACACTTGTACAAATGTGTGCACTTCGCCGACAGCCATACCAATATGAGGCATCGGTTTTGAGAATTTCTTGCTATTCTTTTATTTCAACAGGCAGTTTTGAAGAACTGAACATGAGACTAAAGGCCCTGCTGCTATGTCAGTATCTGTTTTTTGATTTTTGCCCATGTACACAGGTGATGTGAGGGGGCAAGAAATCAAAATTGGATCTTTAGGGAAACATTAAAAATTATGACACACGGTCAGTGCACTAAGCACTAAGGTGCTGACGACGACCTGAGTTCGATTCTCGGCTTAAGCTCCTTTGCCGGTCCTTCCCATCTCTCTCTGTTCCCTATGCTTTCATGTCTCCATTTTTAGGGCTGAGACACACTAAGCTAAAGGTTGGCATTGGGCTTCGTTGGTCAGCGTCGGTCCAGCTAGTGTGTTTAGTGTGTCGAATCCATGTCAGGCCTTTGGGTGAACAATGAATCACAGCACGAGTGTGACATAGTGAAGTGACATAGCACGTAAACAAATCAAGTCAAGAAGGAATACAATGAGGCCAGCTGTAATTTTGATACATTTCTCAGATATTTGCAAACGATGTGGATTATTAGATTATCAGTCATATTACTGTGACAATTCCTGTGATAATAGTACTAAACGCTGCTTTGTTCACGCTTCTCGTTTCCTATTCTGGTTTCATCCTCCTCGGATAAACATGTCCTCTCATTAAGGCACAGAGTGAGCACTGTTGATTCAGTTGGCTGCCGTCCGTTTGGTGGGTTCACAAGAAACGATTTTGATCCAGACGAGACCAGACGTGAGCTAATGCAAGGCAACAACAGTTGGGTTTCGATGGTGCTAGTTGTTTACTTTCGGCTTGGTGTACCTCTGCCCTAAGTCTTTTTCTACTGTAGGTTAAAAAAAAACTTTAAAAAATTTATAAGAAATTAAAAATTTTTAAAAATTTATTATGACAAACTGTTTATATCCAGTCTGCAAAGATATGTTTTTTTTGACTCCATTTAAGTTCCACCAGCAAAACTCTTGGACTTCCTTTATAATTATTATGACGTGACTCGCATAGTCTTAAAAGGGTGGTGCAGAGTGCATTTTTAAGGCTTTGTTGTATTTATGGGGTGCAAAATAATGTGTGCTCGTGCTTCATTTGAAAAAAAAAAAAAATCATGTTATTTTTTCACATATCTTAATTTAATTTTATTCTGCAACTTGGCTAACATGAAAACGACTATCGTATTTCCTGGTTTCTCTGAAGGCCTACTTTCAAGGGGCTCTGATTGGTCAGCTATCCTAATGTGTTGCGATTCGTGGATCGATTTAAAATGTGATATCGTAGTGGACCACCCTTTTATGAATCTTGTTTAATATATCTCTATTAATGTGAATTGTCATCAATATAAACATCACAGCTTTTTTTATCAATCAGACTTGTTTCCAGGCAGGATGGTTAAGACTGCTGCACATTCGACTCCTTGAAATCATGTATATTTAAACCAATCAGTGGATGACTTCAAATCCGTGTTTCCAAAAAATGTGGCATATACATCAGATGTTTAGCTACGGGTCTTTGGGATGATGCTTGGCATGTTGTCTAAGGCTCAGACTAGGCCAATACACATATTGCCAAAAACATAAAATATGCCAGCAATGCTTGTATATTAGTTAAGTCAAGTAAGCTTTATTTCTAGAACTTTTTCTTTACAGTGTAGACTCTATTAAAAGCATACCAATATTTGAGATTATGGAACTTATTCAGCATATCAGGTAGGCAGCAGAGTAGTGTTAGAACATTGGTGTCATTCTAGTTAGATTAGAACTGATTTAGATCAATACAAATGTCACAGTTTATGTAGAGCAGCTCCACCGACCCCAACCAAGCAAGCCAAAACTCCAACAAATGTCGAACAAACCTTGGCTGAAACCAGGAAGGAGCTGCAGTCTAAAATGTATCGGCGGGCTTGAACATCAACTGTGTCTCTCAGAACCACTTTAGCAACTGCTGTGTTGAATAAGCTTTCAAGAATGTGTTCAGAGTGTTCAGAAATTATATCGTCATCTTTAAATTCTGCTCAGACATGTGATTATCTTTCTTCTCTTTTCGCAGGTGAGGTGTATGACGCTGTTTGTGACCCACTACCCCCCTTTGTGCGAGCTGGAGCATTTGTACCCGCAGCATGTGGGGAATTACCACATGGCTTTCCTGCTCAATGAGCCAGAGAGCACTTCTGATGGTGTGTATGCATACATCTACCTATGCAAATTCATAGTCAATTAAATTAGCTTTTAGAGTCAGGAATAAGCTACATATTCCTACCTTACATGTTATTCATAACTACATATTACCATATTGGGCTACATATTCCTAACTACATAAACTTCGCTCTATAGTGTGGTATCAGACTTATTACACTTATTTAAAGGCATTTTAATGTTTTCAATGTATTTTAAGGTATTTATTAGATCAGTAATCCAATAAATAAAGAAAGAAATACAGAGAAAATATTTTCAATATTTCTTTTTTAAATGATTGTTGTCTTATTTATTGTATTTTAAATTGTCATTTATTCCAATTAGTATTCATGAAGACTAAGAAGTATTAACTTTGATAACGATACATTTCTTGAACAGCTAATCATCATAGTAGAAGGATTTCTGAAGCATTCTGAGACACTAAAGACTTAGTAATGTAATGTTTCTAAATATTTAGATTTAATTGACAGGAATAAGTCATTTTAGTTACATAGAAAATATGCATTTTAAATTGAAATACTATTTTGCAGTATTACTGTTTATATTGCAGTTTTGATGAAACAAATGCAGCCTTTGTTAGCAGAAAAAAAGATATTTCCAAACCTTTGACTTGCAATGCATACACATACAGTATATTTAGTTTTCTTTTTTGTAGCTTTTGATGATGTTTGATCAATAGTCATGTATTGCTTCATATGTTGTTTTTTAATCCTAAAAAACATATTTCGAGGCCTTTGCCAGGAAAAAAAACCTGCTTTGTGTTGGGATTGGGTGTATCGTGGATGTCGTGCACCTCCACACCTAACAAATATTGTGTCACAGTGGCCTGGGTCAGCTAGAATTTATCTAGAATTTGATTGTATCAGTTTCTGTGTGCGTGTAATTATTGAACTCCTTATGAGGATTGACTTAATTTCTCCAATGGCGTAATTACATGAGCACTGGAAACACTGAACACAGGGCTCTAAATCCAAATAAAGACCATCTAAGTCCAAATAAAGACGTTAATTTTGAGTCTGCTCCTTATTTATGTTTTAGAGAGAATTTTTGTCTAATTAATAGAGGGCGCTCTATGCTCAAAGTGTCTAAGCTTATCAACCTTGTTTCACCGAGTGTTCTGTACACTTTGTTGGTGCTCAGCAGTTTGTATCAGACCGTTCAGTTTTAAGTTTATTTATAGTCCGATCTTCCAATCCATCAAACTCTCCCACTCAATTTTTTCCCCATTAATTTCAGTGGACAAATGTCCAAAAAAAAAAGCATTTTTCTAGTTTTACCTCTGGTAATAGCATCCCTTATTTGTATTCCATAAAGTGTATTTTCTTGTAGCTTGATTTAACTATTTTCTTGCTGCTTTCTTTTGCCGAAGTGATCTCATTAACATTCTGAAATGTATTTATTCGAGGGATAGGACAGGGTGAGGTGTTATGCTCGTGCATGTATGTTTAATTTCACGTTAATTGGCATATACAAAGGGAATGTGTGTGGGATTCTGCGTACACATAATTTCATACATCTGGTTAAAAAAAAAAATCTTTCTATGCAATGCTTTAATAAGAATTCAATGCAAGTCTTTGTACATGAGGCCACTGGACTGCCTGAATTGATCAGAATGTCATCATCTTTACCTCAAAATGTAAAACACAATGTACATAACTTTTCAGTTATATACTATTGCACTGGAACCCAGATTTAACATTTTATAAATGTATAACCTACAAAACCTTAAATTGTAAGTTAATATTTTAGGATGAAGCTCTCGTTTAGAGATTGAGATAATATTTTCCCCATTTTATTGTAGTTCTGGCACTGTTATCCTTCTTGCGCTTTTATAATACAGCATATGCATCCTTGAACTTGATGTATAGCTCTTAAGTGCAATCCATCATCATTACCGATCTCGCCTTTCTTGATAATGATCGCAGGACGTTTATTAACTTGATCTTGATGTCATCTGAGAAAGCCATTAGCATCTGGATCAGGGATTGAAGAGTGCATTGTCTTGGAATATGTTGGTCTTGATAGCCTATGAACCAGGTACTTAACTGTTGTACTGTATGTGAGCTGAGTCATCCGGGATTTCATGGATCACTTACTCATTTGTGTTATCTTTGCATTGACCTTAAGCTGCTTGAGTGATCAACGAGTGCGGCACACTTTCTTACACCGTCTGTTAGTCAGTCCACCTGCTGACTATTTCATTATTCTGCAAGAATAATATTTTATTTTTATTTTATTTATTTATTTTTTTATAACAAATCACATTTTATTTTTTAAATATGTTTGTCTGACGTTCTTATTGGTGTTTATCTGTAAAACCTTAAATATATTCTAGATAAAATAGTAAATGTCACATTTAAATGTGTTTGAAGGTCATATTTAATTGCATTTCCTCCATGAGTCTCATCTAATTTACTGGAGGGTTTTTTTTTTTTTTTGACAATTTTCTTCTATCAGGCTGGTGTTGTTTTATACTGATATGTGTTAAAGCAATAGTTCGCTTAAAATTAAAAATATGTCAATTATTCATCATCTTGTAAACCCTTAAAAATATTTGAAAGTCCAAAAATACTTTTAGAAATGAAAATATATATTTTCACAGTGCCAGTTAAAGGGTTCAGTTCATGTGAAGTGATAGCATTGCTTGATTTGATAAACAGATATCATTTCATTCAGATACAAAATTGTTGCTAAACAGAGAAGATTAAAGGTCACTCAAAAATGAATTTATTTTTTTCTTCTGTTGAAGACATAGGAAGATATTTTAAATAATGCTGATTGCTGGTCCACATTGATTTCCATAGTATTTTTCTTCCTGTTATGGACATCAGTGGGTACCCTCAACTGGGATTTTTTTAGTACAACAAAATATCATCAAACAGCAAATGAGGTTTGTTCTAGCTTGCAATGCAAACACAACCTTTCATGTTTATCACTGTATACGTGATGTAGTTTGTATATGCGACCCTGAACCACAAAGCCAGTCTTACAGTATATTGCATGGGTATATTTTTGGCTATACTGTACATTGTATTGGTCAAAATTATTTATTTTTATTTTATGCCACAAATCTATAGAATATTAAGTAAAGAGCATAATCCACGAAGATATTTCTTACTGTAAATATATGAAACCTGCTAATTAAGTCAATTAGACAATTTAAAAGTTGATTTTCATTTTTTTTTAGGCCATTTGAGTGCAGTGAACTCATTGTCATGTTCAAAAAACCAGTCTGAGATGATTCGTGCTTTATGACATGGCACGTTATCCTGCTGGAAGTAGCCATCAGAAGATGGGTACATTGTGGTCATAAAGGGATGGACATGGTTAGCAACAATACTCAGGTAGGCTGTGGCGTTGACAAGATGCTCAATTGGTACTAATGGGCCCAAAGTGTGCCAAGAAAATATCTCCCACACCATTACACCACCACCACCAGCCTGAACAGTTGATATAAGGCAGGATGGATCCATGTTTTGATGTTGGCATCAAATTCTGACCCTACCATCTGAATGTCGTAGCAGAAATCGAGACTCATCAGACCAGGCAATGTTTTTCCAATGTTCTGTTGTCCAATTTTGGTGAGCCTGTGCGAATTGTAGCCTCAGTTTCTTGTTCTTAGCTGACAGGAGTGGCACCCAGTGTGGTCTTCTGCTGCTGTAGCCCATCTTCCTTAAGGTTTGACGTGTTGTGCGTTCAGAGATGCTCTTCTGCATACCTCGGTTGTAACGAGTGCTTATTTGAGTTACTGTTGTACTGTTGTTTGGCCATTCTCCTCTGACCTCTGGCTCACTGGATATTTTTTCTTTTTTGGACCATTCTCTGTAAACTCTAAAGATGGTAGTGTGTGAAAATCCCAGTAGATCAGCAGTTTCTGAAATACTCAGACCAGCCCATCTGGCACCAACAACAATGCCACGTTCAAAGTCACTTAAATCACTTTTCTTTCCCATTCTGATGCTCGGTTTTTTTTTATAACTGCCTCAGATCGTCTTGACCATGTCTGCATGCCTAAATCCATTGAGTTGCTGCCATGTGATTGGCTGATTAGGAATTTGCATTGAGCAGTTGGACAGGTGTACCTAATAAAGTGGCTGGTGAGTGTATGTGTGTTTATATCTGAATAAAAACTTTAGTATTGCCATCAGAACTTGATCATACAAGATTTTAGTTAATATTCATATTGTTTAATTTTACAATGCTTTGTTGACTATTGTATAATCAATGTTTAGGTTAACTGGACTTTCAGTGGAGGCGCAGATATCAGGTTTTATTACAACTACTGTATATTGATTAGTGTTTCAAATACTAATCAGAGTCATATGTACAACATAAGGGTGTACAGTAAATGGGGACAGAATTTTCATTTTGGGGTGAACTAAGTGTACGGTCTAAGTAATGTTTAGCAGTAGCAAGCATCATTTTCAAATGCAAGATTGATATTCAGGAAGCTGGAAATGGCTAAATCAGTCACTTTGAAATATGAGCAATATTCGCCTTGCCTTCGTGTGTGAAATTGATTTGGTAATCAGTTGCGTAGTGTGTTGCATAATCTGCGGATGACTTCAGGCAGTGACAGGTCAACAGATCATGTTTTTGTGGTAGTGTTGAGGAGCAGATAGCATTGGAAGAGAAGCCAGAGGAATAGTTTTTAATAATGATTTAAATAAGGAATTATAAATTAATGAAAACACTAAAAATTTGACCATGCTTGACACATGTTTGTTTATCCCAAAACATTTTTCAGCTTTTGACAATTGTATTGTTTAGTTAAAGAGATAGCTCAGCCCAACGTCAAACAAGATCAATCTTAAAATGTTACAATTTTCTTTTTTTTGCCATATTAACCGGAAGTTGCTGAGACTTTTATTTCAGTATGATGGTGTATTTCCAACTGAAACATAATATTGAGGCGGGGTTTTCTTTTTGCTTTTTATCATTCCCTTATGGCAAACTAACATCAAGAGGGACATGGCTAAGAATATTGTGGCTGAAGCCGTCAAACAGTACTCCAAATAAAAATGTTGGTGTAACTTAATTAAATTGACACATTTTCCACACATTTTAGTGTTATTTACTTATTTCATGCAAAGAAAGTTCATGAGCAAAATTCATTTTAAACCATTTATGTCTAATCACTTTCATTTGAATTACCTTGTGAATATTGCTTACTTTTGTGAAGCCAATTCATTTCAATGGCTTAATTTGAACATCAAGTTTGAATCAGACTTTTCTGTTATTTAATGCAGTTCAAACTGCAACTGCTTTAATAATACATATAGCTGAAACTGACCTCAAAGCTAGCTTTAACACAGTTATGGCTCACTGAGCAAAGAAACAAACAATATATTTATTTAAGCTGCCAACATGCAAATCTACTCTTCTTCCAAACTCAAAGCATGAAACTCTTCTAAATAACAAGTCTTTCTCTTAACGTAAAACACCTAATATTACTTTTATTGTCAACATTACCCCCTCTTAATTTAATCCTACGCATGTTGTTAATGTTTTACAAATGTAAGTAGATTGAACATAAATCTAAGAAATTACAAGGATTGTGTTGTTTTTAGCTCATTTAAACGGGTAGAAAAAAGCAGGCAGCAGCAAACTTTTTTTAAGAGTGTGGCCACCACTCCAAACACAGAAGTAAATGCTTAGACTTTGAAGACTACCAAAATATTTTTTTAAAGTGGCTTAACTTGCACAGATTAATTGTAAATGTAAAGAATAACAATGTGCGCTTGCAAAATAAACATTGTAAATTTTGATTTCACACTGACTTTAGAAACAAAGTCACTTACACCTGTAAAAAAATGCTGAGTTCCACACAATCAATTTGGGTTCCTACATTTTGTTGCATTACACTTATTAGTTTTTACGATTTTCAGTGGATTGAACATAAAACAATTAAGTTGTCCCCCAAAAAACTCAAGACTTTTGGTGTTTCAGCTCATTTTAAATATGTAGTTTGAGCTAACTTTATTTTTTTGAATGTACCTTTTGGAAAGTGTCAGTAAATTAACAGCAAATTATCATTTTAGTGTGAACTAATCACTAATTATGTATTTTTAAATTATGCTTTTCCGCTTCTCATTTTATGGTGGATTGTAAGGTGGTGGAAATAAAGTTTCTTGCAGCTTTTCATGAATTATATGGATGATGAAATATGAAAATCACTGCTATAGAAAACCAATGTGCACCTTGAAATAGCTTTTGACCAATTGGAGTTAAGCATTCTGCAGTTCTGTGATATAAATAAAATTTAAAATAAATCTGTAAACAAAATTCTGGAATCTGAAATCCATGAAACTGTGTTGCAAGAGCCAGGTAGTGGTTACTTAACAACTGGCTTGTGTGCATGGCAGTAATCTTATTGCATAAGTCCTCTTTGCTATGCCGTGCTGTCATTTGGCTCTCCAGCTCTGAAATTTGTTCTTAAATCACATCCACATTCGGAGTTCAGATCATTTCTGAAAATCAGAACTCAACATGGTTCACTCACGGTTCACGTCTTTCTTCTTTCTGCCATTTTTTCTGTTCTCCACACTTAATATTCTCCGCCATTCTGAAAAGAGAATTGAATCTATGACAGAAGCTCTGAGAAATATTGGGAGAAATGGCTTACAATATTCATAAATCAGGTTAATAATAGATCTGTGGTTACTGTCACACCATGACACAGGAACTGATTTTTTTATGAATACTGAAACAGTGTCATGTATTGAAAAAGGTATAAGGAAAAACTGACTTTCTGCACTATAATGTTCATCATCGATGCATTACTCTTTTCCCAGACATATCTATTTCCTTAGTCATTTTGCCATTATGAAGGTTGGTGCCATTAAATGTGTGTAAAACATCCAAAAACTATAATTATGGGTTGATTCCTTATAAATCACTTGTGAGGTTTTAGCTAGAAATTTAATTAGCTAATTAATAAATTAACAAATGTCGGTTAATCAAATTTTAATGAAGGAGATTATTTTATATTACACTACAGGGCTGTTGAATGCTTGATTCTCAGTGGTCAAAAACACTCCAAGGTGTGCAGTTGTTTTTGGGTAAACCCAAATTAGTTCCTAAAATAGTTTCAGGCATTGTTTATTACTAATTCAACAGGCATTAGTTATTTTTTACATATTAATATCCATTAATATCTGTATTTTACTACTTTTATCCATGTATAAACCATAAAAGACACATGTGATATTATGATATACATTAGATTTACTTTCATGTAAATCAAACGTATGCAAAGTAGAATGGTCTCCTATTGGACAGTAAGCAGCATCATCAGAACTATTATGGATCTAGTTTTCACCAATTCTCTTTTTAAAGCTTTGTCTTGATTCACAGTGCATCATCTGATCATTGCTTTTTAAAGTGTTTATTACGTCTGATGCTCTCATTTCTAGAGGAGGAGGCTCACCCAGAGTTCATCACATTTCTTTATCAGCTGATTGAAGGCGCAGCCGCCAGGAGCTACGGGCTAAATGTAGCGCGTCTGGCTGATATCCCAGAGTCCATCCTCAGGACCGCTGCATTCAAATCCAAGGAGTTGGAGGCCCTCGTGAACAGCCGGAGGTACGTGGGCAGAGTTGTTACACAATGGAAGAAGAACACTGTAGTAATTTTGGATTGTGGAGGAGCTTCGTTCAGAACAATTTTCAGACTTTTACAAAGTATTATTGTGGTCGAGGTCTTTGTTCGCAAAAACATTGCATAGACTAGCATTTTCATATGTTGCATATTTGATTATAGAAATAGAAGTCTTGAGCTAAAAAAGCTTAAAAAAAAACATTTTTAGAGATAGGGATATTTTAAAAAGTCTTTGTCAAACCATTGTAAGACATGCGTATTCATATTATATATATATATATCGTTAAAGTCAGAATTATTAGCCCTCTTGTTAAATTTGAATTCTTTTATTATTATTTTTTTTTACCAATTTCTGTTTAACGGACAGAAGTTTTTTTTTTGTTTTATACACATTTCTTTTTTTTTTTTTTTTTTAAGATTTATTTTTGGCCTTTTTGCCTTTATTAAGTGGATAGGACAGTATTATAGACAGGAAGCGAAGTTGGAGAGAGAGAGGGGGTAAGGACGGGAAATGTCCTCGAGCCGGGATTCGAACTCGGGACGCTCTGAAGTGCTACTGCACCATATGTCAGCGCGCTAACCACTAGGCTATTGCGCCGACTATACACATTTCTAAACATAATAGTTTTAATAACTAATTTCTAATAACTGACTAATTTCTAATAACTTTTATCTTTGCCATGATGACAGTACATAATATTTTACTAGATATTTTTCAAGATACTAGTATTCAGCTAACGTGCAATTTAATGACTTAACAAGGTTAGTTAGGTTATAGCAATAATCCCACCCACATAAAACTGTACTAAACTGCAGTGGAAATTCAAATTGTCGAGCGAAACTGAACTTAAAAGTGCAGTATGTAAGTTCGACACCCAGTGGTTGAACTAGGTATTGCATTCCTGGATCATAACAAACGCAAGCGCAGGTTGCCAGATTGAGGACCAACAGAAGCGAGTCTGACGACCAAGCCTAAAGGCTGATTTAAATTGTGTTTCTATCGCAACAGCAAGTGATAAAATAAATATTCTCCATATTAAAAGGAGTTTTTGTTCTAACCAACACCTCGAATTGATATATTAGAAACGACTTCTATCAACAGAAAACTGACAATGATCACTTCTGGTACACCTCATGTGCTTTATTCAGTGTTAAATGCTAACAATGTGAGTTTGAATGCCATTTTACATGACATTTATTGCCATACTACTGAAAGCAGCAGCAGCAGATAGTTTACCTTAGATCTTGAAAATAAAATAAACCGTTTGAAATAGATCTTTAGAACTGTGACTCAAAACCAACACTTGAGTGATTCAGCATGTACATTTAATAATGTTAAAGAGGTTTAGTATGTATTAATTAGATTATAAACCTTACCATTTCGTGAGTGCATAGTCTGTTCGTCTGGTGCAAACAGCCAAATTGCTTATCACTGCAATCTTCTCACGTAGCATGTTGTTAGGACACGCAGTTACAATGTAACCTGCTCACCTAATGTTTAAGTTAGTAAGATTTATATTATTTGCTAATTAATAACCTCATGTGGAACTTTGAATCTGCATCTCTTTTTGGAGTCTGCTACTGTCCACCTGAGGTCGCATTTCGGTCACGGAGGCATGCTTTGAGAGACTTTCTGAATGAATGAATGAATGAAATACCGGCTTTCCAACAAGGCAACCCAGGGTGCTGAAATATAATTGGCTAAAGTGGCTGTGTTTCAAAACAAAGACAGCCGTTCTGGCACGTAACAGACATTTTCAAAGCA
>CAIGQW010052735.1:1812228-1835432 GCA_903798125.1 Danio choprae | reverse complement strand
TATTTATATCCTTTCGTCTGTGTCTTTCGTTGTCCGGTATTTTGGTTTGTCCTGTGATTCGTGTCGTCCTGTGTCTGCCTGTCTTCCCATATCCTGTATCCGTTCCCGTAAGTGTCAATAAACCCGTTTTGTAATGTTCATCCGTCTCCCTCTCGTCATGTTCTCCTCCGCCCTCCGGGCGTTACACAAATAGCCTTCTACTACTATAACAGTAATAAAAAAATTTATTAATTAATTGCTCTGGCCCTCTAACTCTCTCTTTCATTATATACAGTACGCATGTATGTATGTATGTATGTATGCATGTATGCATATATGTATGTGATGCTTAGATTTTTCTAACACCTAATATCCTTTCTGTTTTACATTGTATTTTTTTCTCATCTAGAAGCTTTACTGTATAGAGATATAAAAAGGTGTCAGTATGAAGCACGTTTAAGATGTAAACTTACTGTATTCAGTCTACATGTTAGTTTCTTAGGATGAGGAGTGTAATTTTGGACATTCATTGAATACAACATGTTAATGTATGTTGGCATCTAAAGTTAACTCTATTTATTACTTTTTATACAAATGCAGCACACACCCTAAATGTGTATTTTTTATGATGTTAGTTTGTTTTTCCAATTAGGGGAAATGCATGTGTAGGGAATTCCCAGCAGATTGTTGAATGCATGTGTTGTGGAAAAAAGTTAAAGCAGTCTGACCTTTTCTACAGTACTGCACTTCATGCAATGACCAGTTTTATTGTTTTAATGGTTCTGTTTGGGCCCAGATAGTCCACAATAATATTATTAAAGCATGAGCAGATATACTAAGTACAACTGAGATAGGAGCAGTGGAGCAGTGAGAAAACATTGTAAATTGGAAAAGGTTTGCATGGAAAAACAAGCAGATTATGATATAACTTGATTTGTGCCTTCTATTTTTCAAGAAAGGACAGAACATGTGGAAACTGATCTTTATTTTCATTGTTTAACATTTGATCTCAGACTTTTTCAAGACTCTCGCTAATTACAGTTTTATGAAAAATGAAATGAGTCTTTATTCTGGCAAATAATATGGTAACACTTAAAAATAAAAGTCCATTAGTTAATTTTAGTTAATGTATTTAATAACATGAACAAACTATTGGTAATACATTTATTATGGTATTTATTCATCTTTGTTCATGTCAGTTAATGTTATTTAAGTTAAATAATGTTAGTTCATGTTAACTCACAGTGGATTAACTAATGTTTGGATTTTAATAATGCATTAGTAAATGTCGAACTATGATTAATAAATGCTTTACAAGATTATTTATACACTGAAAAGAAAATATTCAAAGATGATTCTTTAGATTTACCACATTATTTTAAGTTAAGTGGTTGTAAACAATTTTTTTGGGGCTGAATTTAAACAAACAAATTAAGTGGAAAATTACAAAATTTAATTTGTTTGTTTAAATTCAATACATATAAATTGCTTGCAACAATTTTGCAGACAATCGCACATGCGGATCATTTTTTTCAGTGTACTTTGTTAATGTTAGTAAATACATTATCTAACTTTAACTAATGAACCATTATTGTAAAGTGTTACCAATTAGATATTTAAAAAAAAACAGACTTTATTCACCTTGTTTTCCAAAATGGAAATAAGCTATTTACTGTATATGTGTGTTATTTAGATTTTTATAATACCCTCTCAATTGTAGAAATTGCTTTATTTGCACAAAGAGTGTGAAGTGTTCCAAAAGTTTAAAACAATGTTGACTAAACATCAGACCATCCACCTATTATTGATCTACTAAAATATGCTGAGCCATAAGTGGGCCCACACATAATCTGCATCGCAGGAATCAGCAGAAAACTCAGCAAAAGGCTAATTTATTTATTTACTTGTGTAAATCTGTGTAAATATATTAATATTTATATTCATTTCACTAGCATTATTGAATAATATGCAAATGTTTAGATGATTTGTGTATAATACGATTTGTAGAGTAATATTTTTAAAGGATGCATTATTTTATTTATTTTGGTTCTAATTGGATTTGCATTGTAAACCCTAAATAAAAGTTAAAGGCATAGTTCACAAAAAATGAATACATTCTGTCATCATTTACTCACCCACTTTTGAGTTTCTTTCCTCTGTTAAACACAAAAGAATATATTTAGAAAAATGTTGAAAACATGTAACTATTGACTTCTGTAGTATGAAAAACTAATATTATGTATGTCAGTGGTTACAGGTTTTCAGCTTTGTTCAATATATTATCTTTTGTGTTCGACAGAAGAAACCGATAAAGGTTTGGAACCACTTAAGTAAATGGTGAGTACAATTTTCAACCACCCCTTTAAGAAGATTTTATTTTATTTTTGGAGATGATTTTAAAAAGAGACAATTTTATGTTAAGTTTTCAGCTTCTGTACTCTCTAAATCATTTCACAAATATGCAGATTTCTTTTTTTTTCCTGCAGAGAGCAAAAAAAAGTCTGCATATTTTAGTTTAGCCCTGGCCATAGGCATTGTAGTTATGCTGATAATATATTACACATTTGCTCTCTTGACTGCAGTTGTTATTAACATTAAAGAATCTCTGCTGGTCTTGTCATTACCGTTCACACCCAAGTAGGAATTATATCATCCTGCTGTTGTCATCAGCCACTGGGATACACACAGCTGGACATGATGCTCTGGTGTTAATACAACATCATAAGTGTAATGCTGCTTCTAAATACACAGTGATTTTCTCAACTATCTTTTTAATAGATTATAAATATAGAACAAAGATATATAGAAATGTCCAGCCAAAAGAAAATCTCAGGTATGCAGAATTTTATTGTTTAAATGTTGTTTTAAATGTTGACTGCACAACCACAATGTAAATCTCCCGTTGAGATCTGGTGACTGTGGAGGCCGTTTGTGTCTGAGATGATTTGAGCTTTATGGTAAGTCTGTAATCCTGCTTGTAGCCTTTACAAGATGAGTACACCGTGGTTACAAAAGGATGGACATGGTCAGCAACAATTCTGAGGCTTTTAATGGACATGGTCAGTACTCAGGCTTTTAAATAACAGGCAAGGGTTATTTAAAAGATGCTCATGTGTAGTGTTTAAACAGTCCGTCTATACTGAAACGTAACACCTGCATTTCCAAACTAAAACAAGGTCTTTGGTGTTTTCAAAATGCTTTGTTTTCATGGGACGAATATGCCGGGGTAGAGTACGTGCCAGGCGCTGCCTAACCATAGCAAAACGTTTGTGTTTTAAAACCAAAACTCACTAGTGTACATGGCACTTAATGGTACAAAGTGTGTTAATAAAAGCACCCCCACACTATTACACCTCCATCACCAGCTTAAATCTTTAACACAAGGCAGGATGGATCTTTTCTTTCATGTTGTTCACACCAAATTCTGACTCTATCATCTGAATGTCACTGCTGAGATTGACCCTTCACAAACCCTGTCCCCTTTTTCTGTGTCTGACTAGCTTTCAGTATCAGCCATGGTGCTTCCCTACCAGTTTTTACATGTAAATAGTGAATAATTTCTGGATAAAACACTTATACTTCTGATTTAATACACAAGCAGACAAAGTTCTGAAGTATGCATATGAGGGATATATTCAGGATGTGAGAGCACAATCAAAACAAAACAAAATAGCCTACAAGTATAGTCATGGGAAGTTTGCATAATTTTGGATCATTTGAGGGACTGCAGATACAAAATAGCCTTTTGGACATTTCTTTATTATTAACCCCTTCGGACCCTGTGTCCATTACAATGGACATCCCATGTTTTTGTGGTTCCTGAGCATTTCATCTAATTTAAAGCCTGCAGTCCATGAGGGTTGATGATTGTCATCCAATCAAATGGCAGTAATGTAAATGGCGTGTTGTAATTTGAAAAATAAAATCCACTACACTGAAAAGCAGCATGGCATCATTTCACTCCAGACACAGACGTATGCCACATTTACAATGTTTTTGTTCAGATTTATTTATATGTTTGCCAATGTTTCATAAATTGTATGTAAAAAAAGAGGGATTGCATGTACTAATCAAAGTTTCAAATCTTTTGTAACATTGCAAGCTTTAGATCAGGATTTTTTCAAATATGACTGTTCATTAGGATGGACAATGGGTTCAGGATCTGAAAATTAAAAGTGTAATTAAATCCAGTAATGCTGATTGAACGTTTTATATTTTAAAAAACTATATCGATGTACTAATTCATTGCTGAAACAATTTCATATGCAGAATATACAGATCTTGTATATTCTTGTATGTTCTTGAGCATATAGCTGATGGAAATATCTCAGATGTGGACATTAGGAGTGATGAGGAAGATAAAGATAAAGTTTGTTATAAACAAGGTGCAATCTATACAACAAAAACCTCAAAATTAAAGTAAAAATGTTACAATGTTAATGTTTGTGATTTTGAAAATTAATTTCAAAGATTATACCAGCAATCATTATTCTGAAACTTGGAACATAATTCGGGTCTGAAGGTGCATTGTTCATGTCAGAGGCACTTTAAAAAAAATACTAGTACAAATATAATTCAAATGTTACATATTGTTTCCCTAAGGCATAATTCACAAAAAGGTAGCATCTCGAACAAGACAAAACCATAAATGCACTTATGAAATTATAAGAGACCGTAAATATTAATCCATTGTTTATCTGGGTCTCTGGCAATGGAGGCACGCAGGATAGTTTTTGTGAACCCTAGATAGTGTGTGAAATCCCAGGAGATCAGCAGTTTTTTTTCCCCCTGTTTAGTTGCTACCCTGTGATTAACTGACTAGATATTTACATTTACATTCAGCTGAGCTGGTGTACCTAATAAAGTGGCCAGTCACTTTATCTATAATGAACCAACTGCTATTACTCAAAATCTACTGTTAATGGTACATATTAAGAGGCTATTTCCAGGGTCATGACCACCATTAATTTTCTTCCTCAGCTTCTTGGGTAAACTCATCTATCTGATGATCTCAAATTCATACACTTTTAATGTATGAAATCTATCAAGCCCCATGACAGTGCCACCACCACGGTGCCTCAAGAATTATCATTACCATAACCATTGTAAAAACAAGATCAGACATAATGTGATTTTTTTCCAATTATACTGATGTGTTTCAGTATAAACTGAAGTGGTTTCTCTGTGAAAGTTATTTTGTCCCTATGTTCCTCATTACCAAAACGTCTTTTGTGGATTTTCGCTAGATTAAGGAAAGATGGAGAAACTTATTCCCTGGTTGTTCAGCTTGGATGATTGGCTTCAGAAATAAGCTCTAGATTGGGAGCATTAAAATGGCAGGTCCCCATGAAAAATAATGTTTTGGAATGTGAAACCTGCTGTTTTGTTGTTGGGTGTTATTGTGGTTTTGTTATAATGAAGTTTCTTTCTTTTTTTGTCTTCCACTAGTCATAAGGCAGCACATTCAGGATGACATACAGTATACAATCCAATATTAGGGCCAGATTTGCAGCTTGCATCAGCACAACCCCTATTTTAGCATTAAACAATGGTTGTTGTTTTTTTGCTGGTGACCTTATTACATATGCATTTGTAACAGTCACCCTAGATGCAAAATTTATGTGAGGATGAACCATGTGATGAGGTTTACTAAGGTTTGCAGTGGTTAGTTTCATGGTATTTGCACCATTATTTGACAACCAAAAAGGCTTTTTTTTTTTACCCATTTTGTGCTTGACACGCTGTGATACTGTTTGTTAGGAGGAGGTATGCAGAGAACAGAAAGCATGTTATCAAAGTGAGAGAATTTCTCCAGTCTTGTTTTTAGATTTCCATTATTTGTTATCCAAATATGTGTATTATCATTGGCTTTGCTTGTCTGCAAACTTACTTTAGACTAACCTGCAGTTTGCTCCTGTAGATAGTATTGACCATTGCATAAATGTACTTCTTAGTCCCTGATTGGGGTCGCCACAGCGGAATGAAGCGCCAACTATTCCATGTTTTACGCAGCGTATGCCCTTCCAGCCGCAACCCAGTACTGGGAAACACCCATACACTCTTACATTCACACACACTACGGTCAATTTTGTTTACCCAATTCATCTATACCGCATGTCTTTGAACTGTGGGGGAAACCGGAGCACCCAAAGGAAACCCACGCGAACATGGGGAGAACATGCAAACTCCACACAGAAATGCCAACTGGCCCAGCTGGGGCTCGAACCAGTTGCTAACCACTGAGCCACCGTGCCACCTTGTGAAATAAGTTAAACTACGAAAATACTCTACATATAAAATTATCTATACTGATAGACAAAGCAATAATAGACACAGTTACTCACAATTGTCTGGTGCGACATTACTGAAAGATTTAATATAGTCAGCACAGTATGGTTTTATTTAGGTTCCAACTTTCTGAAACTTGATGTTAATCTTTATCGTTTGGCTTTTGTGTAGATTCTGTCCGTATTTACCTGCTGTGGTGTGAGTTTAAAAGGCAGTGATATAGAAGCAGAAGGATAAGGAAACGGTGCTCCACCGAAGACATCCATTAGCCTACATAATTAATTTCATTTGTTAAGCGCAAAGATTTGTTTCAAAACTATTTCTAAATTCAGTTCTAATTTTCAGCAAATGAATAAATGAACAATAATAACAAAGTGTGGTCAAAAAGTTATATCCAAACACACATGCTATGCCCCTTATGGTCCAAAACCTGACAGGTGGACAAATCTAAGCTTGTTTTTAATAAAACAAATATAAATTCTACTACTACTAATAATAACATTAAACAAAAGCAAGTCGTCGTGAATAAACTGAAAAAAGCCCCCGAGATGAAGGCATGGAAGTAGTGTTTTTTATATTCATGTAGAAAGTAATCATTTTTGTAATATTTTATTCCTTTAATTCTTCTTAATTTGGGAAGATGTTTGCATATTGCTGTACATCCTGCGTGTTTTAAGCAATGGTGTAAGCGAGGCACACAACTAATTTAACAACTCATTTCTCAATTCATGACCCATTTAATAAAAAAAAAAAAAAAAGGTATATTTGCAGATACCAGTAATAGTCAGTATAGTAAATCCAATACCCTTATTCTCTTACATAATCAACACCCCTTTAATATCCTTCTCTCACAAGAGTGCTGAATATTAATCAAACAGAAGAATATTTATGAATACTTCATCAGCACTGGTGCATTCCTTTTGACTCCCAATCACTGCCAAGTGTTTTATTTTTAAATATATTTAAAAAATGCATGTATGCACAAAGGGTAAAACATTATAAATAAACATTATATATGTTATTATTGTGTAAAATGGATGTCACACGTCCGTACTTTATTGTAAAAAATGTACAAATAATGCATTCATACAGAAAAATTGGGCAATATGAATCACCCTTTTAACATTTTAAAATTAATTTTAGTACAGTATGCAAGATAATTGCCTTAAAATGTGTATTTTAACTTTTATTATTAAATGTGTTGCAAGTTGTCCAGTTAGTGCTGACACATACTGATTCAGAGAAAAGAGAGATAAGAACAAAACAAAATGCACAAAGCACAAATACTGATTTGAAATGGTCAAAATTGAATCAAAAAGTGCAATGTAAATTTGTATTTATTGTTATCGTACTGTTAATTGTGCTTAACATACTTGCATTATTGCTGTGTAGACATTAACCCTAGTTCACCTGTTTCACTCACTTGGAGATTTTTGTGACACATTCAGAGATTGTCTGAGATTTCTATGGGCTAATAATGTGATCAATTAAACAAAACTAAACTGAATTATTTCTGTTTGATTCCTGTGCAGTGTGTGGAGGCAAAGATCTGAGACAAAGGTCTGGGAGCTTGATACTCCTGCTGCCAAAACCTGCTGAAAATAACAGTTTAAACAAGCCTAAGATGTTTTTCCACAGAATATATGAGTGAATGGAGTGACGGCAATTTCTCCTCTTGGTGAAAGTGTTTTGTAATCATTCCACTCCATCTCCACGGACTCCATTTCTAGGCATAGAAACCAAGGCTTACGTTCACTCAGTAGCTGCACTTTGTGCCTTAAAAGATTGTAAAGTTCATATGTTTTAAATATATGGTTCAAAGACAAAATAGCAGTTTTAGTGTTTGCATCAAATGTAATTTCTTTATATGGGAAGCAGTAAAGTAAATAAAGTGTCCACGTTAAGGTTTCACATATCTCTGGAGAAAATAAAATGGAAAATATGGATGATGTATCAGATATATTTATGCAAGAATGAAACTAAGTTACTTAAATACATACTTATTCTGACCTGTACTGTTTAAAGTATGTGATCAATAAACAAGTGAACATACTAAGTTTATTGTATTATAAATTATTGCAAACCTCTTGGTTACAAATGGTTAAAAAAAATCTAGTGTTTAACATCTCATAGGTAGGAAAAGGACACGCACGCACACACACACAAATAAATAAATAGTATATTTTATTATTACAATTTGTATTATTTTATGATAATTAAAACAACACAAATAAAAAACGGTACTTGGCAAAATATTTTATGCTTATTTAATATTATATTTAATATTTGTTTGCAACACAGTGTAAAAACAAGAGTATTGAATAAAAGAAAAAACAATGTTTTTTTAGTTATAATAACTCATATACATTTGTGGTTTTTATTTACCATTTCAATATCACCTCTGTGTTAATTACAGAGGCTTGAGTGTATGTGGGCATTACAGAAGGTTGTGTGCATAAGACGCATGTTTTAACGATTTCTGACATATTTTTATTTATTGTATTTGTTCAATTTATTGAAATAAAAATCATAAGTTTTTTTGAAGCAGCTGCTTCATCTAATAACCTAAGCATGCAGACAAATATATCAATCTTACCAGACGCTGAAGCAGATTTAAGCTTGGCTTTATAAAAGATTATATTTGTATTTTATCATTTAACAGTTTTATTTATTTTTTCTTTATATGGCTTTCATGCTGGATGGTGCAGGCCAGCATTGAGTTTGACCATTAAAGGCTTTGAGAAAAACACAGTTTTGGTATATTCAGATGGGATTCAATTCTCAATGTATTCCAGTGAAAATTTGTCAACATGCTTTTGGAAAACCAACACAGGCTCATTGGAACATTTAGTAGTGCTTCGGCCTACATATTTGTGAAACAGCAAAACTGTACTTCAACATACAGCAGTTTCTAGGTAAAATAAACACTACGGGATGGCATGAGCCGGGTGCGAATTACAAAGGGGTTTGGGGGGGATCAGGCCTTTAAATAGTGAGAGATACCTGTAGTTTGCTCTGATCTGTATCTTAAATAATAATATTAATAATTAAAATAATAGATAATATAGATTTACATTTGACCACCCCATAACTATTTATACCATTGTAAATGCATAATCACGCCAATCAGTCTATGTGAGAAAATAAAAAACAATTCGACAGTCTGAAACCGGCAGATCGAGAGCATCTATGGACACCTTAACCATTCCCAAGACCCTTTAGCTGTTTATATCTACATATAGTCTAAAAGTAAAGTAAATTAGACAAATAGCTAAAATGGCTAATCAGAGGTTACTCTAGGTCAGAATACACCAACCAAACACTGACTACATTTACATGGACATCAGTAATCAAATTATTTGCCTTAATCTGAATAAGAAAATAATATGTCTAATAATATTTTAAGACAATAATATTTTACGTGTTATAGCACATAATTCGATTAACATCATTGGGTCACTACGCTATCCACATTTCTTCCTGAGTTTCATGTAATCAAGTTTCATTTTTAATTTGTTAACTTTAACTGCAGTTTGGCACTTTCACTTTCATTCAGGAACATTTCATTCATGCCCCCCGTGACAAACAGAGGTATTAGATGCAAGTTTGAACTTCTGGAATAGTGTTGTTTTAATGGAATTTGATACCGCATGCCATATGGGAAAAAAACTCGGGTGTCCTGCATTTCGGGTGTCTGTGGTCCTTCACTGACTCTGTATAGGTGCAGAGAATAGTGTCAAACAGCTGTGTGTGTACAGACTATCCTGTTGCAAAATGCAGCGAAAATCCTACATGACGGTAGTTTGATTAAGGTGTTTACATGTCTGTACTGCACTTCAATAATGCGACTAAAATTGGCATTGTTATGGAAATTCATTTTCTAATCTGTTCTTCTTTTCTTTTTCTATGTCTACATTACACAGTTAAGCTATGCGTGATCACTTTGGCGCCTTTTTATCATAAGACAAGGTTGTAATCCATGTATGGTGACCTATGACCTGTACAGCCGGGTGGGATATGGGATAGAAATAGACAACTAAAAGAGAATCATGAGTATTAAGATAACTGTGACGTGATTCATTAGCTTTGTCACCTATGGCCTTGTGGGCTTTAGAGGGAAGAAACTAGATAAAAAGGGAACACACTCTTCTTTGAGTGTCGCACTCTGCAGGAACCTGTGTTACTGTATGACTGTCTGACCTTCTTTGCAAAGAATAAAACTTTAAAAGACATCTTGGGTAAGACTTTGTCTTCTTTACCATTAAGAGAGCCTCCTTAAAGAAAATAGCCACAACAGCATACTCCACATGTCTTAATTCGATTTCTGTTTAGTTCGATTATGACCTTAATCTGATTACTCTTAATCAGAGTATTGTCTTAATCGCATTAAAATCAGATTATTGGTGTCCATGTAAACATACTCACTGAAAACTTAAATAAGTTTTATTAATACATTTGATGTAATTTAAATAAATATATACATTTAATTAACTGAAGCATGTATTGCACAAAATACGGTTATAGATAAATGTTTAGTCTCCCTGCTGAAAAGTGCCAAGTGCCCCTGTAACATCAACATAAATGGCCAGGCTAACCAGCATGGCAGGCAAGGAGACAAGGTTAGTTTACCTTAAGACAAAATTTACTTCATATAGAACTGAAGTGATATGATTTGTGATATGAGTGATATGAAAAAACTCAAGCTGAAATTAAGCTTGTGTTCATTTTAGGAGGTTGGAATAATGTGTCAAATAATGTGTTTTTTCTGGAATTTTTTTTTTATCTCTAGCTGGTAAACACCGTAACATTAGTAATATGCAGGGTTGGCTCTGAGGCTCCACTTAAAATCTTCTCCAGTTCATTTCCTCAGTTTGACCGATCAGATGTCTGAGTAAAAAGATGAACTCACTGGAGAGCTGCTTTACAGGATAATTTGAAGTATTAGTAATTCTAATATATAAATATTTACATTTCTTTTTACTCTAAAACTCTTTATTTTAAACAGCCAGTATAAAGTTCTGTACATAACCGTAATTGTATATAACTCTAACTGTAATCTGTGCATATTATTGAATAAACATGCTCATTAATATGGTCAGATGCTTTCTAAACTGCTGTTTTCTTACTGCTGTCATCATTGTTGTGTTTATTTTGTTACCGAAAGAGAAGTGCGCAACACATGTCTGTATATTCATCTATGTAAAAGCTAGTCCTGTATGTTGCATTTGCAAAAATTTTAAAGCAGATCAAACTTCTGTTTCTAAGCAATGAATTAAAAAGATCTTGCTTCAGGACTCCTTATTTCAAATCGAATATTATTGACATTCCACTTCATTCTGTGTGTTAAATATGATGTGCATGTTGTAAAGTAACTGAGTTGCTACATTACTAAGAAATTAAATAAAAACTTGATTGAAAGCTTGAAAAACCATGCACTTTCATCCTGAGAAAAAGCCGAACCCATGCCATTCCTTCTATTGGCATTTGTGGTCATAAACCACATATTGCATATTGTGACAACAGCAATATTGCCTTGTGGTTGATTTGCTATCTGACTGTAGCTGCACAGAGAACTAAAGGCAGATCGCACAGCTAAACTGCACGGTTGTAAACAGTATCAGTAAGCACCCAGCAGGAGTGAGAGCAGAAAGCGTCATTTATTTCATCCAGACGGCGAACATCAACACTTTTCCCGAAAAACCAAAAGCAAAGCTGACAACTCCATCCCTTCTCCATTGCTCCAATGAGAGAAACTGACAAAATTAGCAAGTGCGGCTACAATCCAGGCAAACATGCGACCCTTCTTAAAACACTCTAGGGTGGTTTCCCACTCCGCTTATAGACTCAAGCTCCTCTGTGTCGCTGGTTTTAAAGGGGTTGAGTGCTAGAATACCAGACTAAAACTAGTTCAACCGTCAAAAATCCCCTGATTATATGTCATTTTTTCATTGTAGTGTTGCTGATAACATTACATATATGATTTTCAGAAAGCTCGATGAGCGTATTTACAGTCTGCTGTCAGTAATAGATGAGAAAGTTTCAAATGAAGATTGGCAAGGCAGTGAACGAATAAAGCGGTAGTAATGAATGCACAGCAAAAAGCATTATTGAACGCCACTCTTGCACAGAGCACTGTGTTGTCATGGAAACCAGATTTGTTAGGTGAAGTGACGGTTTAAAAATATGCTTGACACTTGTTAAGAAATGTTATGCAAGAGGTTCTTTCTCTCTCCCTCTCTCTCTCTCTCTCTTTCTCCCTCTCTCTCTCTCTCTCTCTCTCTCTCTCTCTCTTTCTCCCACCGCCCTGCTTTTCCCTTCTGTAGGCTTGGCAGATTTCCAGAGCAAATTACTATTGCAGATGCATGCAGCAATGAATTTGTGTTTTGGTGGAGGGTTCAGTCAGTAGATCTAAAGGTGTTTGCCTGTTGGTTTTCTTGGCCTTGGGCACTAAAGTGGCGATTGTCAAACAAGAGCGTTCAGTGTGTTTATGCGCTCAGTGCAGAATAGAGATTCTTCATATAATTCAGTACTTGGGGGCAGGACCTTGTGAATGCAGGGCCATTTCACGAATGCATGATTTGTGTGAGGAAATGGGTTAGGAAGTATTTCAGTCAGACCCTTACAGGGGGAGAGACCGACATAACTGCTTGTGAGTGGAGGGGTCACTGGTCCAATTCGCAGTTAAAAGGAGCTCATGCGTGTAAAAGGGCAGAGCAGTGATGATTTAGTTTACTAGGTCAGCATCAGTGTGAACGTCTCCACTCTGTTATTATTTATTTTGTTCACTGAGAATATTTGCCTCTATATATAGTATACCACAGTTTTTATTATTGTTTTTTTTTCTGCAATGTCTGTTTGGTGTAAGATATATATATATTAATGTTTAGTGCCTTGTAACAAGGACACTGTTAAATAAAGTGTAATGTTTTGTTTTTTTTACTCAATTAAGGATGCAGTTTTGACCCCTTAGATAGCACTTCCTGGATATTTAGTCTTTGTCATGGTATACATATTTTTGTCATGTTTATGGAAATTCATAAAATATATTTAAAGTAAAAGATTGAATATTTATTTATATAAATCAAATGCTGAAAAAACCCCATTGAAAATTCACTCATTATTTATTTTACGAATATATTTAAGTTATAATTATGTGCAACTCTAGCGCTATTCCATAAACTCAGGAACACGCTTATGCTATAAAATGATGTGTAATGTAAAACCTTAGAAATAAGTTGAATTTCTTTTTTTTTTACTTTAGTTTAATTTCTTTTGATGCTTTTCAAGACAGAACTATATCGGTTATATTATATATACGTAAACATGCATTCATTCATTCATTCAATCATTTTCTTTTCGGCTTAGTCCCTTTATTAATCAGGGGTCGCCACAGCGGAATGAACCGCCAACTTATACAGCATATGTTTTACACAGCGGATGCCCTTCCAGCTGCAACCCATCACTAGGAAACACCCATACACTCTTATTCACACACATACACTATGGACAATTAGCTTACCCAATTCAACTATAGCGCATGTCTTTGGACTTGTGGGGGAAACGGGAGCACCCGGAGGAAACCCACGCCAACACGGGGAGAACATGCAAACTCCACACAGAAATGCCAACTGACCCAGCCGAGGCTTGAATCAGCGACCTTCTTGCTGTGAGGCGACAGCACCACCCACTGCGCCACCGCGCCACCCCATACGTAAACATATTTAATTTAAAATAAATCACAGAATATCTCATTATGAATAACCATAAAATAACTATTTTCTGTACTCAAATGTAATGTATTTCTGTCATTGCAAAGCAATCATTCCTAGATAAAAATTAATTTCTTTAAATCAGTCAGTTTTGCTGACCCCAGATTATTGATCAAGAAAATGTTTAATTATATTTATATAATAAATATTGTGCATAAATCAAAAAATATGTGTACACATTTTTGTGTTTTAAGTATATATATATGCATGTTTATACATAATAAATATACACTATCTAAATGCAAAGTTTTTTGATGCGATTAATCACAAATAATCATTTGACAGCAAATAATATGTACTAAATGAAATATATTACATGATTATTCTAAACATTTCATGAAACATTTTAGTGTTTTATTTGTTATTTGTTTATTTCTAAAATAACTTTACCTTTCTCAGTAAATGTTAGAGTTTAAGCAAATGACTTGCTTCCTGTTATCCCAGGAAGTATGAGTATACTATAGAGCCTTGAAAGAGACAAACATTTCAAAGATTGCTTCAGGGTTTATGATTGCAGAGATGATGTAATATTGTGTACTGTATTTACTCTGATGTCTGTGTATTTGTTTTGACTTTGTTTTTATCTGATCCTGTCACGAAAGCTGCACACAGCTTGAAAACCGCATGGTTCTACTGTAGATATTTAAACATTTGACACTTTTTAATAAATTGCATTAGTAATTATTCTAGTTAACAAGAATTTACGCACTATTTCTACAGCATCATTTACATGGTCACCAATAATGTGATAATCAGAGTAAGGATTTAATTGCAGTAAGTATGTATACATGACAGAGCTAACTTTTTGACTACATGCAATTTTCATTATACCAGGGGTCACCAACCCTGTTCCTGGAGAGCTATCTTCCTGCACAATTCAGCTACAACCCTGATCAAACACACCTGAAGCAATTAATTAGGACCCGAAGCAGCACTTGAAGTACAGACAGGTGTGTTTGTTCAGGGTTGCAACTGAAATCTGCAGGAAGGTAGATCTCCAGGAACAGGGTTAGTGACCCCTGGATTATTCTGATTATTAGATTATACTGATTATTCAATTGCTGTGATTATTTTATTGCCATTATTTGCATACCCAACAGTACAAATTATGAAATTTTGACAAATGATGAGTGTTATAATGACTAATAAAAGCTGTTGACACCCGTTCACTTCATGCATTTTTTCTGATCGGATAGCTATCTGATTTGTGCCTTCACTAAATGGATATGATGATCTTCAAATTGCAATGCAATGCCAGTTTAACAAACGGTGACCACACCACATTTTCTTTATTTATTTATTTACTTTTAACAGAAATGTAAGCTATACGTCTTATTAGGCATTGAAATGATTTAATATATAGGCTACACGAGACTTTGTGCTTCCAATAAAACATCAGTACAAGCGGTTCCGCAATTTCTTTTGGGTTTACGAAAAAGGGTTTACATTCATTTGTGCACAACCTACTCCCCACAAAACAAAGCACTGTTGTTTTTAAATGAACAAAATGCTATATTTGTGTATTATTTTTCCTTTTCATTCACAGAGATAGGCTACTACAGGTGTGGGTTATCTCTCAGTTGTTAAAGCTGCCATGTGATATTAATTACAAATACTGTTTTAACAGTTAATGATGGGTCAAAAACAAAATCAAAATATACAATTAAAGTAAACAAACATGCCAAACTGTCATCTGTGGCGTTGTGTTGTGTTGTGTTGCATTTGCGATGTTATATCTGATTATGTACAGTAATATAACCAATAACACACTGTCGTAAAAATTTGATTTTCAAGAATCATATGCATTTAGACCTGTCCAGTTTCACCTGGACCGAATGCATCCTAGACCACCTTCTCAAGTGGTATGAGCAATTAGATTTATATCCATCTATAATGTGTTTTGGAGGGAATTTGTTTGTCATTTTTTCAATTGAATAACTATCTAATCAGAAAAAAAAGAACACAGGAAGTGACCAGATGTAAACAGCCACATAAAGAGGCTGCACAGTGAGTTGTCGGTTCAGTGATTAAAAGAATAAGAAAAACTTCCACCATTCAAGTTCATTTATTTTTCAAGATATTTGAACAACCTACCACCTGTGGTTATTACTGTACATGCCTGTTCGTACGATTTTATAAATTAGTGTGCAATTTTTTTCAAGATGTTTAATCATAGAATCATAGAAGTGTAATCAAAGTCCATTCAAAAATCCCATATTACACATCATATTATAACAATAAGAGAGTTCACATAAATGTTGTTATTCGTGTTAATTTCAGCATGCATAATGGTCCAGAAATGGAGGACCCAAATCTAGAGAAAATTCAAATGGATTTATTGACAGACAGAGGAAATAGAGGTGAGGAAAACTGTAACGATCCAATAGGTGAATAAGGTGAGTTGGGCAAGAGAGCTCCGGATGGTCGCTGATCCCAGCCACAGATGACTATGGGCTGGGAGAATGAAGATGAAGTGACCGGACCAGGAAGAAATTGGTGGAGGCCTTAGAGGAATCACAGTAGAGCACCGTCTAAAGAGGATGGTAGTCTCTGTACTGGTCTAGTAGTCAGGCAGAGAAAGCCAGGGCAGAAACAGGGAACAAAAAGGGAAAATACAAAAACATGCACACTAAATAAAAGTAATCAATACACTAAAATAACTAAATAAAAATAAAAGGATATTTCGAACTGTAGAAAACAAGAACAAAATGAAATTAAACTTAATGCTAAAAATGACTGGATGTAAAATAAAACAAAAGTATTAAAATAAAGCAAAGAGCACTTCTATAAAGACTAAATAAATACAAATAAGAAAGGGAACATAACAGCAAACTATAGGGCAAGGTAGTGATGTTACTGATGACACCTGAAGCTACATTTGACGCAATTTTCTAGTGAAGCTCTTTATCAAAAGTGTGAATGGGTTCCCAAATGAAGCTTTACTTTCTGTCCAAGTGTGCATTTCACTTTGTGTGTCAGAAGGTTTATACCCCAGATATTCCTAAGTAAGTCCTCGTTGTCTCTGGTTGATGAATTTGTGATGCGAGTGCAGTACTTCAAAAATGAATGTTTGTGCATCTATGTAGAGTAGCCTATATTTAATTATAAGCAATATTATATATTATTCATTAATTTTCCTTTGGCTTAGTTTATTATTTATCAGGGGTTGCCACAGCGGAATGAACCACTATTCCAGCATATGTTTTGCACAGCGGATGCCCTTCCAGTCGCAACCCAGTACTGGGAAACTCCCATACACTCTCACACATGTTGTTAGTCCAATTCATTTATACCACCTATAGTACATGTCTTTGGACTGTGGGGGAAACTGGAGCACCCGGTGGAAACCCAAACGAACACTGGGAGAACATTCAAACTCCAAATGCCAACATTATATATTTTTTGTCACACTTTAATGCATAGAGGAATTTAATGGACAAATTAAACACAAACAGGTAAGACTTTTATTTGTATACATAAGGTATCTATGGTGGAGCACATGGTAAACGCAAACAAAGACAAAGCCATGCGCTCAGGCACAAGATAAATAAGGAAACACTAAACATAGACAACACAGGACAGAGATGGCAGAACCATAGTAACATGTTTGTACAGTGTCTTGGCATGTCTGATAGCCATGACAATTTGAGGTTAGTTATTCATTTCATTCAAATACAGCTAGTTTATCTTGCACTTCAATTGTATTTACTATAATTTACTATTTTTACCAAAGTACAATTATGGTACCACAATTGAATTTTGTGTTTAATAAATGTCTTATAGACATCTAAACATAGACGTCTTGGCTAAAGCAAGGCTAAATTTAAAGGCTAAAGTCAGTGAAAAGCTTATAGATAAAAGTTCAAAAATAGACCACCAAAGAGACCGATTAGACAGACTTAGCGTGTGTAGTAATTAATTTCTGTCTATTTGATGACTAGTCTATTTTTGGACTATCGCTTAACTATTTTTTACAGACAGCCCAAATTTAGCCTTGTTTTAGTCAATATGTTTATTCTTGGACATCTATTGGATGCCTTCTAAACACATACACACACAAGCTTGCTGGGGTATCATTGTAGAAGTATTTGTCCTGTTGACCATTGAAATAGTTTCAACCCATGTCGTCAACATTATTTATGGAGTGAAAAGTGTATGCAATCAATGATGCAACTAATTATTCCTTAAATTTCAGTCTTGATAGAACTTGTTCATTTATCTAAGTTAAAAGATTCTTGCTGAGAAGGATGCTTGCTTTTTGTTTTCTAGCTTTTAGTTAAGTTTTTAGTTAAAAATTGAAGCAAATGGGGCCATTCATGCTGCGTCTTTTGCACTTTTAAGTTTGTTATTTTTAATATACACACTCTGCACACACTTGATTTTTACTAGCTCATCTGCATCGTAGACACTGATAAAACATCTCCGCTTTTTAGAATACAACAAACACACCTCAGATTCTGTAATAATAACCATCCAATTTGCTTCATCCTTTTTATAGCTACATTGAAAGCTCAGCCAACATTTATAGTGCAACCCAGCTTGTGCATTTGACTAATAGTAGACCTGCAGATAGATTTAGTTTAGAGTCTAACTACTTACTGTAGATGTATTGTAGTACATCTTACTGTACTGTAGCTACTATACAATAGTGCAAGGGTGACGTCAAAACTTGGAAGAGTGTTTTGCCGTGTGTGCCTTCAAAATTTTCCTATAGCGTTTTATTATGGGGGTTTTCAATTTCTGATTAAAATGAAGTCTAACTCACACCTCAAATGCTCTTATCTAGTTACTTACATAATAGAAATTAAATTTTTGGTAACAACAGCTTTAGAATTTGTTTTCAAAGTGGGTTTGACTGATTTACTTCTTAAAACAACAAAGGGTAACACTTTAGTTCACAATTCACGGTATTAACAAACCATTAACTAACACTACTAGCTTAATAAACTACTCATTAGCTGTTTATTAATAGTTAGTAAGGTGGAAGTTGGGTTTAGGTTTTGGGTAGGATTAGGGATACAGAATACGATCATACTTTATAACTACTAATCAACAGTTAATATCGGTAACACTTTAGTTTAGGTCACAATTCATGCTATTAACTACTGGCTTATTGCCTGCCTATTATTAAGCTATGAACTGTTCATTAGTAGATATAAAGTATGATCTTATTCTACATCCTTAATCCTACCCAAAACCTAAACCTAACTACTACCTTACTAACTAATAATAAACAGCTAATTAACAGTTTATTAGGCCAGTAGTGTTAGTTAATGGTTTGTTAATACCGTAAAGTGTGACCTAAACTAAAGTGTTACCCAAAAAAGTAGTTTACAATAAACTTTATTTTTGTCATAAATCTATAGAGCCCATAGGAAAATCTAGAGAGCATCAATGGCAAATAATTCTTCCAGGGTTCTGATGTCATTCCTGGACAACTGTATTAATGTTTCTAAATGCGTTTGGATGCATAGACCTTTTTTTTGCTCAAAATTTAGATTTTTTTTTAATGCAAATTGGAAAATCAAGTGCAAAAATGTTAATAAAATCAGGTATTTAAGAGAAACAAAGGTTTGTCTACTAATTTTCCCTATTAACTTGTGTCTTATTACCTGCCTATTATTAAGATATTGGCTGTTTATTAATACTTATACAGTACATATTCTGCATGATTGTATTATAAGTCTTACCCTATACCAATACCTAAACCTAACTACTATGATGATAAAAACTAATAAGCAGCAAATTAGACATTTGAGTCAAAAGTCCTAGATAATGGTTTATTAATAGTGAGAATTGTACTTTAAAATAAAGTTGAACCTTTTTTCCCCGTGAGTTTATATGAGCCATTCATTCATTAATTTTCTTTTCGGCTTAGTCAGCGGAATGAACCGCCTACTTATCCAGCATATGTTTTACGCAGCGGATGCCCTTCCAGCTGCAACCCATCACTGGGAAAAATCCATACAACTCAAGTAAAACATCCATACACACTCGTACACTACGGACAATTTAGCTTACCTAATTCACCTATACCACATGTTTTTGGACTGTGGGTGAAACAGGAGCACCAGGAGGAAACCCATGCAAACACGGGGAGAACATGCAAACTCCACACAGAAATGCCAACTGACCCAGCCGAGGCTCGAACCAGCGACCTTCTTGCTGTGAGGCGAATGTTCTACCCACTGCGCCACCGTGCTGCCCCTTTATACGAGCCAGAATTGCTAATTTATTTCTTGTTTAGGCTTTTCTGCAATCCATATATCTTGCAGTTTAGACTATTTTTCTTCAAAATATTTGTCAGAAAAAAGTCTGAATTGTGAGATAAGAATTCACAATTATCCTTTTATTTCGTATGCTGTGACAGAATGTTTTCTTCCATACAGCAGTTTGATAAACTAATAAAATATTTAACTAAATCAATATTTAGATTCACCTCAGGGTCCCGATCTTCACCTTCACCTTTATTTTGCAGTAAAAACCATCTGCATGCACATAATTCTATATTAAATAACCACTTTTATATATTTTTCTCACTAGTTCATAAGCTTATCCATTAACTAATGTTAAGAAATGAGACCTTACTATAGTGTTTCAGTTGCCACAATGTTTGGTTGAAGTAGACACCGAATCCACACTCATTTGGTGCATACTAAAGTTTCACTAGTGTACGAAGGTTGTAGTGTACTATGAGATCAAAAGAATGCCTGGTGCTGATTTTATCCTCTGTTTACATGCAACTTAAACGCCCAGAGAGGAGTGAGGCCATCCAGAGAGGCTGTCAGCCTGAGAGACTGTAAATAGATCTGGGGAGGGTTACATAAGGCCTCTCATGACTGTCTGTGCTGGAAAATGCTGAATGCTTAATCTCTTGAACTTGACTTCAACTGCAGTTTTGTGAACTTTATATATACTGTATGTGCAAAAATATATACTGGACACACATGCGCATCTGTAAGCAAGCTGACTGATATGAACAGTTCTTTATACAGTATCTCTGACATATGCATGCATATCTCAAACAACTCAAACATTTGTGCTGTATTTTGTCTGCTTCCTGCGAATATAACGATGACTCAAAAAGCAACATGTTGATCTCGCTGTGTTTACTCGCACAACCAGCCGAAGAAACTTGTTTCATTTGAGTCGACTGCGGATGTGAGATAAATGTAAACGTCGGATACTAAAACAGCCGCAATATGTTCTGCTTGCTGACCTTTCGGCCTTTGAATTAGCAGATTGCATTTATATGCATAACAGTGTCCTTATGAAATTATAAAAAAAATACTGTTGATTATTTATATATCTTAGACTTATTTCCCACTGGATTGTGAGTGTATGCTAATTCAGGCACCAAGGGATGGAAATTATCAGCTTTCAAGCATTTAGACTGTGATTGCTCTCTCTAAGTGTCATTTGAGTGTTTTTTTTCCAATTGATGTTGAATTTCATTTTGAAAAAGGCCAAACTTCACTTCTTCTGTTATAAGCAGATATGGTCAGGCTGTGGTCAGTAATGCTTCTGGAGAAGTTTGTCTGCCTTAATGCAGTTGATATTTCATTAATAATGGATTTTAAGCAGCAAAGTGTTTGTGGTTACACAGAGGTGCAGTGATAGCTCATTCCCCTATATAAACAAGAAGCTAGATGCTTTTAATTTAGATGTTGTTTATTGTTTGTTGAAGAATGAGAACATACTGTAATGTTAGGGAGCTGTCAAATGAGCTGTCTTCTAAATCTGTTTGCATCTGATATTCACTATATTGTCAAACATTTTGGGACATCTGCCTTTACACAGGCTCTTGCACATTAAAAATGTAATGACATCCTAATCTTAATCTATAGGCTTTAATATGGAATTGACCTCTCTTTGCAGCTATAACAGCTTCAACTCTTTTGGAAAAGCTTTCCACATGGTTTAGGAGGGTGTTTATGGGAATTTAAATTATTTTTTTCTAAAAGCACATTTGTGATGTCAGGCACTGCTGTTGGACGAGAAGACCTAATTCATCACAAAGGTGTTCTGTTGGGTTAAAGTCAGGACTCTGTGTCATGTTCCTCCACTCAAAACTCTCTAATTCATGTGTAAATGGACTTTGCTTTGTGCACTGGTGCATAGTCATGTTAAAACAGGAAGGGGCCATGTCCAAACTGTTCCCACTAAGTTGGGAGGATGATAATAGGTGTGTCCCAAATTGCATACTTATGCACTATTCTACGGCATTTTGTAGTATAAATAGTGTAAGTAGTGCGTTCACACTGAAAACTCTAAAAATAATAAGTGTACTTTAATTACCCAGATGATGCACTCATTGAACCGGTAAAATGAAGTGTGGAATGATGGACACTTCACGCACTCAACGACCACAGCTTTGCTCAAGTAGCGGAATGGGTGGAGCTATCGGGGGCACATGTTGGATAACTTTATTTATTTTGTATTGTGAAAGCAAAATTCTCCTATAAGAGTGATTTATAGCTCCTCCCAATGGTGGATGCGGTTATATTCATGGCAGGTATTCATTTGGTACTTTGGTCATTTATTTCAATAATTTGGCAAGCGTCAAACGTCATCAGTGAAACGGTTTGAAATTCTGCTTAGTAAAAAACCCATTAGTGTTCCATTTGGGACGACACTACATACATATATTGCCATTTGGGACGCAGCTCATGTCTTGGTATGCTGAAGCATACCAAGTTACTTTCACTTGGACAAATGGTGAGTTCACACTGCGTGGAAGGAAAAACACAAGACCACATGCAAGACTGGAAATGGTACTCATTCATTCATTCATTTTCTTTTTGGCTTAATCCCTTTATTAATCTGGGGTCACCACAGCGGAATGAACCGCCAACTTATCCAGCATATGTTTTACGCAGCGGATGCCCTTCCAGCCACAACCCAACACTGGGAAACACCCATACACTCTTGCAATCACACTAATACACTGCTGCCAATTTAGCTTATTCAATTTACTATAGCGCATGTCTTTGGACTGTGGGGGTGTCACAGTCACCAGCGATCCAGCCTGTGCAGATCGCTGGTATATACACAGATCGCCAACGGACTACAAATCCACTGTTACATGGACTAAAGATCCAGTCATGCACCACACACACAAACACACACACACACACACACACACACACACACACACACACACACACA
>CAIGQW010052735.1:1751376-1797469 GCA_903798125.1 Danio choprae | reverse complement strand
TACCTTGAATCTAAAGCACAATAGCGCTTCAGTAAACTAAAGCCTTTGGTTTGTGCATGCAGACCACACATAGTGGGAGATAAGCTGCAGGGCATTTGACCGATTTGCATCCAGAGTAAATGCCTGATAAAGGTTTAGTGAGAGAGCTTTTTGATGATGGCTGTTGATTGAAGGAAGGCAATTGTCCATGGAGAGGAAGTTTAGATGTCTATCTGATATACCAGCACCCACACAGGGTCGCAATGACCCAAATTAATGACACATTGGTCATTCATTGAGAAGGATGAGCGCTAAAAAACCCCAGCATTATCTGATTTGTCAAATTATTATCAAAGCAACCATTTACTGCCCAATCATCTTGACAGTCACTTCCACCAATTTCCTTTCGCAAGCATTTTGTATTGCTCAGTTGTGTCGTATGTTGTTCTCTCTTAAAGATTATAGCCTTGAACAAAACCAAGGAAAGAATGCGCCCCTACCATGTATTTCAGGAAGAGGAAGATCCTGATATAAAAAAAATTAAAAAGGTAAAAATAAAAAATCCTCATGAGGTTATTCTGCTTGATCTCGGTCATCATACTCAAATGACCACAAATTATAATCAACACTTTGTCTCTGTAGGTCCAGAGCTTCATGCGAGGGTGGCTGTGTAGAAGGAAGTGGAAGATTATTGTGCAGGACTACATTTGCTCTCCTCATGCTGAGAGCATGAGGAAGAGGAATCAGATCGTCTTCAACATGGTCGAGGCTGAGACTGAGTACGTCCATCAGCTTTCCATCTTAGTCAACTGCTTCCTGAGGCCACTCAGAATGGCCGCCAGCTCCAAGAAACCACCTATAAGCCATGATGATGTCAGTAGCATCTTCCTTAACAGGTGTGTAAGGGTTGACTTTGATGGGTTGGAAAACGACATTCTCAAAACCCCCCAAAAAACAGGTTTCTTTGTAAAATTTGACTGTCCTACATTTTTGCAAAACCCAAAAAATGTTTCAATGCATAAAATTCACTGCAAGTCAAAAGTAGCAAATGTGTCAAATACCAACAATTTGTATTCCTTTTCACACAAATAATAATTACTAACCAGGGGTGCATTTCCCAAAACCATCGTTAGCCAACTAAGGGCGCAAGTTTCATCATTACAAACATAGTTTGTTGATTTGGCATTTCCCAAATCCATCGTTCCAACGAAAATGCCAATGAATTAGCAGCGCCAGCGCACGCAGCTGGCAGCCATCACAATCTATTGTGTATAAGAATGCCAGCCACGCATCGCAAAAGCACCTTTTCTAGCTGAAGAAACTGAACTACATCTGTCAGCTAAGGAGCAATCACCGTGGTGAAGGAACATAGCATTTTCGTTCCCCCCTAGGGGAGCGAGAGTTACATAGTAATTGTTACGTTCCCAGCGGGAGGGGAACTTCAATGCTATGTGGAAAACTTCCACTATGGGGAAATGTATTGAAAACGCCACAGTGGTTGAACCTTATCACGTCACTGGTGAGAGGTTTGCCAGGCTCCAGCGTGAGCGCACCATCATCACCAGAGACGCAGCCCTCCAACGTGTCCCCTGGCCCTAACTTACCTTACTTACTTGTGAAGCGCTTAAAGGCTTATTTATAGTTTTTCGGGAGTCATAAAAAATACACCTAGTTAAGTTCTAGGAATTTTAAAATATGACAGTATGTTGGGAATGCGTGCCAGTCCTCCAAAGCTTATGAAAACAAAAATATATAGCATACGTTAATGGTTTTAATTTATAGTTGGTTATTTATTAAGAAATGTATCTGTACTGTATATGACATGGGCCTGTTGTTTAGAATATCTCTGCAATGTAAAAGTAGACTTTCAAAAAATGTGTGTGCGTGTCTAATCTGGACATAAATTATGTTTTTTTTCTCTAAAGAATTTGTTACTTAACCCCATTTAGAGCATCATTAAGGACGTTTTAAGTTATAACTAACGTAGTTCAAACGATGGATCTGCGACAAAGCAACTACGGTTTTGGGAAACACTCGTCACTACATTGTTCTTTTCCCAAACAATGCATCATACTATGATAGTTCAGTCCCGAGTTACATGGGAAACGCACCCCAGATTAATTAAGGTTTATTTTCAGCCATAGTAGCCTAGCTGGTACAGCAATACACTTGTGTTCTGGAGTGCTCAAGTACAAATCCTGTGAAACACAAGACATGATAAAAGAGAACTAAAACTAGTAGAAGACATAACACAGACACTCATTCAATATAATCACACTGAATGCTCACTCTATAATCACTTGCTTTTATGCAATGTAAATAAAAAAACCTTTCTCTAAATGTGTTTTGCTGAACTAATGACTTGGTAATCAGCTAAAAAGCATGTGGTGTTGACTAGACTTTCTGAACAAGTGCTTACCCAGGTTTGAGTTACTTTTCACATGTACCTACACTATAAAAAGCAGTTTGTTACTTTACTTAAATAAACCGTTACCTTAAAAACAACAAGCTGACTTAAACAACTACCATGTGCCTTAAAATTATTAAGTAAAGTCAACTAATCGCTTTTTACAGTGTAGTGTAACTGAACTCAGACCAACTACTTCAGGTACTTTATAACAGCTTTAACATTTACCAGCTTTTTCATATGAACTGTTGTCTGTTTGAACCAAGCAACGAGTGTGACACAAGCCTGAAAGTGATGCATAAAATGCAACAAGCAACATAATATCCTTTTGTAGAAATTAAACCACAGGCATGTTTTCCGATTAGCATGGGCTATGTAAAATATGTAAACAAGAGAGCCTCAGTGTTGACACATTATTACTGAAGTGTTGTGACAGCTTGTTTGCATGCTGGTTTGGACTACTCCATTTGCATCTGTCTGCAACACAGAAATAGTCAGCAATACCACACCTGCCATGTCGCATGTTTTAGAACCTGTTCATCAAAATTATAATAATTATACCTAATTATGTTGTAGTGTAGACTAGCTGAATTGTATTATGCATTTGAAATTTCATTCAAATGTAGTGAATATGGTACAGTATGTTAATTTTTATACCCTACACATGTTTTGAAATGTTGTACTATATTTTAGCCTTGCTGCAACCAATGTTTTACTTTTTTTTTAGTGTTATAGGTTGTATAATATAAAAATAGTAGGGTTAGTTCACCCAAAACTGAACATTTTGTTATTAACTACTCACCTTCATGTCATTCCAATCCACTGAGGCCTGTTTCTTAATGCGTTTGGATGCCTAGACATTTTTTTCTCGCAATTATGAGTTTGTATCTCACAATTCATACGTTTTTCTTGCAAATTGGAAAATCAAAAGTGCAAACATTTTTTATAAAATCAGATAACACTTCAGTTTATGTACCAATTTTCACTACTAACTTGTGGCTTATTACTTGCTTATTCTTAAGATATTGGCTGTTTATTAGTACCTAAAGTACATATTATGTATGATCCTATTCTACATTCCTAATCCAACCCTGCCTACTACATTAATACATATTAATAAACAGCTAATTATGAGTTTATTGAGGCAAATTCATAGTTAATGTTTCATTAATAGACGGAAAATAAAGAATATTAATACCGTACAATAAAGTGAGACCAAAAAAACATAATTTTGGTCTGTGCAAGAAATGATTATTTAAAGCATATATTTCATGTAAAGTTGAATGCCCTGAGGGTGATCAAATTAATGAAAACATTTAATTTTGGGTGAGCTAAGATTTGAGCCTCATGGTACCATGAAATGATTGATTTGCTTGCTATTTGAACATCATTTTGAATGCCCTTCTGTACTGATAAATATATGTATATATGTTTCATTTGCCCCCAGCGAGACAATCATGTTTCTACATGAAATATTCCATCAGGGATTGAAGGCGAGGATAGCAAACTGGCCGACGCTGGTTCTAGGTATGTCATGATCATTACGTTTTTATCTCTCAGAAAGCTAATTACTGCACTCAGAAGCAGCTATTCAGAACACCCTACCAACAAAGACAGCACATTGCAGGGTGACACTCACATCAAGGACAAGCCGTTTCCGCTGACGCACGGCATCTCAATCAAACCCGTCATTGATGCCTGACTTCCTCCTATCTCACCGTACACAGACACACACACACTTCAGCAACAATGGGGCCAGACAAAAAACCCGCCAACATCCTAGACCCCAGATAAGCATTTTCAAACATGGCTGTGCATAAAAGAATCTCTTCTAACGACTTTGACTTTGTTTTCTCCTGTTTAGCGGATCTCTTTGATATCTTGCTGCCAATGCTGAACATCTATCAGGAGTTTGTAAGGAACCACCAGTACAGTCTTCAGGTTCTGGCAAACTGCAAGCAGAATCGGGACTTTGATAAACTCCTGAAGCAGTACGAATCCAATGCCGCATGTGAGGGGAGGATGCTGGAAACATTCCTCACATACCCCATGTTTCAGGTGGTGCTCTCGCATTCTCATTAGTGTCTAATTTAATTGATTCGTTCGGTTAATTTAAACTGCCACTGGGAATTGCTGGCCTGTGTTTCTACAAATATAAAATGTGTTTTCCCATAAACCATGTGCGTGAACTATTCAAACTCGCTGAAAGCTTCATTTATCACATGTTGAAGCCTGATGCACAGTATCTCAAATGCTCAGAAATTGCACAAGTCTTTTTCTGAAAACAACCCATATGCAAATGTCTCTACAATATTTAAGTATTTCACAAATTTTATTGTCTTATGTTACACACAATGAATTATATTATTATGACACCCTCAGGATATATAAAGACAAAAGTATACTTTGAACATACTTCAGTGATGTTTTAGTATATGGCACTGTATGTTAAGGCCATTTCTGTTGACAATTAATGTTGAAGCAATTCAGAACATTCTTATTTATTCTAAACAGATTTTTTAAATTGATTCTATTTCAAAGCTATGACAGTAGACATGTCTAAAACCTGTAATAAATATTTCTTACAAATATGCGAAATTGAAATGTATACAGTACGAGACAGAACAGTATGTTTTTTACATGTATAGGTAACATGCACTTAAATTACATATGCACATCATGTTTTTACACATGTACACTGCATATACTTTATACATATTGCATAAGCTGTATACACACTTACAATTTTGTAAAAGCATACAGTACAGCATGTATAAAGTTGTGTAAAAAACATAAATGCCATATCAAAATATGTATTATTCATACATAATTTTTTATGAGCTAGATTTCTATGCTGATATACAGAATTGAAACTGAACAATTTGTTGATATTTAACTCTAAATTTCTAACAAATTTCATATATACAGTCATGTATTGTATTTGAAATATTTAAAGATTAATTTAATGTATGTATTTCATTTATACAAAAGTAATTTGTTCATTACATTTGCATATGGGAAGGCTTACAATTTTGGGGTGAAATCTGTAGAATTGGAGCCAACACTCTTCAGTGACAGCCTTATATGTAACAGACATGTATGGCATGAGAGACCTACAATACAAAACTTGATTGAGGGACAGACTTTTCTTCTGTGGGCACACATTCTTATCAGAAAATGACTTGCTTTGTATACTTATCAGTGTTTGCCTCTCTGATTGACAGATCCCTCGTTATATCATCACTCTCCATGAGCTACTGGCTCATACCCCTCATGAGCATGTAGAAAGGAAAAGTCTAGAATTTGCCAAGTCCAAGCTGGAGGAGCTCTCCAGGTGAGGACACCACCCAAAGGAGGTTTTAAATCCTGTTTAAATGTCTTGATTCATTAGTGTTGCCAGATTAAAAATAACAGAAAAAACAGCCAATAAAAACAAGCCAGTAATTAACATAAAACCAAATGTTTTAGCTAGAAAGTAAGTCACCTGCCAAAATATCACAATCTGCAGCTGCCTGTGTTATTAATGCCACAAGCTGAATGGCTTAAGCACTTAAGACGCTCAATAAGTGTAACCAGCTAGTGTAAGCTGTGTGAGTAAACCTCAGTTAAAGGCTGCATTTGCCAGTTTGAAGCCCAATCATATCAGGCTGGATAGAAAGGGTTGTAAAAGCAACACATAATGTACAGTGAAGTAAGTGGCAACACTTTAATAACCAGCAAGCATTTGTGTGTGTGTGTGTGTGTGTGTGTGTGTGTGTGTGTGTGTGTGTGTGTGTGTGTGTGTGTGTGTGTGTGTGTGTGTGTGTGCATCTAAAAGATAAGCATCTTGGCTAAATTGGCTAAGGCTAATTTGGCATGTCAGTGAAAAAATAGAGAGTAGTAATATTATTTTCATCAAAAATATTGGTTACAAACTGCTTTTTGGGAGTGAGTTGTGTTCTGTGCACACACAACCTTCATTAAATAAACTCACTCTCGTATTCAAATGTGTTTGACAATTTTGACACAGTGTGTTCGCCATAATGGCCAAAATGTAAAATTTTGGACTAAACATTCCCATTGAATTTTCCAAAATACATTGCACCATGAGTGTTAAGTACGTTTTCTCTTTACAAACATGTTTCTTTTTGTGCAGATCATTAGAAATTGCACCATATTTACAAAAATCTGCAATATTTCCTTGTGCAGTTGAATTCTGCCGCCAAAAGCATGTGCTGAATGGAAACTGAACATTTTTTATTTATTATGGCACCAGCAAATCAGCCAATAAACATTAGAAGGTATTTTGTAATTACAGATGTATGTCGTACATTAGATTTGAAATCACAATTGATTTACATTTGAATTCTTACAGTGAATATCATTGAAGAGTGAAGAAACCGCTTTAGCTGTTTTAGTCACTTTTCCATTCTTTTGCTCTTGGCATCGTGCAGTAGCGATAAATACAGCACACTTACACTTCACACAAGTGTTTATTATACCCTGATATGTTCATTTACAGTTTTGGCAGGGATGACTTTCTCAAAGCGGCAAAACCTAATGATGTGACTTTCTCATGTGATGACTTGTGACGCAAGTGTCATGTTCGCATTGTTCCAGGGTGATGCACGATGAAGTGAGTGATACTGAAAACATCCGTAAGAACCTGGCTATTGAGCGCATGATCGTGGAGGGCTGCGACATCCTCCTTGACACCAGCCAGACGTTTGTGAGACAAGGTGAGTGTTGTTGACACCTCCAGCTGCCACCTGCCTGACACACAGCTTTAAGCAGAAAAAGCACCTGAGTGACAGTGGCAGCTTTAGTTTGATTCCCCCAGGCTCTGAATAATTCATGCTTTCAGAATTGGACAGCATAGTCTCCAGGATTGACAGAGTGTTTGATGGTTTCAGTTTGGGTGTTTTATTATGTATTAGAATTCAGTCCTGTAATAGCAAAGAGGAAGACTATAGGAATAATGAGCACTTGAGGGTTCTTTGCATGCAACATGTGAAATGGGAAATGACATCGGTTCACTGTCATAAAGTTCACACTGGCTTTTGTAGAATGAGTGACAAGGAAAGCATTTTTTTTGTTTACTTTTCCTTTGGTATTATAGATCCCAGAACCTCAAGGCTCAGTGTGAGAGGATTTATCATTAATATGACTTTAGCGCAAAACAATAGGAAATATTATTCAGAATGCATTTTACTTTCGTATTGCATTCTGCCTGTATGATCCCAATATTCACTGTAAAAAGCATTTAGTTACTTGCAACATAGGCTCATTCTGAAAACATAGCCCTATATACATGTCTGGAGATCACGAATTATGTAGCCAGAATTATGTATGGCTGCATTTCGTCTTTAAAATTAATGCTACGGGGCGGTATGATGCTGTTCCTTTTCGCGCTTACCAGCTGGTCGCTTACCTCCGTATGGACGGCTTTCCTGCAGTTACCAGTTTGTCCAGTTAGCTAGCCATGTATGTCGGCGGACTTGAGACTCAGAGAGGAGTTGACCATGATGATGTGGTTTGAGTCCAGTGAAGAATGGTTCCAGAAAGCAGGTAAGACAAAAACAGAAGCCAAAAAATAAAATATTCAAGTAAATAACAGAGTGCGAATGTGTTCAAAATCAGGCGAGGTCTTTTCTTTTTCTGGATTGCTTTTTAAAACTGTCAGTTGGATTTAGGGAAGTGGGTGGCCAGGTCAATCGGCCCTTTTGAAAACACTATTGGTTGGGTTTAGGGAAGGAGGAGGGTGGGTCAGTCGATCGCTCAGTCAGTTAGTCATTTAGTCAGTTGACAGTCAGTCGACAGCGGCCTCTGGTGGATATAAGCAAGAACAGCAGGGGCAAATGGCACTTGTGAGAGAAATTTGAGATCTGAAAAAGCGTAAACGGTGGCCTCTGGTGGATTTGCGAAAACAAAAACTGCAAAATACCGTAGCTATTGTGATGTATTTAGTGCTCTCCAGAAATGTATATAGCGATATGTTTTTAGAACGGGCCTGGGTTGGTTACTTTACTTTAAAAAAAGTGAGTTAACCTGTTGTTTTAAAAGTGACAAGTTTACTTAACTTAAAAATTTGTCTATTACAACTTAAAACTGTTACGTTAACTTATCTTAATTTTTATAATTATGCACATTGTTAATTTGCTTAATGCTTTTTAAGGCAACATTCATTCATTCATTTTCATTTCGGCTTAGTCCCTTTATTAATCTGGGGTCGCCACAGCGGAATGAACCGCCAACTTATCCAGCATATGTTTTACGCAGCGGATGCCCTTCCAGCTGCAACCCATCTCTGGGAAACATCCATACACACCCATTCACACTCATACACTACGGACAATTTAGCCTACCCAATTCACCTATACCGCATGTCTTTGGACTTGTGGGGGAAACCGGAGCACCTGGAGGAAACCCACGCCAACACAGGGAGTGTTGTGTTGTGCACGCCAACACAAACTCCACACAGAAATGCCAACTGACCCAGCCACCTGCTCAGCGACCTTCTTGCTGTGAGGCGAACGTGCTACCCACTGCGCCACTGTGAGGCCCTTTTTAAGACAACAGATTTAATAAATTTTTATTTAATACAAAAAAAAATATTTTATACAATCTAGCAAATGGTGTTGGCTTGGGTTTCCTCCGGGTGCTCCGGTTTCCCCCACAAGTCCAAAGACATTCGCTATAGGTTAATTGAGTAAGCTAAATTGCCCGTAGTGTGAATGGGTGTGTATGGTTTCCCAGTGATGTGTTGCAGCTGGAAGGGCATCCGCTGCATAAAACATATGCTGGATAAGTTGGCGGTTCATTCCACTGTGGCAACCCTAGATTAATAAAGGGACTAAGCCGAAAAGAAAATGAATGAATGAATGAATCTAGCAAATGGTGCAAAATGTATAAATGCATTCATCAGTTATGACATGTTAGATTTCTTAGTCCACTTTCAATCAGTCACAGGCAGACAGAAATGAAGCGCAGGCACAAGAGAGATTGTTTTTGTGCATGTAAATGACATGGGCACATCTAAACGCTCATAGTAATGCGTTACCTATACCTCTTCATACAAATTATTTGAGCATATTGAATGCTAATAAGTTGGTTGATACCCATAGGCTCCCTGGTAAAGCACATGTCGGTGTCCTTGAGATTACGCAAATGAGTGAAAGCTATGTTAACTGTCATTGAGTTACTATGGTTACTACCAATGTTTAAGACATCAAAACTGACTGGATCTTTCTATACATTAAACGATTTTATTTTATACCTTCCAGCCAATTAGAATTAAGAATGGCTATTTTAAACTAGGGCCTCACGGTGGTGCAGTGGATAGCACATTCGCCTCACAGCAAGAAGGTCGCTGGTTCGAGCCTCGGCTGGATCAGTTGCCGTTTCTGTGTGGAGTTTGCATGTTCTCCCCGTGTTGGCGTGGGTTTCCTCTGGGTGCTCCGGTTTCCCCCACAAGTCCAAAGACATGCGGTATAGGTGAATTGGGTAAGCTAAATTGTCCGTAGTGTATGAGTGTGAATGGGTGTGTATGGATGTTTCCCAGAGATGGGTTGCAGCTGGAAGGGCATCCACTGTGTAAAACATATGCTGGATAAGTTGGCGGTTCATTCCGCTGTGGCGACCCCAGATTAATAAAGGGACTAAGCCGAAATGAAAATGAATGAATGAATATTTTAAACTAAACAAACCTTAACTGTATTACCACTTCTCTGAGCAAAGAGACATGATCTCAGACATACACAGATGTAGTGTGTTATTCACTCAACTTCATGAATGAACTTGATAATATCAAGCTCTGGACTCACAAAGCGAATATAATCGAATATAATACAGTGGCAAGAAATATGCGTAATAAATGAAAGTTTGCAATGAGGGTTGCAACTAATGACAAAAAATATAACCACACTTCTAAGCAAATAGTTAGAATAATCAAAACTGCATGTAAAGGCCAGTGAAGAGTTTGTTCATATAATGTAAACATCAACATTTCTTATTGATTTGCACATTCAATATCCTGTACATTGTACTTTCATGAATTCTGATTGAATTCCCGATTGAACATCTCCCGCGTTTCCTTTCTTCTTGTGGACTTTTGTTCAGTGGAAAAGGTGTCTTTGATCTCCATTTATCATTTGTGCTGCTGTTGTGTCACTCTTAACACTTCTATCTGCTATCTCGATCTCCTCGGCAGGCTCTTTGATCCAGTTGCCCTCAGTGGAGCGAGGGAAGCTCAGTAAGGTGCGACTCGGCTCTCTCTCACTCAAAAAGGAAGGAGAAAGACAGTGCTTCCTTTTTACCAAGCACTTCCTTATCTGTACACGCAGCTCAGGAGGCAAACTTCACCTGCTCAAAGTACGTGACGCACATGTACATGTACACTGCAACAAATCAAGCGAAGGCAAAATGACATTTAGCACACACCAGATAAAATGCCATCCGCTCTTACTTGAAAGTAGCATGGCAGCTAAGGCATAGTGATTATGAAACAAAACCCTGGTGATCAATAACTTGGACACCCTGTAGCATATTATTTGATAATTGTAATGATGCCAAAAGGTTAATCATGTGTAATGAGGTTTGAGCTTTCCTTGTTCATTTTGTTCGTTCCCTACAGTCCTCGTGCAGAGTTTTGCGTATCACTACTCTTACACTATAAGACATTTAAATTTACTGACTTCAATCCCCTGACACGATTTCAGAAGCTGAAATTTACTTATAACGATAAGCTTTTGGATAAAAAGGATATTTAAACAAATAATTTCTTTGTCATATGTAACCATTAAATCTTTAAAAAACCATATACATGTATTTACTCATTTAATGACTTAGAGAGAATTTAATAATAATTGAAACAAACGAACAATTTTAAACTAAAAAAAAGTTGTTTTGGAATAAAATGGATTATTTTCTCATATAGTCTCATAGCTAAATACTGTTTGTAAATTCGTACTATACACAATGCAGTGTTTTATGTTTAATTTACTACAAAATGTATATTATTTCATCACAGTGGCCATTCTGCTGACCCAATAAGCCATAAAATATGTTGCTGTTTTTTTTTAGCAACATTGTCTATATTGACAAAAATGTAGCTAAACTGTATGTTTTGTTAACTTTGAGTTTCCTCTTAATCCAACAACTTTTGAAATAATATCTGGAAATTATACTGTATATGGTGACACGGTGGCTCAGTGGTTAGCACTGTCGCCTCACAGCAAGAAGGTCACTGGTTTGAGTCCCGGCTGGGCCAGTTGGCATTTCTGTGTGGAGTTTGCATGTTCTCCCTATGTTCGTGTAGGTTTCCTTGTGTCCAAACACATGCAGTATAGGTGAATTGAATGAACTAATTTGGCCGTAGTGTATGTGTGTGAATGAGTGCATTTCCCAGTGCTGGGTTGCAGCTGGCAGGGCATCCGCTGTGTAAAACATATGCTGGATAAGTTGGCGGTTTATTCCGCTGTGGTGAAGGGACTAAGCTGATTCAGGCTTATTCCCTGATGAATAAAGGGACTAAGCTGAAGGAAAATTAATGAATGAAGGATACTGTATATAAATGACTACATTAAACTAGATTAAATATTCTAAATTATATATTATTAATTTAGTTTTGGTTTTAGCTACCAATAGCTATTACGTCATGCAAACTATTGCCTTGCTGTTCTAAGTAATTATTATTATTTTAATGCGTCAAACAAATCTCATCTCATTTTCTCTATTCACATCTTGTTTTTTTAGCCAGTTAAAAATAATTAGCTAGTTACTAAAGCAAAATGAGATTTATGAGCAAGCACTACATAGTCTTTTTGCGAGCACATTTAAAATTACATTCTACATTAAGACCACAAATCCATTATTGTAACAAAGCAGTTGTGGAGATTGTGCCTTTGTGATTAACCTCTCCTTCTAATGGTTTGACTCCGGCAGCAAGGTGGTGTGCTGTCCCTGATTGAGTGCACTCTCATCGAGGAGCCTGATGCCAATGACGAAGATGGTGAGTCTGTTTCTTTCATGCACATCTTCAAACACATCAGCACAGATGAGTTGAGACCAGCATCATTAGCTCTATAGTGGCCATTATTCAGGTTGTGAAGGTTAATTAACTATTATAAATAGGTCAAAAAAAGAGTTCAAACTGCCTGCTGTGTAAATGTCACATAAGCAAAGATGATAATTGTCATGGATTGATTACCCACTCGAGGGTATAGAAAGAGACTCGAGGACTAAATCAAAACTGCATCACAATGACCCTCTAATGATCTCTGAAAATGGTTCCCAAGAGCTTATTTAATAAACATCACCATCATTATGTTTCCAAGAAGAGATCCCTTCAGATCAATTATTTTTCTACAATAATGAATAATTAAGCCTTTGAACACCACAACATGCTCAAGTGTAAACTTCTGTTGTTGTTTTGTGTTCTCAGCGAAGAATTCAGGGCAGGTGTTTGGTCACCTAGACTTTAAGATTGTGGTGGAGCCTTCAGATGCCCCGGCCTTCACTGTGGTGTTACTGGCACCATCCCGTCAAGAGAAAGCAGCCTGGACCAGTGACATCAGTCAGGTGAGAAAGAAGCCACATGCTGCCAACAGCTCCATGAAGTGTCTTGTGCTCACGATTTTGATTAAATTAATTAAAAATACAATTAAGTGTGCCTTTTTAATGCCTGATATTACATTTCATGTAGTATGTAATATAGCTGTTTGTAGAGCTGGCCGATTTAATCAGAGTGATTTTCATGTGCATTTGTCAGTAAAGCCAGTTCTAGTAAACCACCAGCATGTGCGTTTAGATGGAACAGTGTTTACTAGACAGACTCATAGTAAAGTTATAAGCTACGCAAAAAAAAAAATTAGCTTCAAATTTAAATTTGGTTTAGCCAGTCGATAATGACATTAAGATAATCATTTTGCAATAATGACAGCTGTTTGCATCACTTCTCAATGGAATAAGGCTGTAGTAAAAGCTGCATGTAAAATGACAACATATTATAAGGTTTTTACTCCAAACTCACCTCATAATTTCAGTCGAGTGTTTGAAATACATGCCATAGTCGTGTGTTTATTAGTCATGCTGAATCAATGAAAGCAGTTAAATCTTCTGTTTATTCAGCAACCGCTATTTTCCCCAAGGGATTTCCTGGGTGTGTATTTGGACAGGTTAGTGAGTTTGCACAAGAACGCCCTCTGCCTTTGGGAAGAGATTTACTACAAATCACACTATGCTTCCTTGAGAAGATGTGCATGACAATGCTTTATTTAATTGCATTTGTGATTGAAATTCAATTAACCCCGCAGCACTAGCTGTTTGTGTATGTAAAAAGTTTGCAAAGTTTGCCAAGTCTTTGTGAAACAAGATTGTCAAATAAACAACAAAAAACAACATTGTTTTTTGAAACAATCATGGATTGTCTTAAAACCCTTTTGTGTGATAAAGTAATTCCTTCTGACATGGATTAAAATCATCTGCTACATTAACCTCATAATAGCCAAAGCAAACACTAAATTACAATTATATACAGCATTATACTCTGGTACTACACTATTTTGCAAGAGTGAAAAGGTGATTGACTGACAAAGTGTGCTTTAGCTTTAATGCTTTATTCAATGTTCATCTCATCGTGATGAAGCCTTAGTTTGAATAACCACTGAAAATGCAATATCTTTGATCAGTTAAATCTATTTAGATTAAGATTAATAATAGCGAGTAAAGAGTAATTATTAGATATACTCAAAACTAAATATATTTCAGGTTCAACCACTATTGAGACATACATCAGTGTCAGTGGTAGATTCCAGAAGAATAGTTAGAGGTAAGGCTTTTCTTGGTGGGGTACGTGAGCAACTAATGTCCACTAATGTGCTGGAATCTAATAGTGCCTGATAAAATGATAATGCCCAAACACTTTAAAATAACAAATAAATAATAGCAATAAATAGTAAATCATGGAAATCAACATTATATCCAAGAGTAATTTATTTAAGCTCCTGGAGGAGATCACTTTGTGATTGTGGACAGAGCTTTGGTTGTAATAATGAACCCATATGAGACGCTGCCTCTCTGTCCTTGAATCTACCCCATATACACAAACAAATTACATTTTGTCAACATATTTAATGACCACATTAATTATGTTATTCCCTGTTCTCTGTGTCTTGTTTTCCTCCCTCTCTTCCTTTCAATTTCTTCTTTCGGGATATAGTGCATCGATAACATCCGCTGTAATGGCCTGATGACCAGCGTGTTTGAGGAGAACTCAAAAGTCACAGTACCTCATATGATCAAGTAAGTCAGACTTATATATAGATAATACAGAAGTCTCTCTTTTGAAATCTTAGCCCTTTAAGTGTGAGCTAGCCCAAAAGAACATATTGCTTGCAGTTTGTTATGTAGGCACAGGGAACATGCACTGAAGCCTTGAGCACTGGCTCCAGCACATGTGCAAAAGCATCTGTCTAAGCTAAACATTGCAGTGACATAGAGCACGCTACAATAAAGGCAAGCAACCGGGACTAATTTACCTCCCTGCTGGGAAATATGTTGGCGCTACCAGTCTAGGAAGCATTTCAGAAAAAATGCAGAAAAGGGCTTTAAGGGTCATAAACCCCCCATTTCAGCACTGGTTCATTTTCACCACACCACACTTTTAAAAACCGTAAAGTTGCTTTGGTTGTGCTCCTTATTAGATCTGATGCGCGTCTCCATAAAGATGATGTTGACATTTGCTTCAGTAAGACGCTCAACTCCTGCAAGGTTCCTCAGATCCGCTACGCCAGCGTGGAGAGACTGCTGGAGAGGCTGACCGACCTGCGCTTCCTCTCCATAGACTTCCTCAACACATTCCTGCACACCTACCGCATCTTCACTACTGCCACCGTGGTCATGGAGAAACTGGCTGACATCTACAAGAAGCCTTTTACTTCCATACCAGTCAGGTAATGGAGCTGTATAAATTGATGCACTCTTAGTAAGCTTTATCTTTTGCAAAACCTTAACATGCTTGGCAATTACTCCTCATTTGCTGTTGAATATTTAGTATCCTTGTGCTGTAGGCAAAAACACCATGTGTACATCTGTGAAGATGATCAGAGGATGTCATTGTGAGTGATGTGACATTTGTTGTCTCCAATGTTCCTCATCCCCCCACCCACTTTGCTGTCACACAGGGTCCAGTATCACTCATTTGACCGCTTGTCCATTACATCCATCTGCCCAGACTACAGCTTGAAGATCAGGAAGATAGCGCTGGATCAGTCAAAGTAACAAACCCATGTTACCATTCACTTTCATCTGTCCATTTTTCCTGTTTGTCGGTACTTTTGGGAAATGTTTGTCTTTATCTTCTGATTTTAGAAATCACTAATATGTATTTTTTAAATCCTGGATTGTCACTTATTGCAGATTTCACATCTTGCAATGTGTATGTAGTTTATAAATTCCTGTTTTTCCCCAAACTCTGAGAGCTGCAGAGGAGGCATGCTTCTACAACCGATCTCCTCCTGTTTCCACTTGTTGAATGCATCCAACACATTGTTTGACAAGAATGTTAAGTGAACTTGGAGCATGCAAGTATGCAGAACATGCCAGTGTTGCTGTGCCATTTATGCCCTATTTTTCACTGTTTTTCCCACAACTCAGATCCCTGGAGCTTTTCTTCGCCACCAACCAGAACAACCGCAGCGGGGACCACGTCAATGACAAATCCCCCAGACTGTGCCGCAAGTTCTCATCTCCTCCACCTCTCACCATTCCCTCTCGTACTTCCTCTCCAGTTCGCATCAGGAAACTCTCTCTTAATTCACCTATTGGCTCAAAAGTAGGCATTCTTGATCTGTCTACGACTTCTTCATCTGCAGCAAGCAGTCCAACTTCTGCCAACCCCACCATCTCACCTCCGCCATCCAACAACAACAACAACAGCAAGCCACCCTTGGATCTTAGCCGTGGACAGAGTCCATCCTCCCCCGAGCAGAGTCCTGGAGCTCTGGATGATAATGCTGAGGTGCCACGAATTGATGCCCTCTGTGGTAAACTACGCCGCAGCATCAGGAGAGGTGAGAAAATAGTTAAACTTTTTTAGGAATAGTGAGAGAAACATACATCGTCATCTCACTGAATTGTGTTAAAATTACAGTTGATTTGCTCACCCTTAACTTGTTGCAAACCAAAAAGAGTTTTTTTTTGTTCTGTTAAACACAAAAAAATGTTTTGAAGAATTTTAGAAACTTGTAAGCATTGACATTGTTGACACAGTAGGAAAAATAAATACTATGGAAGTCAATGTTTCAACATAGACGCATTCTGAAAACGTAGCCCTATATACATTTCTGGAGATTGCGAATTATGTATCCAAAAGTATGTATGGCTGCATTTCGTCCTTAAAACTAACGGTACGGGGTGGTATGACGTCGTTCCTTTTCGAGATTACCAGCTGACCGCTTACCTCTGTATGGACGGCTTTCCCACTGTTACCAGTTTGTCCAGTTAGCTCGTCATGTACGTCGGCGGACTTGAGACACAGAGAGGAGTTGACTACGACGACGGGGTTTGAGTCCGTTGAAGAACGGTTCCAGAAAGCAGGTAAGATAAAAACAGAAGCCAAAAAATAAAATAAACAAGTAAATAACAGGTTGAGAATGTGGTAAAATCTGGAAACGTGGTAAAAATCAGGCGAGGTCTTTTCTTTTCTGGATTGCTTTTTAAAACTGTCGGTTGGGTTTAGGGAAGTGGGTGGGCTGGTCAATCGGTGCTTTTGAAAACACTATTGGTTGGGTATAGGGAAGGAGGAGGGTGGGTCAGTCGATCAGTCCGTCATTTAGTCAGTCGACAGTCAGTCGACAGCAGCCTCTGGTAGATTTACGCGAAAAACAGCAGGCGCGAATGGCCCTGTCGAGAGAAATTTGAAATCTCAAACAGCATACACAGCGGCCTCTGGTTGATTCGCGAAAACTGCAAAAAAAAATTACCTCCTGGGACAAATTTCACAATCTCCAGAAATGTATATAGCGGTACATTTTCAGAATGAGCCAATGTTTGCAGGCTTCCAACTTTCTTCAGGATATCTTATTTTGTGTTCAGACAGAATTTTAATTATTGGAAGAACTACCATTTACAAAAATCATCTATTAAAGCCTGTTTCAGATATAGATATTAATATATGTGTATTATTAAGCTAGCAGATGCATACGGAACTTTCTTTTTCATTAGGCTTATCACATATGCAGTTTGAGTTAACACTTTCCAGAAAGCATACAAGAGATATAGCTTTATAAATAAGGTTTTATAATAAGATTTTATTATCTAAAAGCCCTGGCTTTGGAAACATGCGCTTATGATGTATCTGTAGGCAGCTCACTAGGTCTCAGAATAGAGCAGTGGTGGGCTGTTGGAAGTAGGTCAGCACACTGGCTGGACGCTAACATGGATGATTCTGCATGCATCCTTCATTAGCTACCTTGTATCTTTTAAAAACAATAATTGCATCTATAAGTAGCTGGTGAATTTGTAGGAAGCTTTCTGTAGGTGCTCCAAATTAAATCGAACACCACTTGATCATAATAACTTTACAGCCAAACTAATGTGTTACTTTTTTTATAGGCTATTAGTCTGACTAGCATTCTCCTGCCTCCTAATAAAATCCACACACAAATAAAGTTCAAATATGCCTGCATTGTGTTCCTTCTTAATGCAAAACAGAGGAGATATTTGGCCAAACACCCATAATGCTTGTGGTTAAGGCTGTATATTATACTGGCACCCAGGAATGAGAAACAGGCATTTTTGAAACTGAAACAAACCAAACGATAATGTGCTTTCTTCTTTTTAAACCATTTGTGTCTAGAAAATTGTTAAACATCATATTTACTGCATCACATGTTTGCTTGTTTAAAGAGATTTTTCTATATTGTTCTCCGCTATAACTGCTTCAAAATCCACCAAATTCTGACATTCTTTGGTCGATCTCATTGTGAACTATTAGCACTAATAGTAAGCTTTTGCACAGCATGAGTGAGGCAAATTATAAACTCTATATGACAGCCCAAGTTTCTCTCTTTCTTTTTTTAAACAACCCAAGTTTTGTTGATTTCGTTTCTTATTTTTTCTTTCACTGTCATTCTTTGTTTTACTGATCTCAATATCGAGATTATCCATCTCCTATCTGCAGGGGACAAATACCAGTATATTGAACGTCCAATTATTTTAAACAAACATAGCTTATTTGTTGAAAGATACACTGTGTAAACCGATGTACCACATGCCACTAGTATTGAATGTCTGCAACTCAGCCTTCATGATTTGTGTTATGGACTTGAAAATTAAATATCATAGGCTTATAGACAAATATGTGCTATTACTTACAGTAAAGATTCAGTTATTTATTACTCACCCTCCTGTTTTTCCAAATCTTTGGAACACAAATGAAAATATTTGTAATGATATCTGTAGGATATTGATGTCCATTGACAACCTATGCAACTACCACTTTCAATGCTCAGAAAGGCATAAGGATTATTGAAGTGCTCCAGGTGACTTCAGTGGTTATCCTTAATTTAATGAGGCAACCTGAATTCTTTATGGGAGCAAAAACAAAACAAACACAATCCCCATACATTTTCAGAAGAGCACCGTAATGCATGTATGTTGTGTTGATTCAAGTCCAAAAAAATAAAAATAAAAATGAGATCATTATTATTAATTGTTGTAATAATCAAATCCCTTCTCAGGTTTGTTTTTCTAGCTCAAAATTAGGTGGAGGGGGGATTCTAATCACGAAAATATTTGCTATTAGAAAAAAAAAAACACATTTTGCAACATTCTTGTAATCTTATCAAGTAAATCATTTTTTTTTTTTTAAAGGCTGAATATAAATGTTATTAAATACATGACCAGCGCTTGAGCGTTACTTGGGGTCTATCGGTAGCAGTGACTGGCTGCCTGATTTTTGTCAGAGGTGGTACAACATTTGATAAAGGTGACCACCTCATAATTCTCTATGCAGGAAAAACCCTGCTTCTTAAAATAAAATATTATATACAAAGATATCACATTTTTGACAAATTTAGTATGTTGTTACGATATGCATGATAACAATATGTCCTTTCATCTTTTTGATTGTAATGTAATAACATGCACTTTTTAAAAGCTTCTATGGAACAATATTTATAGTTTTTATCTTTAATTTTAGTTTTAATGTCAGTAATTTCAGTACATGAAATAAACTGAATGAAAATGAGGAGTGGTTCCTTGGCAATTAGCTTATATTAAATAATTTGGTTACAATTAATTTTGATGGTTGACTGTATGTAACAACTATGTCAAATCATTTTCATTAGCGTATGAGTAAAGCACTGTAGTAGTAGACTGTTAGGATAGAGTGCAGTATAAGTAGCTAAATTAGGGTTAAGGCTTCGGTTTCTCTTATTTCAGGTAACAAAATAGTTCGATAAAGGTAACAAAATAGCTCTACAAGAGTGATAATATTAATTTTATATACACAAAACATTAGACTTAGAATGTTGTCATCAATTATAATGTTTCCAACGAATCTGCAATTGTGCGTCTCCCAGCAACACAGTGATTTTAACAAGACTATTAACAAAGAATGCAACTGGAGGAAAAATGTTTTTCTCTGGATTTTTTTTTACACTGGAGAGAAGGCCTCTGACTGTTTCTTTTAAATGCAATGCACCCTCCACACCCTGTTCCTTGTTTTTTTTGCATTTGCTCTGTTTTCTTATAGAGCTTTTGCCCTAAAACCATTAATATTTTTGAAGAATGAGGGCTTCTATCATCCATTTTAATAAAGGTCTGACTTTCCCCTCAGCTGTGCTGGAGTCAGTGTCTTTGGACAAATTTATTCCAGAGTCGCCCCAGGCCAGTGAACCAGGAGAAATCTCTCCGTGCCGCTCACCCTCCACTCCACGCCACCTCCGCCTCAGACAGTCAGGAGGTAAGAGCGCGCAGGTCTCTTAGTGCAGCTCTCTTCTGAGAACAACTGCAGAGTCAAACGCAATGGTTACTTAGGAGTTCCTAAGAGAATTATACATTATTCTGTGAAAAAAACACTTTCAGCCCAATATCGTTAACTTTGTCCCTAATGTTTTTTTTACTTGTATTAAATAGCTAGCAGTTGACATCTTATATTTTATGCATCTTTTATAAAAAAAAAAAACATTTATACAGCGTTTTTGAAGAGAGAGTATCCAGGATTCCAAAATGCCTCCCGTAAATGAAACTTGCGCATTGCGGTGCAGTTCTTTTACTATATGACCGCAGTCTTGAATCTAAAACGGTCAAATGGTGTGCTTGCGTGACATTAAATGAAGCCATACATGGGGAGAGTCAAGACAGGAGTGGATTATTTTTTTCAGGAAAAAATGCCATACTTATTTCCACTGGCGCATGACTTTTCGTCTGATTGGAGCAGATGTTGTTGTGTTCATTTGCATTGGGCATGTTTGGCATCTTCGTTTTGTTCAAAATAAGCAATCAAATTATGAATCTTATAAATCTTTGTGCATTTGCTGTTTCCATGGAAAAGCTGTTTCCACATGTTCGTTCTGTTACTGACTGGATATGATTACCAAAGAGCAGTGGCATAAGCAAAAAATTTTTTTTGGTTGGACAAAAACGGTCGCACCAAATATTTTCTAATACACTATTGAAGAAGTATGACATGATTGGTGAACAGAGACATACTCACTTCTGCAGTTTGTCTAGGACGGCATCAAGAAATTGTGAACTGGCTGATGTCAGTCAAGCTCATCAGTCATTATCCAAAAACACTTATTTATTTAGAAATTTAGGATGTTATAATCAATGAAAGATCAGGACATTCTTTGATGTATTTTTATGATAAGTGGGTGGGCCTGTGCTCATTAGATCGACCCATTGGCTTTGTCCCAGCCAAAGATGAATTAATTATTTGTTTATTGCAAAAACATACTTCATTTTGAAGTATGACCACTGAATTAGTAAAACTGTTTATGTGACAATAGTGGTGCTTATGTGATAATTAGTCAAGGGCCAATTAACACAAAAATAACAATAGTGTTATTGTTTTCGCCCTAATGTCATACCAAAGTTCCTGTTTTCTGTGGAACATGCACAATTTTCAATAATAATCACACCAGTCTTGTTTTATAGACCAAGTCCATAATGACCAAGAGCACTAAAAAAATTACGTTTACTGCTTGTTCAAACTACTTATTTAAAATGAGTTGAAACAACAAAAATTTTTGAGTTTTTTGGGAGACAACTTAATAGTTTTTTGTTTAATTCACTTAAATTTGTAAAAATGATTAAGTTTACTGAATTGTGTGGAACCCAGTATTTTTTACAGTGAGCTTTTAACCTACAAACAAACAAGCAAAATACAAATAGAAAGTGTGTGCTATTTTCCAAAACTTTTCAACTTACTATTTACTACTATTTATTGTGTGCTGAACTGACAATATTTCCAGAACTAAGATAATTTTATATTACTGAGGTCGGCGACGCGGTGGTGCAGTGGGTAGCACAATCGCCTCACAGCAAGAAGGTCGCTGGTTCGAGCCTCGACTGGGTCAGTTGGCATTTCTGTGTGGAGTTTGCATGTTCTCCCCATGTTCGCGTGTGTTTCCTCCGGGTGCTTCGGTTTTCCTCACAAGTTTAAGGACATGCGGTATAGGTGAATTGGGTAAGCTAAATTGTCCGTAGTGTATGTGTGTGAATGAGTGTGTATGGATGTTTCCCAGTGATGGGTTGCAGCTGGAAGGGCATCCGCTGCGTAAAACATATGCTGGATAAGTTGGAGGTTCAATCCGCTGTGGCGACCCCAGATTAATAAAGGGACTAAGCCGAAAAGAAAATGAATGAATGAATGAATGAATTACTGAGGTCCGACCCACCACCCAATCACCAAACCTCTCTGTACATCTTTTTTGTGCTCCATGAATAAAGCATACAGGTAGAGGACAAGTACAAGACAACGTAATCCACTGTAGTCAGAAACTAACGAAATCTGCAAAAAGAAATGTTTATAAATATGTGCACGGTATACAGGAATAAGTATTATGGTTGTTGTATAAAATGTGCAAATGTCAAATAAAAACATAGATGATGCATTTTCCAGCAAAAGAAGTACATGTGTATGGTAGTGGTTCTCAATTCCGGTCATCGCCCCCCAACCTGCACAATTTGTATGTCTTCTTTACTTAACACACCTGATTCAGATCATCAGCTCGTTAACAGAGAAATCCAGGAACTGATTTGACATACAAAATGTACAGGGCAGGGGGGCCTGAGGACCACTGGTGTATGGTAGTATTTTAATATGTAGTATTTTTAAATTAATCATTATACCTGTTCTCCATGTTTTATTGTAGTCCAGACGGCTGAGAACTCACGCTGCTCTGTTTCTCCAGCCTCTGCGTTTGCTATTGCCACAGCTGCAGCTGGACACAGCAGCCCTCCAGGTACTTCACCACCGACACAACAGCTTTGTGTGCTTTGGTCTGTCCCTCAGACAGGGATATTTACAACTCACCCATACAGCAATCTGATATATGGCCATATATGAACATACGTATAATTAGATTACATTTTCCAAAACACTATAGCTAATGTATTTGAATATACATGTGACCCATTATCTGAAAGCTGAATAAATATGATTTCTGTTAATGTATACTTTTCTTCGGATAGGACAATATCTTGAATCTGAGGGTTAAAAAAAACTGACAATAACAGATTATTTAGAGATGTCCAAATTATGTTCTTACCAGAGTATGTTATTAAATAAAAATTAGGCTTTGGTATACATACGGAACGCCAACTGTCTTTGCTCTGCTCAGTATGGCACGCTTGACACTAATGCACTGCATCTCTGAAATTTTAAATAGGCACTATCCTTATAAATAAACTGCATTGTTACAATTGAAACAACTACATTCTTGCCTAAAAAGCCTCAAACATAGATTTATGCATTATCTGAAAGCTGAATAAATATGGTTTGTATTTATGGTACGTATTTACAATGGGAAATTTACTAAATATTTTCATGATCTTTACATAATATTCTTTTTTTTTTTTTTTTTTTTTTTTTTTTTTTTAAGGAAAATCTGTATTTTTGACCCAAACCATGTATTTTCAGCTTTCATTAAAATTAGATCCATGCCACATGTGACACATTTTTTACACATTTTTTATGCGTTTAAAAAAAAATTAAACTGCCATTTTTGCATATTATAGCTTATTATAACCTAATGATTTCTGATGGATGAAGTAATACTGAAAACTGTATTAATGATGCTGAAATGTTTACTTACACCATAATAAGAATAAATCTTTTAATATTATATTGCAATATAAATTAAAGTAATACTCACTCCCAGGGCCATTTTATATCGAAGTTGATATTTAGCCTTACCATATTGATGTTTTGTAGCAGCTAGTTTTTATGAGGTGGGTTGTTACACACATACACACATACACTACGGACAATTTAGCTTACCCAATTCACCTACAGCACATGTCTTTGGACTGTGGGGGAAACTGGAGCACTCGGAGGAAACCCACACGAACACAGGGAGAACATGGAAACTCCACACAGAAAGGTCAACTGACACAGCTGGGGCTTAAACCAGCGACCTTCTTGGTGTGAGACGACATCCCTACCCACTGTGCCACATTGTGGTCCCAAATTAAAGTAATAGTTCACAAAATATTTTTATTAAAATAAATAAGCCTTGGGCCTCACAGTGGCGCAGTGGGTAGCACGTTCGCCTCACAGCAAGAAATCGCTGGTTCGAGCCTCGGCTGGGTCAGTTGGCGTTTCTGTGTGGAGTTTGCATGTTCTCCCTGTGTTGGCGTGGGTTTCCCCCGGGTGCTCCGGTTTCCCCCACAAGTCCAAAGACATGCGATATAGGTGAATTGGGTAGACTAAATTGTCCGTAGTGTATGACTGTGAATGGGTGTGTATGGATGTTTCCCAGAGATGGGTTGCAGCTGGAAGGGCATCCGCTGCGTAAAACATATGCTGGATAAGTTGGCGGTTCATTCCGCTGTGGCGACCCCAGATTAATAAAGGGACTAAGCCGAAATGAAAATGAATGAATGAATGAATAAATAAGCCTTTTACAAAAAGATTTAGTAAATTCTGTAAAATTGCAGTGCTGGTATTTATGTCTATTTTTTATGTTCTTATCTAGACTTTTTTGATAGGTTGACAGCAAATAAGTTTATGCACTGTCAGTTTCAGAGTGAAACTTGCTTTCATTTGCACTTTTGATCAGCTCTTGATATCAAACACCACGCTTCACTCTGAAAGCAGCTGTGCATATTTTTATTCAATTAAATTGCAGCCTGCACAGTTTCACACACTAAGCCATATTGCAAAATCGATTTCTACATATTGTGCAGCCCCATCGATTACTTTCACAAGGTAATGTATTAAATAAAGAAAATAAGCCGCTGATCACATGTAATCTATGTTCAAATTCGTTTTACAATCTGAAATGAGAGCCTGGATATTACCCTCACAGTGGTTTTTTTCTTTTCTTTTTCCAGTTTTTAACAATTCTGAGAGGACTTGTGACAAGGAGTTCATTATACGTCGAGCAGCTACTAACAGAGTCCTGAATGTCCTGCGCCACTGGGTCTCCAAACACTCACAGGTCAGCCTACTTCTTCTTTTGTAGTATGTCTCAATGACATCTCCTCCTAGACTTCCGGATGACACACTGCGTCTCTTTATGTATCCAAACCAGCAGTTGTGACGGTCATCTGCCTCTTTTTCTCCCTTCCTGCTGCTTGACTGATGTTTTATCACAGGTGCCTTCACATTTTAATCCAGGTTCTGGCTGTGAGCACATGGTTAACCCCCAGGCCTCGTTTTTTTACAGGGCAGAGGAAGCGTAACACCCCTTCACAATTTCCATGTTATTTTCACAAGGAAAACCAATTAACTTACATAAACAACACCAAACCTTAATTACCACAGCAACTACGGGATCAAAATGCATCTCTCAAAAAGAGGCTATTAAAGGTGAAGTGTGCAATTTCTGTGCCAGAAGCAAATGGATTTAAAAGAATAAAGCTTGTTTAAACATTTTCCCATCTGGCATTAGTTGGACGAATAGAAAGATCCAGTTCAAAATCCAAAAGGAAGCTCTACCCACCCAGGTGAAGGATTCACTTTCCATTATTCAACAATTATTTTCCAGTTAACTTGAGAATATCAACCCGAATATCTACATACTGTAGAAACATAAAGTATATATATATATATATATATCTTATGTTATAATATACATATATATATATATAGCTTATGTTATAATATACATATATATATAGCTTATGTTGCTCTGTGAGAAAGCAGAAAAAAAGAAAGAGAGAACTTGGCAAACGCCTAAGTGGCACTGTGTTATGGTTTTAAAAGGAAAACAGACAACTCTGAATCTGCATTATATATTTAGAAAAAGTATTTTAATATAAAAGATGTGCACGCTTCTGTTGTTGAAGGGTTCATTCACCCAGAGATAAAAAAAATATCTTGTTTTCAAATATGTTTTCATAACAGAATTTAAGATAGTGGTCTAAAGGCCTGTTGCCCAAAGCCAGTTTGGATTTTTTGGAAGCTCAAGAAGGTGGGTTGGATTTGATTAGGCTTTGTCCCCACAGTACTGTAGCTTATGCTACTCTGGGTTAGAGATTGCAAATCCAAACTGGACCAATCAGCTGTGAGTAAAGTGACATATATATGATGCAATAAGACTCTCCCAATACCCATTCATCTTTATTTTAAGCCCTAGAGGTGAGCAGTTGAGTTGAGAACTCATTTGGCTGATCTCCAGGTCCTCAGAGGATTACTTTTAGCTTAGTTTAGCATAGATCATTGAATTGGATTAGACCATTAGCATCTCGCTCAAAAAATGACCAAAAAATTATCTCAATAATTTTTCTATTTTAAGCTTGACTCTTTTGTAGTTGGTGAGTAGTTATCTAGCTATATCGGCCTAAAAATAGGAACTTTTCAGTTTCCACTTTCATTTCATTTGCTTCCTTTCCCCTTTCCAGAAGAGGGCATCACCTTTACAGCTCATGCCTTATGTTATTCCAACAAAATTCCTACATAAAACAAAACATGTGCATGTGAATGTCTTGTCAGTTTACTCCTGATGTACATTTTTTTTAACACACAGACACAAATTTTGTGCACACAATAGCTTGCTGTGTGAGTATTTACTGTATTTAAAGTTCTCTTTTGTGCCAGGAGTCACAAAAGTAAATAAATAACTAACTAAATAACACACAGTTATACCAAAAGCACACAAAACATAAGCTCACATAATGGTGGTTATGTCTGTGAATGTAAACCGTTGGGGAAGAAATTGCATCTGTATCAGTACAGTCGTGGCAAAAAGTTTTGAGAATTACACAAATATTAGTTTTCACAAAGTTTGCTGCTAAACTGCTTTTAGATCTTTGTTTCAGAATCAGACTCAGAATCCGTTTTATTGGCAAGTGTGCTTCCACACACAAGGAATTTGTTTTGGCTACAGAAGCTTCCAGTGTACCTAAAGTGACAAGTGACAACACAAAATAAATATGAAAAAGACGACAAACATTAAACAGAGATGCAATCAATCAAAAAAGCTCTGGATGTTGAATTGTATGTACAGATTTGTTATAAATATACAAGTTATGAGGTGCTGTGTACAACTGTGTAGAGAAAGTATTGCATTGTAAATTGTTATAAGGTGCTGTGTACAAGTGCGTATGAGAAAGTATTGCACGTTTATTGCACAGTAAGGGAATATTTAACTGTTCATGAGGTAGATGGCCTAAGGAAAGAAACTTTTCCTGTGTCTGTATGTTTTTGTGCTTTGAGCTCTGTAGCTCCGACCAGACGGTAACAGTTCAAACAGGAAGTGCGCTGGGTGTGGGGGTCCAGAGTGATTTTGTAAGCCCCTTTTACTCACTCTGGAAGAGTACAGTTCTTGAAGTGTAGGAAGGGTAGTGCCAGTGATTCGTTCAGCTGTCCGTACTATTCGCTGTAGTCTGTGGAGGTCGGTTTTGGCTGCTGAGTCGAACCAGACGGTGATTGAAGTGCAGATGGATTGGATGACAGCTAAGTAGAACTGTACGAGCAGCTCCTGAGGCAGGTTGAACTTCCTCAGCTGACGAAGGAAGTACCATCTCTGCTGGGCTTTCTTCACAATAGAGTCTATGTGAATGTCCCACTTTAGATCCTGAGAGATGATGGTGCCCAGGAACCTGAATGACTCTATTGCAGCCACAGTGCTGTTCATGATGGTGAGTGGAGGGAGTGCAGGGGGGTTTCTATCATCTCCACCGTTTTGAGCGTGTTCAGCTCCAGGTTATTGTATCTGCATTATAAAGCCAGCCGCTCTAACTCCTGTCTGTATGCAGACTTGTAATCTTTTCGGATGAGGCCGATAACAGTAGTGTCATCCGCAAACTTCAGAAGCTTGATGGAGGAGTCTTTTGCAGTGCAGTCGTTGGTGTATAGGGAGAAGAGTAGTGAAGAGAGGACACATCCCTGGGGGGCACCGGTGCTGATGATGCGTCTGTCGGATGTGATTTTGTAAGAAAGCTGGTGATCCATTGACAGACAGAGCTAGGAACAGAGAGCTGGGTCAGTTTGTACTCGAGCAATGATGGGACAGTGGTGTTGAAGGCAGAACTGAAGTACACGAACAGAATCCTTGCGTAGTTCTCTGGTTTGTCTAGATGTTGTAGGGTATAATGCAGTCCCATGTTGACTGCATCATCCACAGACCGGTTTACTCTATAGGCAAACTGCAGAGGGTCCAGCAAAGGTCCAGTGATGTCCTTCAGATATGCTAGCACCAGTCTTTCAAATGACTTCATGGCCACAGATGCTAAGGCAACAGGTTTGCAGTCATTGAGTCCTGTGATCTTTGGTTTCTTCGGGATTAGGATAATCGTGGAGCGCTTAAAGCAGGATGGAACTTTGCACTGTTCCAGTGATCTGTCTTTAAGCACATCTTCTTTAACACAGTTAAGTCTGTACACCACCTTCTGTTGATGTAAAAGCATATTCCACCGCCGTGTGTTTTGCCCATTGACGCCGTATCGCGGTCCGCTCTGAACAGCTGAAAGTCCGGTATGTGGAGTGCGCTGTCCGGAATGGCTTCATTCAGCCAGGTTTCTGTGAAACACAGAGCAGCAGAGTTGGTAAATTCCTTGTTATTGCGTGCGAGCAGAACTAGTTAGTCCATTTTGTTAGGAAGAGAGCGGACATTCACCAGATGGATGCTAGGCAACGCCGTTGTAAAACCGCGCTGTCTGAGCCTGACGAGTGCGCCGGCTCGCTTCCCACGCTTGCACGTCTTGTATCGTTTCCACAGTGCAGCTACTCCACCGACAACAATGTTCCGCAAAACGCCAGAAAAATCAAAAACTGGTTGGTGATTAAATGGTGTGCACTGCTGAATGTTCAGCAGCTAGTCCCTGGTATAACTGATCACTTATGACAAACATAAAACAGGACAAACTAACAGAAACATTATGATAGCTGGAGAGCTCCACACCAAGGCAGCCATCCGCGGCGCCATCTTTCAGTTGTTTCTGTGATGTACTGAAATATAATTACAAGCACTTCATACGTTTCAAAGGCTTTTATCGACAATTACATGACATTTATGCAAAGAGTATTTGCAGTGTTGGCCCTTCTTTTTCAGGACCTCTGCAATTCGACTGGGCATGCTCTCAATCAACTTCTGGGCCAAATCCTTAATAATAGCAACCCATTCTTTCATAATCACTTCTTGGGAGTTTGTCAGAATTAGTGGATTTTTGTTTGTCCACCAGCCTCTTGAGGATTGACCACAAGTTCTCAATGTGATTAAGATCTGGGGAGTTTCCAGGCCATGGACCCAACATTTCAACGTTTTGGTCCCCGAGCCACTTAGATATCACTTTTGCCTTACACGGCACGGTGCTCCATCGTGCTGGAAAATGCATTGTTCTTCACCAAACTCTTGTCAGATTGTTGGAAGAAGTTGCTGTTGGAGGGTGTTTTGGTACCATTCTTTATTCATGGCTGTGTTTTTGGGCAAAATTGTGAGTGAGCCCACTCCCTTGGATGAGAAGCAACCACACACATGAATGGTCTCAGGATGCTTTACTGTTGGCATGACACAGGACTGATGGTAACGCTCAACTTTTCTTCTCCAGACAAACATTTTTCCTGATGCCCCAATCAGAAAGGGGCTTCATCTGAGAATGCTTCTTTGCTGCCCTTCCTGACACCAGGCCATCTTCCAGAAGTCTTCGCCTCACTGTGCATGCAAATGCGCTCACACCTGCCTGCTGCCATTCCTGAGCAAGCTCTGCACTGGTGGCACTTCGATCCGGCAGCTGAATCCTCTTTAAGAGGCACTTTTTGGACTTTCTTGGACGCCCTGAAGCCTTCATAACAAGAATTTAACCTTTTTCCTTGAAGTTCTTGATCCTATAAATTGTTGATTTAGGCGAAATCTTAGTAGCCACAATATCCTTGCCTGTGAACCCATTTTTATGCAACACAATGATGGCTGCACGCGTTTCTTTGCAGGTCACCATTGTTAACAACGGAAGAACAATGATTTCAAGCATCACCCTCCTTTTAACATGTCAAGTCTGCCATTCTAACCCAATCAGCCTGATATAATGATCTCCAGCCTTGTACTCGTCAACATTCTCACCTGAGTTAGACAATTACTGAAATGATCTCAGCAGATCCTTTAATGACAGCAATGAAATGCAGTGGAAAGTCTTTTTCAGGATTAAGTTAATTTTCATGGCAAAGAAGGACTATGCAATTCATCTGATCACTCTTCATAACATTCTGGAATACATGCAAATTGCTATTATAAAAACTTAAGCACAACTTTTCCAATTTCCAATATTTATGTAATTCTCAAAACTTTTGGCCACGACTGTATATTAGATCTGTGAATCCATGTCTCTTGGACATGACAATGACACACTTGCACAACTCAAGCAGTTATGTAAATGCAGCATATTATGTAGTGTTTGTTCCCGGAAGAAAAGCCAAGACTATAGCTGAGGTGTTTGAGGGGGTTTAGAAACAGTGCTTGCTGATATAGTGAATAACTCTCTTTGGAGCGGACGTTTTCATGCTCAAACTGCAATCATAGTCTCTTCTGTAATGCTTCACTATCTTTGGTGCAGTGTGAAAAAGGATATTAAGAGGTAATGGGATGAATACAGTTGTATTTTTATTGAATCTTCATTGATTCGTTTTTTTTCAGCATTGCTTGCTTTGCTTTCTGCTGTAAAGCCAGGCATTCATCATATTGATTTGTGTTATAGTATGCCCATTAACTCAGAGATAAAAGATATTTCAGCCCCTACCAACTTTTTCATAAGTCAAAGTATAGGATATTATAACATTAATATCGACAGCCTTTCAAAGCAAAACTGAAACACACACACACACACACACACACACACACACACACACACACACACAGCCAGCATTATTACATGCCGCAGTGGAAACAGTTCATCATAATGGCCTTTTACCTGGCTTTGTTTGAGTGTGGGCTAATTGCATTGATCTGGCTTAACAGTTTACGCAAAGAATGTCATGACAAACTTACACAGCGAGAGCTTGTTAGAAGTGACCTTTATGGTTGCACAAGTGAAAGATGTGGATGAGAGAAACACAAGAGGAGGACTATATCGAAATGAAGGTTGTCAAGGAAGAGAGAGATGGAAAAATTCATCTGATAGTAGAGAGCCTTAAATGTAGACCTTCTACTGTGGTTTATAGATCTATTCCGTACTTTTCTCATCTCTCTTCCTTGACAAACTGCATTTGTAAACATTCATCCAGTCTTCTTTCTCACAGTAGTTCAGTACACAGTTCACTTAAAAGACAAAATATATTAATAAGTCTTACTTTTGAGTTTCTTAACATACATAATTCATTCATTCATTTTCCTTCGGCTTAGTCCCTTTATTCATCAGGGGTCGCCACAGTGGAATGAACTGCCAACTTACACAGCATATGTTTTACACAGCGAGCGGATGCCCTTTCAGCTGCAACCCAGTACTGGGAAACATCCACTCACACTCATACACACACATACACTACGGCCAATTTGATTTATTCAATTCACTTATAACGCATGTCTTTGGACTGTGGGGGAAACCAGAGCACCCGGAGGAAACCCACGCCAACACGGGGAGAACATGCAAACTCCACACAGAAATGCCAACTGACCCAGCCGAGACTCGAACCAGCAACCTTCTTGCTGTGAGGTGACAGTGCTAACCACTGAGCCATACGTTTTCATGGATGGAAGATGAAAATTACAGTGATACACAAATGTTGTTCACATGCACATTTGTTATTGATTCTCAAATAAAACATGTTTACCACAGTCATCATGTTCATATCTTATACAATGTTTTATATTGGATGCTGTTCAAAAGATGTTTTAGTGTATGCAAATTTGTTTCCTTTTGTATTGTAGAACATCAACATTGTAACTACCCAGTCTGTTTGTTTACTTTTTTATTTTATTGACTTAAGATTTAGTTTCTCCAGTTGCAGTAATTAAAGTTAATCCAATTTTATTTCAGATTCAAGTTATAGTTTTTTTTTTGTCTTCATTTTTGACTACTTTATTTCAACAAATGACAACAATTATTAATACTTTTTACAGAGTAAAAAATGTCAGTTAATTTCCAAAGCTTGTGATTTCATGCTTTTATATTTGCATGAATATTTGCTTTTATATGTGCTTTCGAATTGCACTCTGGGACCTTGCTTTCTGCTTCAACAGCCTTTGATGTTGAAAAGTGAACTATGCATTTTATTAGTGTGACTTTAGAAACAATTTAAAGCATTTGAAGCAATATAAGAAATATGTATAGAAGTAAGTCAGCATGTAAAAATTCAAATAACTATTATAAATCCGGGGCCTCACAGTGGCGCAGTGGGTAGCACGTTCGCCTCACAGCAAGAAGGTCGCTGATCGCTGGTTCGAGCCTCGGCTGGGTCAGTTGGCGTTTCTGTGTGGAGTTTGCATGTTCTCCCTGTGTTGGCGTGGGTTTCCTCCGGGTGCTCCGGTTTCCCCCACAAGTCCAAAGACATGCGCTATAGGTGAATTGGGTAAGCTAAAATTGTCCGTAGTGTATGAGTGTGAATGGGTGTGTATGGATGTTTCCCAGAGATGGGTTGCAGCTGGAAGGGCATCCGCTGTGTAAAACATATGCTGGATAAGTTGGCGGTTCATTCCGCTGTGGCGACCCCAGATTAATAAAGGGACTAAGCCAAAAATGAAAATGAATGAATGAATATTATAAATCCAAATATCAGAAAAAAAATACTGAGATCTCATTGCACATACCATGGTTTTCATACCATAATTTACATAGCCAACACAGACAATATATAATTTCTTAATAAATTCAACTCTTAATGTCAATAAAATATATAGCTATATTAATATAACATATAACAGGCGGCGCAGTGGTGCAGTGGGTAGCACTGTTACCTCACAGCAAGAAGGTCGCTGGTTCGAGCCTCGGCTGAGTCAGTTGGCATTTTTGTGTGGAGTTTGCATGCTGTTCATGGTTTGCATGCGGTTTCCTCTGGGTGCTCCGGTTTCCCCCACAGTCCAAAGTCATGGGCTATAGGTGAATTGGGTAAGCTAAATTATCTGTAGTGTATGTGTGTGAATGAGTGTGTATAAGTGTTTCCCAGTGATGTGTTGCAGCTGGAAGGGCATCCGCTGCATAAAATATATGCTGGGTAAGTTTTGCTGAGTTTTGTCATATTTTTTGATAGTTTAGGCACAAAGTGGAAGAAAGTGATTGCAATAGTATTATTACTGTAAATCACTGTATTGATGGTGCAGGCTGAATCTTAATCTTCTTGAAAATCCATAAGCGAGTAAGAGAACATTTTAGTTGTAACCTTCATTCCCTCAAAGAGGGAACAGAGATGTTTCTTCATGATGGACGTTTCTTCTGCTTAGGAGACCAATCCCTCTGACTTAAAAAAAAAAAAAAAAGGGCCAATGACAATTGCCGAGTGGAATCTGCATACAAGGCCACTCCTGACATATGGGTATTTAAGTAGCCCATATGCAGTCCCTCCTCACATTTTCACTAAAGAACCAATCATAGCTCAGCATTCAGCTGGCAATTCAGGATTGTAGTTGAATAGATGTAACAACTTCATTCCATCCTTCAAGGAATGAGGGTTACATATGCAAATGAGACATTCCCTTTCAATTGGACACAATGCGTTGTCATGACTTACAAGATTGGTATCTTTTGGAAAGCAAAGATTCAGTTACGAGTTTATAGTAAGGTTTCTTGTGTCCTGCACAGTGCATGTACAGGACACAGCAATCCGAGGATCTGTCTCCTCCAGGTTCAGCACTTGCAGTTTAACCACCTATTCTCGAATCAAATTGGTTGGAACCTTGAACACATAGCTAGTCCAGAGTCTCAGGAAAATGTGAGAGTTGCCTGGCCCAAATTACAGGCACAATTCATTGACCAGATCCCGGACGCTTTTTGATTTAAAGCCAACAAAACCAGGAGCATTGTCTTGAGCATGAGAGGCGACTGAGAAGGGTTCATTCTCCTGACACCTCATTAGCTAGATGGTCAGTCCCAATGTCCTACCCTCTACTTGCATCATGGTGAGCAGAGATTGCAGCTACATAGACCTTCAGGGTGAGAGCCCCTGCTTCAACTTGTCCTGTAGGAAGTACAAAACAACACATCTTGACGAGAAGCACACCACTTAACAAACAGACTCCACTTCAATGCATAAGCACAGCTTGTAGAGGGGGTCGCTAGGCCACCTAAGTCTTCTGCATCTTGTCTAAGACCCACACATGGAAGTTCCATAGATCAGTGCCAGATTGTGCCCTGTTCCTGAGAAAGCAGGTTCCTCAGGGGGATTTGCCAGGCAAGGGCTGTTGTGAAGAGAGAGAGATCTGAAAACCAGGTCTGGGTGGGCCAGTGTCATACAACTAGCAAAACCTGCTCCTTATTCTTCCAGACCTTGTTCAGGGTCTGTGCGAGAAGGCTCAATGGGAGAAACACATACTTGTATAGACTTCAGGGCCAGTTGTGTGCCAGTCGGTCTGTGCAGTGTGTGCCTCAGACAGGAAGTTAAACAACTGTAATGTGTGGTTTTGTTTGGAAGCAAACATGTTGTCTTGGGCTTCACCAAAACATTTTCAAATCAGCTGGACCCCCTGGTGGTGGAGTCTCTATTCTCCCTGGAGTGTAAGCTGTCATAAGAACCCATCAGCTGCACAATTGAGATCACTGTTTATGTGAATGGCATACAGCAATTTGAACAGTGTGTGACTCCAGAGGGGCAGATGGTCTTCTGTCCACCCAACCAAAACTAAATCAGAGCTAGATTTATTTCCAGCAACTCAAGGCAATTAATATGCCAATGCAGGTGGGGCTCGGTCCATGAACGTGACGCTGCATACTCAAACACAAATCTCATGAATGGTCTGTGGCAAAGTAAAATAAAAACATGGAGGTTTGCATCCTTCAGGTCAATAAATGCAAATCATTCCTGATGACACATCAAAGGAAGTGCTTCTGTGTGAGCATCTTGAACTGCATGCTATGAACGTGAGTGAGTGGTTATGAAAACTGCTCTTTTTATTGAAGTAGTGGGTACCACTGACCGTGAGGCCATCAGCAAGATGGTATTCGAGTCCTGGCCCTCCATCTGGGGAATCCATCCCTCCGGTGGGTTGAAACAGGGCATGATGTTTTTGATGCTGCTGATGGTGAGAGGTCTCAGTCGGTGGAGCATAGTCAGTAGCCGTACAGAGGTCCCCATGGTATGTAGGGCAGAGGCGGCCTAGTCTACAGCACTGTAAGTTCTGGCATTCAGAGAATATACGCCTTGGATGGGAGACCAGAAAGATCCTGCCAGACAGCTGTGCTTTGCAGATTTATCCACCTGGCGAATGCCCATATTACCCCTCTGCCCGCTCCACCATCAAGGGCAGTGAGGTGGAAGAGGATTCACAGCGATCGTCTTCTGGGTGCAGGAAACCACCGCAACCAGAAATGCACAGATGGAACACCATCTTGAAAATTATGTAACCAACTATTTACCTCTTTCGATCTTACTTCTAATGGTTAAAGATAATGATGATAAGAGTGAATAACCAGTGCACCCTCAATACCCACAGCTGAGGTGAGTCCCTTGAGCACCCACTGCTCTGGGTGTGTGTTCACTACAGTGTGTGTGCACTTAAATGGATTAAATGCAGAGCAAATTCCGAGTATGGGTCATGATTTTCACTTTTTCACTTTCAGGGAATCTGCTCTTTGTGAGATCGCCCAGTGAAACTATGTGAGGTGTAGTTTCACACCATTGCACTTGAATCAGTTGCTCTGCTTTCTCACCATGCAATGTGGCTTGCTCTGAAGTGATATAATCTGAGGAGATACTGCATACGGGCCCATAATTACCCATGCGTATAGATTGGCCTTGTATGTAGATTCCACTTGCCAATTGTCTTTTTCTTTTTTTTTAACAAAATCAGATTGATTGGTTTCTGAATCTCCTAATCTTATTGGTCATGATGTAATGTGTAATGACTTACCCATCCACTGTTGTTTTATTGCTCTCATCTTCTATCATGTTTCTATTATCTTCTATATTTATAGCATATTCATAGCAAAAGTTGAAATAACAAGTTATAGAATCTTATGCTGTTGTCTGGTACCACTTATTAAATAAAAATTTTGTTAATATGTTTTGATCCCTTCCGGAAAAGCTAATTTATACCAGATTAAGATGATTAGTGGTATTTGTAACATGGTTTGCTTGTCCAAGAGTAGAGCACCAGCTTCATTAGTAAGCGTAGAAACATCACATAATCATCATAAATAGCCAAACTGATACGGTTTTACTTACTTGTCATGGAGGTTATGTTAACAGAAAATATTTCATATTTCATGGAGTACATTATGACACATACTGTATAATGGTCACATAAAAAGTACTGCTTAACAGCAATAAGCAAGTGAGCTGGCCATTATGCTAACTACTGTCTAGAATGGCGAACATGAGAGTACTCAAACTCTGAGAAAAACAGAACACAAATACTCAAGTGGTTTTTGCATTTGCATTTGAAAGGCTGCACAGAATTTGATGTAGTAATTTATAATACTATTTTGGATAACTATTCTTTAGCAAATGAGCATTTGCAAATGTATATATCACAATCAAGAATTACTGTCATCTCAAAATCTGGCAAAAGTGCTGGCATGTACAATAATTCATCAAATTAGCTAAATACTGCGGTCCCTAGGGCCAAATTATTCAAATAGTGAAGTGAATGAAGGAAAAGCTGAAGAACATTTACTGTTTAATACTGTAGATGCAGGGCTTTAAGAAGCCAGAACTGAAGAATTCTTTAACTGTGACACAAGAGATTAGCCACCCACCTGCAGTGCTCGCAGGCACAGAGAGACAGAAGAAAGACTGGGTTAGATGGCGATTAGTGCACTGGGAAACTGTAGAGCTGTGCTCGTACAGCTTTTTATGAGCACTAATGAAGAATAAACAATCTAAATCACCACCAACACCTTTTATATGCCAGACTACACACTGCATAAACCAATTGTATTCATCTGTATTTTAATGTTTTTGTCCAGTAAAATATGTAAAGGTTATATTTTGTTAAAGTGTTTTGTTTGACATGTTTTTTAATTTGAATAATCATATTAATCATAAAGAAACTTTCATTTAACATTTCATTACATAACATGTTCTCTGAAAAGTTTTAAATATTGTATTCATTTTGCTTGCTGTGGAATCAGTCTCTCATAATGTCTTTTCTGACTTTTTCTCTTATTTTAAAGAAGTGTAGATGTTTTTTTACTACATTAGTTTGTTACAATTCCTTGATATGTCACAGAAGTTACATTAGATTCACAGAGTAAAAGATTTCAGCTCTCAGATGATGTTTACCAATTAGCATTTGCTTAGCCTAAATTCATATATGCATGGCTCTCTGATGTTTGTAGAATATGATCTTATGTGTGTGGTGTTTTTCAGGACTTTGAAATGAATGGAGAGTTGAAGATGGGTGTGATCTGCCTGCTGGAGGAGGTGTTGAGAGACCCAGACCTTCTTCCTCAGGAGAGGAAAGCCACAGCAAACATACTAAGGTAGGTTTAAGTACACACACATGAACACACATCTCACACAAGAAAACCAAAGCACTTTTTGATGGTCACTGTGTCTTTGAATATAAATGTAAATCTCTTTTTAAATTGTATTTGCAATGGAAGCATTGAAAGGTGGTTAGAGGAAATTGTTTTTTTTCCCAGTGCCCTTTCTCAAGATGACCAAGATGATGCACAGCTGAAGATTGAAGACATTCTTCAGATGGTAAGAATTGTTTATAGTATTTCTATATATTTATAAACCACAAGAAATTGCTTGAGAAGTGTAGTTTCAGCTAAAATGTGTTGACAGACAAACAGAACATAGATAAACAGAAGAGAATATTATCATTTAAAACACAACCCAAAAATTTGTTTGTGCTTATTATGACCTACAGCTACATTAGAAAAAAACAAGATAAAAACAAATGTAACCCTAACCTTTTTTTAAAAAAAACACTGAATTGTGTCATAATAAAATTACATACAATTGGCCTAACAATCAAAATGGAGGTTAAACGTAGATGGTCCCTTACACAATAGTTTTACTATTTCAAATTCATACAACAGATATTTATATGTATACATTTGGCGTCTTGAAGCATGCTTTGAAGTCTGTTCAAGACACATACACTCACTGGCCACTTTATTAGGTGTCCAACTGCTTGTTAACGCACATTTATAATCAGCCAATCACATGGCAGCAACAACAGCATGGTCTGAAAAACAGAAAATATCCAGTGAGCGGAAGCTCTGTGGGCGCAAATGCCTTGTTGATGCCAGAGGTCAGAGGAGAATGGCCAGACTGGTTCCAGCTGATAGAAGGGCAACAGTAACTCAAATAACCACTCGGTAGAACCAAGGTATGCACAAGAGCATCTTTGCAAGAGGGCATAAGAGGAGGGTGAGATGTATTTAATCACCTCACACATCTAAGGAACCAGATGATGAGGTTCTGCCTTCCCACCGTGCCGCCATCCAGCGCATCATGATGAGCAGAGATGGCAGCGACATAAACCTTCAGTGTGGAGGGTGACAGCCTCTGCTCCAACCTATCCTGAAGGAAAGAAAGCACAACACTTATCTGGCAAGTCCTGGGGTCTTCTCGGAATAGAAGTGCACCATTCAGTGAATAGACTCCACTTTAAGGCGTAGGCATGCCTCGTAGATGGTGCACTAGCCTGAGTGATGATGTTAACCACCGCGCCCGGAAAGCTGATCACAGTAGCTAGGATATGGTCCTCAGGGCTGCTCTCCCCCTGCTACAGCAGGCGGTGATGACGAACGGGAGGGTGGGTGGGGACCAGGAAAACACAAAGGGATAAAAATAAAACACTGAGGGGCAAAAAGACTATAAAAAGAAAATCGGGGGAAAACACGCCGCTAACTTTTGGTCCGGTATTATGTAACGCCTGGCTGGCGGAAGATGACATAATGAGACTGAATACGGGATACATTAACAAACGGATTTATTGAACACTTACGGGGAACAGATATTGGATGCGGGAAGACAGGACGACACAGGAACAGAACCATACGAATCAGAATACCGGACAACAATGGACACAGACGAAAGGGTATAAATAGATGGGGGAGGATTAGACTAATCACACACAAGGGATGAACACAGGTGGAACACATTGACATTGACAGTGGCGGGAAGAGAACAAAGAAAGCACATGATGAAAACAAATGACGATACGGACGAACACTGACAGCCGGTAGGTCACATAAGTCTTTCGCGCTCCATCTATGGACCACACGTGAAGGTTCCAGAGATCTGGACGCGGGTGCCAAATGGTGCCCTGTCTCTGAGAAAGAAGGTCCTTCCTCAAAGAGAGCTGCCAGGGAGGGGGAGAGAGCTCCGAAATCCAGGTAGGTTGGGCCAGAGGGGTGCAACTAGCAAGACCTGCACCTTGTCCTTCCTGACCTTGCAAAATATTTGTGCGAGTAAGCTCACTGGGGGACACGCATATTTGCGCATGTCTCGAGGCCAGCTGTGAGCCAGTGCGTCCATGCAGAGGGGGTCCTCTGTCAGGGAATAAAAACACTGCCAATGAGTGCTCTCGGAGGAAGCAAACAGGTCGACCTGGGCTTCTCCGAAGCGCACCCATATCAGCTGGACAGACTCGGGGTGGAGCCTCCATTCTCCTGGCGTGGAAGCTGCCATAAGAGCGGGAGAGGCACGCCGTCATGGTGATCGAGTCCAGCTCCAACCCGAGAAAAGAGAAGGCCAGCTTGCTTTTTCTCGGTTGACCCGAAGCCCCAACAGGCCAAGGTGCCGGAGCACCCTGTCCCTGTGCAAAATCAATTGATCCTGCAAGTAAGCTAAAATCAGCCAAACGTCGAGATAATTGAGTATGCGGATGCCCACGAGCCAAAGAGGCACTAGGGAACCCTCCGCGAGCTTGGTAAAAACCCACAGAGACAGAGAGAGACCGAAAGGGAGGACTTTGTATAGCCATGCTCTGCCCTCGAATGCAAACCACAGAAACTGCCGGTGGCGTGGAAGGATGGAGACATGAAAATAGACGAGGAGCAGCCGAGGTGGATGGTTTGGTGGGAAGAGCGGTTTTATGAGCCTGCCGATAGATGACTTTACCCATTACACTCGACTGCTCTTTTATCGCCATGAATTCCTGGGTGAACTTACCAAAGGTGTTGCCGAACAGGCCAGCCCATGCATTAAGAAAGCGAACTTTGCTTTTAAGAAAGCAAACTTTGTCAACGTCACGCATATCTGCCAGAGGTGGCGTTCCTGGCCATCGTCCTTCCCAGGTCACACACAGCTGACTTGGTGGTATGCAGAGCATAGTTGGTTGCGGTGCGGAGCTCGTGCATCAGGCCAGGGTCGGAACCACTCTCGTGCAGCTGGGCCTACGCCTGCACTTGGTAGTGCTGATACATGGCCATCGCATACAAGGCAGAAGCAGCCTAGCCTGCAGCAGTGAAGGCTCTGGCCCCGAGGAACACAAATAACCTACATGCTTTGGACCGGAGACAGGGCTGACCGCGCCAGGAAGAGGCATCAGGCGAGCAAAGATTGACTGCAATAGCACGCTCAACCTGAGGAATTGCCTCGTACCCCCTGGCTGCTCGACCGTCAAGGGTGGTGAGAGCGGAAGCGCACGCAGATCGTGCAGAGAAAGGTGCCCTCCAAGACTGTTTGAGCTCACTGTGCACTTCCGGTGACAGGGGACACTGTGGCTTAGAGGAGGCTTAGAAGGCTTTGCCTTCTTCTTAGCCTCCACGTAGCACCCATCTAGTCGGTCCGGCCGTGGGTCTTCCGGGAGGAAGGGGACGGGAGGATCTCCAGACCCACCGCCGAAGCAGCCTGGGAAAGCACAGCCATCATATCTGCTTTTATATCCGGCACCTCACTCACCACACCGGAGGGAGGGAGCGGGTCCGGATCCTCGTCAGACAATGACAGCCCACCCTCCGATGCAGTAATGGACATCTGGTCCTCAGGCCCAGGATGGAGGAGCCCGAGGGCTGTGGATTGACCCCCACTGTAACTCTCAGATCTGCCCGAGTGCCAACCAACTTGCAAGGGACAACAGGGGTGATCCACCCTTTTGCAAGAGCGACCTGCAATCTTAGCTGTGCAACAGACATGCCATCGCAGTGATGGACTGCCCGCGAGCACCGCATTAACATGCTGGACCCTCAGACATGCAATGCAGTGCTTATGCCCATCACCTGGGGACAGGGTACCACTGCATCCAGAAATGCACGGTTGGAACGACATGTTTAAAAAGACGCACTGCTTGATCGTGTTGCTCTTTTAGGGAAACTTGCTCTAATATACAAACCACTCTTGGAGAACCGGACCAGAGAAACTCCCAGGGATAGGAGAATGGACCCAGCTCGACTGCCGCTGCTTGCGTTGTAGCTCGCTCTGGAACCGGGAAAAACAGCCTGTCTGTAGCCGGCAGCTTTCTCTCTCTCTCTCTCTCTCTCTCTCTCTCTCTCTCTCTCTCGATTGAAGTCGGAGGAACAGCAAAACGACTCTTTCAGTTGCATGAGGCTTCTGAATGCGAAAAGGTATTTTTGCGATGCACGGCTGGCATTCTTATTCACTAACTGATTGCTGCCAGGTGTGTGCTGACTCTTATTACTCTTCAGAGTGATGGTTTCTGACGAAATCCCCATAGTGGAAGTCTTTCCACATAGCATTGCAGTTCCCCTCCCGCTGGGGAACTGAGGCTACAATTTGCACAGGCTCACCAAGATTGGACAACAGAAGATTGGTAAAACGTTGCCTGGTCTGATGGTAGGGTCAGAATTTGGCATCAACACCATGAAAGCAAAGATCCATCCTGCCTTGTATCAATGGCTCAGGCTGGTGGTGGTGGTGTAATGGTGTGGGGGATATTTTCTTGGCATACTTTTTTTCCATAAGTACCAATTGAGCATTTTGTCAATGCCACAGCCTACCTGAGTATTGTTGCTGACCATGTCCATCCCTATATGACCACAGTGTACTCATCTTCTGATGGCTACTTCCAGCAGTATAACGTGCCATGTCATAAAGCGCAAATCATCTCAGACTGGTTTCTTGAACATGATAATGAGTTCCCTGTACTCAAATGGCCTCCACAGTCACCAGATCTCAATCCAATAGAGCACCTTTGGGATGTGGTGGAACGGGAGATTCGCATCATGAATGTGCAGCCGATAAATCTGCAGCAACTGCGTGATGCTATCATGTCAATATATCACCAAAATCTCTGAGGATTATTTCCAGTACCTTGTTGAATCTATGCCATGAAGGATTAAGGCAGTTCTGAAGGCAAAAGGGGGTCCAACCCGGTACTAGTAAGGTGTACCTTATAAAGTGGCCAATGAATGTATTTTATCAATGCACATGTTCTTTGGGATTGAACCCATGGGGCTCTATCATACACTCAGCACAATGTGGTTCCAGACATGGCACAAAGGATTTAGCTAGTTTCAGCCTGGTGCAGGTATCAGTTTTCTCCTTATACAGTGTACGCCATGTAAATAGAAAATTCTCTTGATATGATCGCAATTCACTCTTAAAGGAATGGGAGACCCCAATTGGTTTAATGCACATAATGCTCAAAACACAACCATAGTACAATCGCTGTGCAATTTAGAACATTCGCTTAGATCATTAAAATAGAGCCCATGATTGTTCAGTTACTGCAACACAATGGTTTACCAGTCGAGTTACACAGTTCACAAATTTTCACATTGATGAAAGCACACGATCAATTCTGTCTTATTTGTGATAGGGGCAATATTTATGTAAATGCTCAGGTTTAGATGTCAGGGGGAAGACAGATTTTGCCGTTCCTCATGAGGAGCTCCAGAGGCAGCATCATGCTCAGGGACTGAATTACATGTTCGAACTGCAAATCTCCGAGCAGCAGGACTCTAATTACAACTTCAAACAGTGAGACGAAGTGCCTGTTGCCATCCGCCACATGCAAACACTCAGCAACACCAGAACACTGAAGAACCCACTCTAAAAAAGCTTTCAGAGGTGTTCCCTGCCTGAAATATACTTGTATTGTTGAAATGCTCATGCTGTTACATTTCAAAGCTCTGCTAGTGATATCCTGGGAGTTGCAATTGAATAAGCATGACTTTGGAGGATTTCCTTTTGTTAGATAAGCATGTCATTGGCAGTGTAGAAAAAATAACCATTAGTTTATATGATAATAGTTGACTGTGTTTATTAATATCATACAAGTATAATGTTATTCAATAAAGTTAACAATATGTATGATACTCTATGCTTTAGGAAGACTGGGTCAAGTTACATTAGTCGATTTTAATTTCTCATGCACCATTACTTAATAGATTAAATGCAGATAAATGTATGCATAGACACAAACAGCTTCATGATTTAATGTGCTACTGGCAGCAACAAACTGGGCTCACTAATTACAAACACAGCATGCACTATCAGGACTGGGTCTGTATTCTTGGGCTGTGTATGTGTGTGTGTGTGTGTGTGTGTGTGTGTGTGTGTGTGTGTGTGTGTGTGTGTGTGTGTTACATGTTTTTTGATTAGCAATACATGTTGCCTGGACACACACATCTTCTCCTGAAATTCCCACCTACTGTGCTAATTGAAAAGTGTCTGTGTCAAGCAAAACCAGCATTATTCATTGCTATTTGCATTTTAATTATAGATTTTGGTAAGTTGTGTACAATATGCGTAATTACTAGCTGTCCAATCAGCATCACCATGATATTTCGCACTTTGCCATTATAGAGTGTCACGCTGTTACACAGTTATTTTCAGAAAAGAACATTGGTAAAGGAGCAGCTTACCCCAAAATAACAGTTCTGTCATCATTTAATTACACTCATTTCTTTAAATAACCAACTAAAGCAAAGGTAGATTTTGAAGAATGATCATGCCGCTTTTTTCTACGCAGTGAAAGTGAATGGTGACCACATATATTTATGAAGATTTTCAGTTAATACTTATTTAAATTTCATAATTCCATACACATATCTATCACGTGGCTTCTATTCTATTTGATTGATCTATCAAAACTGAGCATACACTACACAGCATACATTACTGCTTTCAGTGTGTATTTTTCAGTTTTAATGTGTTGACTGATCTGTAAAATTGTAAAAAAATTTGAGGGCAGGACGTTAGCACTGTGGCTTCACAGCAAGAAGGTTGCTGGTTCGAGTCCCGGGTGGGTCAGTTGGCATTTCTGTGTGGAGTTTGCATGTTCTCCCCATGTTCGTGTGGGTTTCCTCTGGGTGCTTCGATTTCCCCCCACAGTCCAAAGACATGCGCTTTAGGTGAATTGAATAAACTAAATTGACTGTAGTGCATGTGTGAATGAGTGTGTATGTTTCACAGTTCTGGGTTGCGGCTGGAAGGGCATCCGCTGTGTAAAACATATTCCTCGGAATAGTTGGCAGTTCTTTCCGCTGTGGCGACCCCTAATAAATAAGGGACTAAGCCGAAGAAAAATGAATGAATAAATATTACCGAATTGCTCTTTAATGAAGAGAATTTTTAAACATAATTGTTCTAAAAAGTAATTTCTAATAACTAATATATATTGTCTTTTTAATTATTTTAAAATTTAGTTAAAATGTTATTATTTTGTAAGATACTATTAGCTTGAATAAACGTTTCTTAAAAGGTCTAATAAATTTGTCCATACAATTTACTTAAAAAAATTCCAACCAAGAAACAAAATCACAGGAGGGCTAATAATTCTGTATTCAAATTTATATAAACTTTATTCCAGCCAAAATAAAAGAAGTATGCCTTTCTCAATAATTTATCAATGCTATGGATTTTCCTTGGTCTGTTTAACATCACTTGGGAAATATTTGAAAAGAATAAAAATTTCACTGAAGATGTCAAAATGTTGCCTATAATTGTGTGTATTTTATTGGTGATGTTGCTGGTAATTTTAATGTAATGTGCTGTTTAAAAACATCTTAAGATGTCAACTATTTAAATGACCAGAAAAAGTTATTATATATTTACATTGCCATTGCTGTAAAGAACTATTGATTTGTCTGTTTGTCTAATCCAGGCTGAATGCCCAAAGGCTGAGTGTTTCGAATCTCTGTCCGCAATGGAGATAGCAGAACAAATCACTCTCCTCGATCACATCGTGTTCAGGAGTATTCCCTACGAGTGAGTACAACAGAATAATGCATGAGCAAATCTGGTTTTGCTTTTATTGATCACACGGAAAATAAGCTTCAGTAAGAGTAGAAGCTCTGCAGATACACTGACTGTGTTCTTGCTTGTAGGGAGTTCCTAGGCCAAGGATGGATGAAGACAGACAAGACAGAGAGAACGCCATACATCATGAAGACAAGTCAACACTTCAATGACGTGAGTTCATTTGGAAATAACGACTATCTTCCAACTACTACCTTAGACTGTAAAAGGTGATTAGTTGAGGTGATTAGTTGATTTTACTTAAAAATAGTAAATAAACCTGTTGCCTTACAAATATGAAGTAAATTAACTATATGCATAATTATAATAAATACCTATGACTATTTACAGTGTATAGTTATTTAGAGTAGACACCAAGGTTAGTTGTCACATGTAGAACTTTTACAATAACTGAAAAAACATTAAATAAACAGTTTATTAAAACCATAGAGATATTGGCTATAACAGTAGTCATTGCTATATTAGTAGTAATCAGCATAATCCAGCATTTTTCTTTGAATAAAACTAAATAAAATCCGTACAATATGTACAACAACAGCATGTATAATGGCATGTTGCATGTAAAATGAGTTCAATCCATTTGCAATGAAAATGATATGAAAACACTAGCAATAAACCATAGTGCAAGCTTTATAGTAAACTACAAATTTTAAACAGTTATATCAAAATCATATTTGGTCAGTGGTTATTCATAAGAATCGGTAGCAGCTAATATAACTGTGATAATATAGTCATAATATAATGTAAATACTAAATTGTCAGCTAATGTTGTTTTCATATCATTTTGATTG